>JARKHS020026552.1:0-308814 GCA_030143305.2 Amblyomma americanum | reverse complement strand
CTTTCCTCTTTTCTGTCAGTGCACCTGAAGTCAGAGGAATTAAATACAGGTATCACCACTACCAGCCGTTTTCACAAGAAAACTGCGGTAATGTCAAAAATAGCTTTTTTTTTTCATGCTTATCCCAGGGGCTTGGTCACACCACTAGTCACTTAGAGCCGGCAATCAAGCAGTGCTTCTCTGTCTTAACGTTAGAAATTTGAATCAAGCAGGGGAAAAAAAAAATTCATTCCTAAATACGACTTTCTCAGAAATAAATGCGTCTTCTGCTGCCAAACAAATATCAACATAGCCACAAACAGCGATACAAAGGATTTTTATTGAAAACAAAATTTGAATTTCCCTGCCGCGGTGGCTCAGTGGTTAGGGCGCTCGGCTACTGATCCCGAGTACCCGGGGTTCGGCCGGTTCCACTGGCTTTCGGCGGAGGCGAAACGCATAGGCATGTGCTGTGGGATGTCAGCGCAAGTTAAAGATCCCCAGGTGGTCGAAATTATTCTGGAGCCCTCCACTACTGCACCGCTTTCTTCCTTCACTCCCTCCTTTCACTCCCTTCCCTTATGGCACCTCTTTCTCCCTTTCTTCTTTCACTCCCTCCTTTATCTCTTCCCTTAGGTGCCCTTAGGTGTCCACAGATATGCGAGGAGATACTGTGCCATTTCCTTTCCCCAAAAACCAATTTTCATTAATGGAGTATCCTTCAATGTCCCTTTAAATAACCCCTGGTGGTCAAACCTGATCGAGTTCCGCCTCTTTCTCCCTGCCTCTTTTCCATCCTTATTTCATCCCCTCTCTACTCTCTACACACGAATACACCCATATGAGTGTAAAAAGGGAGTAAGCCATCCTTAGTGTACTCCCTTTTATAAGAGGGAGTGGTGCTAGAGAAGAGCTTACTCCCTTTCTAATCCTTTCTGTTCGGAGTGCAGCAGCATGACTTGGGTGTCCGCCGGGAGTGAGGCAGTCACTGCAACCTTTTGCTTCCTTCATTATTACAGTTTTGGTGCCTCTTGCGCACAAAAGTGGCTGCAGTTTCACCCACCAGCAGTGCAATCGATTTCTGCTCGAGTAGCATCGCACAATGGCCACATACAACCCGAGCGGCCTTTAGCACTGAGAGACAGCTATAGCAAGAGGATATTACGCACCTTCCAGTGCTGCAGGCACTCTTTCCGGAGGCTGCTCTGTCTTTCTTCGTACAAGTCACTGCATGGGTCAACAAAAAGAAAATGACAGTCTTGCACAGCTAAGCTTTGTCGAAAGGGCTACCAATGCTAATGATGCTCATGTAGCCCAAAACAACAAGCAATGTTGGAAGAGTTGTCGGCAAAACCCCACACTTATGATGCAGCAACTGCTGGGCACTCTGGAAGGCTGTTGCAAATACTACTCTACCACTAGTACTATTACTGCTGTTAATATAATTCAAGAGGCAACTGCTGTTAATATTATTCAAGAGGCATTCTTTATTAACAACATGGTACCATTAGTAAAGATTGCTCGCATGGTAACTTCAGCGTACCACAAAAATATTTGGTTGCTTGGCCTCGTGAGGAAATGTGCTACTGAGAAACGCCACAGTTGTGGGGTTCACAACAGCTTGTACACAATGTCAAGATTTGGTGTATGCAGACAGATGAACAGCAAAAGCATGACAACAGAGGGCACATCAGCAAATGACAGCCAGTTTCATTTTGCATGCTATCGGACAGGACACCTCCTTCATTTCAAGGCAGACGAGACCAGCTGGTTTCAGCAGATCAAGCCCTCTGCTGCTGCCTACACTAAAACAGATAAAAGCTTCAATGAAGGCAGGAAATTCAATAACATCGCATAGCCAGGCTCCACACAGAGTGCGGCAGTAGAACTGCGTCGACTGTAGTGGGCCATGGAACAAAACAGTGCTGGGTTCGGTTTCGTCCGTCAATCAAAGTGGCTCGCAAAGATTGTCTAGACGTTTATGGAGTCAAATTCATGTGTATTCATAGCAGGGATGAGCAATATGGTAATTTTGGAGAGGTGTCACATTTAGCCTCATGCAGCGGCTTGTTTTTCCCCAAGGCGTAGGGCAAAATGTGACGACATTGTGAAGTTTTAACTTTGATTAAATTTTATTGTGTTCCTATTCAGCTGGCCTCTTCCTATTTATTGAGTGTGGTGCCAGGATGGTAGGGAACCATTTGGCAGTATTTATTTTTTGATATCTGCGAATAAAAAAAATAATGGTGACATTTGCAAATATATGTCACGCTGTGCCCCCCTGTCCCATATATTTTTCAAAATTAGACCACACATTTTCATGGATAATATGCTTATCCCCAGCTTACCTTTAGACGCATGAACAAGATTCTACAGTGAACTCTCATTAAACGGAACATCAAGGGACCGGGAACATATGTTCCGCTTATCAGGAGTTTTGTTGAGGGAGTAGATTCAGAATTTCACAATCCATTCCGCGCTGCTTGGTCCCGACGAGGCAGGCGTGCGCGCAGTTGGCAGTCTCCACGTAAGCGAGTCTCAAATGCAAAATCTACATAATAAAAAGAATGGTACACTATGGGCACAAACTTTATTGCACAAAAGCAGTAAGCAGTGAACTTTTTTTTTTTTTTTTTCAAAGCACTACTGAAATTAAAAAAAAATGTCAATAGTCCACTTTTCAGTGGAAATCAGTGGGAACTGAAATTTATTGGCTTGTGAAAAAGGACATTATGTTTGCTTGTTTTAGCTCTCGCAACCGTTTTCTTTGAATGGCGCCACCCATACTAGACAGGCTGTTCAAAAACAGCTCAGAACCCTCTTCTCATTGGAAGAAACTCTTCAGCATTTGGACTGCTGATTCTGCCTGCGCAAGTGTCACCACAGGATCAGAGTCGGCAGTCTCGTTTTCGACTTCTTCCTCCTCGTCATCGCTTTTATCGAGGGGACAGACATTGGCTATAATGCTCTCAACAGTGTTTTCAGGGCATGTTGCCACGTCACTGTCAATTTGAACATACTCATTAAATTGTACGCCCATAGCAGCACAATTCTTCATTAGCAGCTCTTCTTCGGCTGCATTTTGGACACCAAGCTCACCCTGTGCGCAGTGTTCTTCTGTAGCTGAGGCAAACCCTGCATGTCTAAAGCAGCTCGCAATGGTCGCTGCACTCACCTGCCGCCAAGCATCATCAAGGAGGTAAACAGCACGCAGTACATAGACCCTGTAGTCCTTCCCCTTGTCCATGCATAACAGCATCCTCCGGAGAAGGTTTTTGTGGAAGCACGACTTGAGCGCTTGGGTCACACCGTGATCCATAGGCTACAGCAGCGCTGCGGTGTTTGCTGGCAGAAATTCCAACTGTATGGACTTCATACCCAGCACAGTTCCATGTCCAGGGCAGTCATCGACGAGGAATAAAACTTTTCCCTTCTCTCGCGAGAAGCGCGCATCCTCGCGATAAATCCGTTCCCTGAAAATGGACTGCGTCATCCACGCCTTGCCGTTGGCCTGATAAGAAACGGGCAAGGTTGCGACATTCTTGAAGCAGCGAGGGTGCTTCGCTTTCCCGATCACTAGCGGCTTCAATTTGTTGCTTCCCGTCATGTTGGCCCCGATCAGGACAGTCAACCTGTCCTTATTCAGCTTCCCCCCGGTGAATTTCTCTCCTTTGAATGACAAGAATTTTGAGGGTAGTAATTTGAAGAACAGTGCTGTCTCATCTACATTGTAGATGTTCTCTGGGTCGTACTCCTGCAGAATTTTGGGGAGCCGTCTTGCTCGCCAGTTCCCGCATGCTGTTGTGTCTGCAGCGGCAGCCTCCCCTGAAACGGCACGACACACTATGCCATTCCGATCTTTAAATCTCGTCAACCGCACTTCGCTGCACGAGAAACCTTCGACACCGAGCTGCAGAACAAATTCTTCTGCTTTCGCGTGAATGAGTGGCCCAGTGATCGGAACGTTTTCATTGCGGGCTCTACGCAGCCAAACCACCAGGCACTTCTCCAGATTTTCGTGGTTGGCCACCCGCAGTCGTTTTCTTTGAGGGAAAAAGCGTGACATCCCGAAAGCCTGCCGCAGCTTATCCTTGTCCTGAAGTATCCTCGTGAGGCTGCTCTTGGGGACGGCGCACTTCGTCGCAAGAGCTGTTTTTGTGAAGCGACCACTCTTAAAGTCGTTGATTATCTCCATCTTCCTTTTTCAACATAAGGGCATTGTGAGGTCGCTGCCATCGGATGCTGACTTCGCAACGAAATGTCGCAGACGACACTGAACAGCGAATGTAAGGCTTAAGCCTAGCTGAACACAACTGCAAGCACACCGTGACAGAAAGCAAGCGATGCGCTTGCAGTGTGCGAGAAAACTGGAAACGTCCAAGGACGGAAACCGGAAAGAGGGGGGGGACAGTGATGCGTACCGCGATGGGGCTGCGCATGCACGTCAAGTTACGGTTTCGAGTCTATTTTCGGTTCTGTTTATACGGTGGTCGGAAAATTTGAAACGAGATTTTTTTTACATTGCCTTAATACAAAACCAACCAACTGAGAGATGTTTGTTCCATTTAAGCGTTGCTTCTGTTTAACCAATTTATGTTTATCGAGATTCTACTGTACTATTCTTTTTTTCTGTAGTTACATGCTACAATGTAAGTATACTCATGTTAGTAAAGTGACAGAGGAACGCTTACCTGTTCTGAGCAAAGGCCTTAATCTTCTTTAGGTGAGTGACTTGGGCCCGTCCCAGCCTTGGCATCATGAAGATGGTTGAAAATGAAAGCATGAATATAAAGGAGTGATATTTCAAACATTGACGTACATAAAATATCCCTAACAAAGTGCGACCTAGAAGTAAAAATCAGCAACCCCTCAATTTAGACAATGGCTTACCATTCCTATGTAGGCAAAATTATCTTTTGCTATTACAACAAACTAATTCGAATGCAACTCAGCCGTGCACCGGTTCACCTAGTAACGGCAACAAAGCCCTGTGCAAACGATGAACAACATACCACTTCTAACACTTTCCATAAGTCTTCACGAGGCAACCAAAGGTGCGTGGACGAATGTCACGTAGGAAATCGAAACAAATTATAAACATGGCCTAGAGACATACGTAAAGAAAGCTTCATGACTCATGAAAAATGCAGAGAGGCCAAATTGCAACTTCAACCACTGCCACTGAACTTGGGTAAAATCCTGCTATGTGAAGTGGTACCTACTCCGCCATGAAGCTGTCACGATTAAATTCTCTTTCCTTACTGCAGACTTATACCACTGGTAATGACACAGACCAGAGGTTCTCAAATTTTTTTTTTAGCCTCAGGAAACCATGCAAATGCATAGTCCCCCAAAAATGACTAAAATTCTGTTAATGATTTAATGACTAAAACAATGAAACCACCTACTGAGTAAGCAATTGAAGTATGATTAGTACAAGAGTAAAGTGGGCAGAGGAAAGGTGGGGTGGTTGAGGCCTGCATGAATTATGGGGCTTGAGGAACCCAAAAAAAAACTACACGCAAGAACCCAGTTTGAGAGTCCCTTGTGTAAACAGTGCTGCTGGATGCTACAACATAGGCATGAGGTTTTCAAAATTCTCAACACACTGGACACCTACCCAATATAAAAAGTAAAAAATGAACGCACAAACTGACCATGTGTAATCCAGCACTCACTTGTTGTTGGAGTCGCGAATGTACTTGGAGAAGGCGTCGTCATCGTTGATCACCTCCAGGGGCACCACCTCGATGATGTCGTCCTGGCTGGTGACACTTGAGATCTGCTGGAAGCGGCAGCATAGCTCATACATGTAGTCTTCAACGTCCTTGGTGTCAGGGTGGCGCCACTTGCAGACTATGTACCTGCGCATTTTTTTACACCATGACTGCAATGAAGTCAGCATCAACACATGCCAGAGAACCAGGAACGAAAGAAATGGTGTATTTACATGGTCCCCATCGATGCTAGTAATATGTGGTGCCGAAGAAATGTGACAACACAACCCATGGGCAACATGAACAGAACATCATTTTTACAGAAACATAAAGGCTTATAAATATGGTGGCACTAATCTTTTGTATGCCAATGGGTGGCCCTTTTCAGAACTGTTAAGCCAGCTTCAACAGCCATGCTGCGTAATAAAATAAAGGCGGGGCAGCCAATTTTTCACGTAGCAAATACAGGTGGAGTTTTTGCATTTTAAGCAGGCCCGTGCAAACGGTGGGTTATCTGGTATGAAGCAAACTAATTTTTTTTAGCAAAACGAATAACAAAATTCTTGGTGTAAAATAAATTTGGATATTAAAAATTGAGTACATAGTGGCAGGTGGCAGCTGGCACGTGGAGGCATCATCCACAGACAGGTCGGCTTTTTTGCTAGCGAGACATCTAGTGCTAGTACACTAAAAAAAAAAGAGGGCATTGAAGCATTGAAAAATGGCCATTGGAAATTCGGGGAGCTGACCTGGATGCAAAGTCAATGTATTTGTGGGGTGTGGGACTTACTTGTGACACCCTGACTGCCGGTTTTAATTGCGATTGCATTGCTGTGTAGTTGCTGTTTTTAAAAGTGACTGCGTGGACACCTGCTTATTTACTTGAGACAAATGCTTTGAGATATTGAGTACCACACATCTGGATCAAACCGAAACTCTACTATTCAACCGAATATTTGTGCATGCCTAGTTTTAAGATGTAAAAGGCACTGACGTTTCCATGATGACACCATGCACTGTTGCTAAATATTGACCAGTGCTTTTGGACCCTTCAACTGACCATCAGCCATTGCCGCTGCTTCTTAACCAATGTGCAATTCAGGAAAGCCAACCTAAAGACTTCCGAAATGGCTCTATATAACTAAGGCCCCTAGCATTCCACGACTGTGTGAGAAATAGCGGATTTGAGTATATTCTGCGGAATTCTGTGCTAGCAGCCAATTCTCTCGTTTTTTTTCTATCTTATTGTGGCAGCGAACATAAGTAAGAACCACAGAATTGTGGGAATGTGATTAATGTAATCATATGAGTTAGCCTGAAAGCTAGGATGCGGTAACACGCCTTGGCACACTTGCTATATCCTATGCATCTGAGCAAGCTAGTGCATCACGTGCGGTGGCTTTAGCAAGAACAGCGCTTCACACCCTTCTTCTATGAAATGGGTCGCAAACTCAAGCTTTTTTACAGCAGTATGAGTAACAGCACTTGTGAAAACCATATTAATTTTGAGTGAAGCCCACCATCAGTTCGCCTGCTTTTGCTGCCATATCATCAAAAGCAAATGGCAGGTGGGGGCCAAACTTTTGTGGCGGCGCATGCTAACTGCAGGCACAGTCGTCACGTCAGGGTCAGGATTGTGTACTGGGCCAATCAGAGAGATCATTCAGTCACTGAGAGGGCACTGCATCAAACAGGCGCCAGTCTTCTCCTACCCAGCACTACCTGAACCTGAACTGCAAAAAGCCACCATCATGTTTATTTATTTAATTATTTACCCTATGAGCCCTTTCAGGCCTTACACACAGGGGGGGAGATTATATAAACAGCACTGATCATATACAGTAAAACCTCGCTGATATGTTCCCGGTTCATACACTCAAAACAGCAGACATTAAAAATGTCCCATAGAGTTACACTCTATTTTACCTGGTTAATACGTTCTCGGAAAACACAATTTCCCAGCTATGTTTAAAATTTTGACAAATTGTGGTCGTATAATACATTTACTGACCAAACACCCATGTGCAAACATACATGTGGGCCGAACGAGAGGGCACACGACATGTTTTTTGCGGCAGCTACCCGCCGTAGTGGCTTCTCTGCAGTGCCTTGATGCCATGAGGCGAGGCATCACCACCACCATCACCACCAAGAACAAAAAAATAAAAACAACGTGCTAGCATTTGCAACGGCCGTTTCTGTGGGGGCGCTATATGCAGAGGAGAAACGCTGAGGCTTCTTCGCGATGCAAAAGGGAAAGGAGGAAAAGCTTCTACGAACTACAGTGATGCACTTATATACGAACGGGCAGGGTCTGGGAAACGCAGCTTGAAAAGCAGAAATATTGCTAAACCAGCCACCGCAGTGGGTTTCCCACGGAACTTGGGAGCGAAGCATCCGAAAATGACAAGGAAGAGATTTTGGTCACTTTCGCCACTGTCATCGACGGACTGGATGCGTTACGAATTTCCTCACGTGCTAAAGACAGCGCCAACGTGGACTAAAGTCTGCGAGCTCTGGAATAGGATCTGTTTAGCTCTTGTTCCAAGAAATGCCAATCGACATTTTTATAAAGTGAGATTGTCAATAAATGTCTCATTCAACGGTTACATTTCTCAAAATCAGGCGGTTTGGATCATATGTTTTCCCGGATAATACATGTTGTCTCTCAATTAAAAAAAAATGTATCAACGAGGCTTTACTGTAGTACATAGAGAAATTTGCATACAAGAAAAAGATGATAGAATACAATAGTACAGCCGTTTGTGGAGGAAAGGGCTGTGTGGAGCCCTGCTTATAACATTTTGGGCACTTCAAGGACGGAGTGCCACTTGTGATGTGACTTGCCTCTCGGAATTTGCAGGTCGGCTTGTGTTAGGCTTGAATATGCAGACATGCCGGAATGTGCGGTACATCAGGTAGACTAGGCCGACACTGAACACGGTGAAGATGTCGAACAGCTTGCACACAAAGTGGCCACCTGGGAGGAACATAGAACGTGGGGAAGACAAAAGTAAACTGATGAGCCTAAAGATTGACATTAGGGCGGGTAATTAAACAAGAAAAATAGTGCCCTGCCTGCACTCTCTACTGCACAAAGATGAGCAAGAAGAACCGGGGTAAGTCGGGAGTTACAAAACCTGCACAAGTTTTTGGCCACAGCCAGATTACCGTAAAAACCCACGTATAATATGAGGTTTTTTTCCCATAATTAGCATCCTAAATTTCCGCCTCGTACTATTTGTGGATCCGAACAAAATTTTGGAAGTTGCTCGAAGTTTTAAGTTTCATTATTGTGGCGTGGCTACCGCTTGGCTTCGCTATTAGCGTGTGGCTACGGCTTGGCTTCGTTACTCTCGACAAACGACACCAAAATGTCGTTTCTTTGTTGTTGATCTGCTGCGTGTGCCGGGGGTCGTGGTGTGCTGTGTGCCTGTTGACAGCGCATGTGCTCGCAGGTAAGCCACGCTTCGTGAAGTAGATGTTTTTTTGGCAGCAAGATGTCAGGGTCTCGAAAACAGTACTCTGCTGCTTTCAAGCGAAAAGTGATGTTAGCTGCGGAGAACATCGGCAAAAGTGCAGCCAGGAGGCAGTATGATGTCACTGAGGGAAGCATTCGTGGATGGCGACGACAGAAAGAAGCCCTTTTCGCCTGCAGCGGAATGCGATGAAGCTTTCACGGCCCAAAGAATGGCGCATTCCCAAAAATTGAACTTGGCCTGACGGAGTTCATAAGACAACAGCGAGCCACGCAGCTAGCTATGAGCGTGGAGCTTATGCAGGCAAAAGCTAGAGTTTGCAAAAGAAAAAAAGATGCCGCACTCTGCCTTCAAAGCAAGCAAGCACTGGATCCATCGCTACATGTGTCGAGCTCGCTTTTCACTACGCTGGAAGACTTTGATTTCACAGAAGCTGCCTGAAGCATTCAAAGACCTGCTTGTGAGTTTTCAGCACCATGTTATTTCTTAGCGCAAGTCAAAGAACTTTCTGTTGGGCCAAATAGGCAATGCCGATCAGACGCCGGTTTACCTGCACATGCCATCACCCCTCACCGTGCACGAGAAGGTGTCTAAACAAGTTAATGTCTGGTCCACTGGCAACGAGAAGACGCGAGTTACTGTCATGTTATCGTGCGCGGCAGATGGCCGCAACCTCCCCACTTATGTGATCTTCAAGAGGAAAACAAGGCTGAAAAGTGAGGAGCTGCCGAAAAATGTCATCGTGAAATGTCAAGAGATAGGGTGGATAAATGAGCATCTGGTCTTGGACTGGGTAAAGTCCGCTTGGTGTAGGCGACATGGTGCACTGTCGTCTCTGCCATCCATCCTTGTGCTGGATGCGTTTCGTTGCCATTTGGCCAGCTCGGTGAAGAGGCTCTTACGCGACTGCGGCACTGGACTCGTGATTCTGGGTGGGATGACGTCACAACTACAGCTCCTCGATGTTTGTGTAGACAAACCCTTCAAGGACGCAGTCAAGTGGTGCTACGCAGAGTGGATGCGCTCAAATGAGCCTGCAGCAACGCCAACCGGGCGGCTGAAGAGGGCTTCGCCAGCCACACTGTGCAAATGGATCATGAACACGTGGGTGGGCATCCCAGACGATCTTGAGTGTCATTCTTTTGAGAAGTGTGGCATCTCGAATGCCCTCGATGGCTCGAAGATGACTACATTTGGGATGATTTGTCGGACAAAGAAATGTCCAAAGAAAGCGCTGCTGAAGATGAAAGTGAGTGAAGTGAAGTGCGAGATGTGATTTGAATAAATGTCTTCTCTGAGCTTTCGTCACTTGTATTATACATGGGTGAAACTTTTTTTTTTTCCCTTTTGTGTCCCTGAAACTTCGCCTCGTATTACAATCGGGTTCGTATTATAAGCGGGTTTTTACAGTATTTAGACCACATATTTGTACAGGCATGTGTGTTCAAGAGATAAAAGCCGACTGCCCCCTTGGCACATCCAAAAGGCGCGCTGAATGCTGAGCGCCTGTAAGGCCACCCACCATGGTGGCTTAGTGGCTATGCTGTTCGGTTGCTCAGTGGAAGGACATGGGTTGGAATCCTGGCCCCATTTCCATGGAGATGAAATGCGAAAAAGTGAGACACTTCGACGATCCGATGCGATGAAAAGCACAAGCAAGATTCACTTTTTGGGATGGTATGACACTTTTCCATGAGCTGCTTCTCCCTTTCACCGCACCCCATTGCCTGCAAGTTGCGCCAATTAATATCGTCTTTATTCTGGCTAGCTTTTATGGCTTGCTAATAATTTTATGCTTTACTTTTGCTGCATTGATGGGGGTATGCGTAGAGGAAAGCTTGGTTTATGGTTTGGTTTATGAGGGTTTAATGTCCCAAAGCAACTCAGGCTATGAGAGATGCCGTAGTGAAGGGCTCTGGATATTTCGACCACCTGGGGTTCTTTAACGTGCACTGACATCGCACAGTACACGGGCCTCTAGAATTTCGCATCCATCGAAATTCGACCGCCGCGGCCGGGATCGAACGCACGTCTTTCGGGCCAGCAGCCGAGTGCCATAACCGTTACTCGGCCACCGCGGCGGCCCGCATGGAGGAAAGCATGTGAGAAGCCCCTAGCCAGGAGGTGGGGTGGGGAGGTGGCTTGTGGGAGGTGCTTCTAGAAAGCAACTGGCTATCCCACTGTGCCTTTGAATTCGATTACGCCGTCATTTGTTTGTTCCTTTGCTGCGTCGGGGGCTCCTAGTAGGTGGAGGCCTTGCAAAGAGCAGAGGTAGGTGGGTGCGTAATGGGCAGCACTTCTAGAGGGAGATGGTGGGTGGGATGGCAAGGTGGATTGAGGGTGGCAGTGAATGGGTGCATGGCTTCGGCCATCCAGACTGGCATTTTCCCCGAGCGACAGTAGCGCTGCTTATGCAGTAAAAACACCCGTGCGATCTGCGATGTCGGAGTACGGCGGCCGAAATTAATCCAGAGCCCTCCATCACGACAGTCCACATGCAGCTTCAGGACCACACACAATGTACTGCTATCTTCTCAGCACCATTGATGTTTTTGCTCTGCTTCACAGGCGTGCAAAGCCGGGTATTGACATAGCTGCTCTTTGCCCTCGCATTTGAGGCGATGTTTGCGGAGTAGTTCTAAGTACAGCTTCGGGAAAACAATGTTCTCTGCCTTGGTAGCGAGTGACTTAGTAAAGGCATGCTAACGCGCTCCATGCCATGTGATGCTGACATCATTAAAGCGCATGGCTTCAGATGACGAGAAACTACCACACATACCGCACTAGCAACTACTGCTGTAAAAAACAAACAAGATATTGTTATCTGGCTTATCCTCCCTCTCTGAATCCATAAATTAAATCTGCAGTATGAAATGAAGAAATAAAAAATTAATCAATTACTGCATGTGCTAGAGCCAATAAGAAACTAGCATTAATAAGAACATGTATGGCAAAAGGCTGTGACAATCTGAGCGTGGGTTCTGAGAATCCATCACTGTAAGTGTATTCCCCATTTTGAAAACAGCACCACGAATCAACCGCAAATAAGGTGAGCTGCTAACAGAATCGCTTGGCATGCAGCCATAGCAAGAAAACGTGCAATACAGATGAAGGCAGGTAAAAACCCCAGCAATTAGCGCTCACCTGTCCTCAGAACAGATAATGCCATGTAGAACTGACAGAGGTAAAGCCTCTTGGAGAGAATCTCTTGGATGTTCTCCTGGCCTTCCACCGAGAAGCCCTGCATTGAAAAAAACAATGATGCAACTGGTCCCCGTTCACAGCTGTTACACACTGCACACCATGAGTCTTGAGAACACATTCAGGCACCCTACAAAAAGAGTAACTACTTGCCCAGCACTACTTGTTTTCATCACTCTGGAGTCAATATAGAAACCTTACAAGCAAAACCACTGCCTGGTCTCTATAAAATAAAAAAGTTTCTTAGGTTATACTAGACGCCATTCAATGGCGACCTCCTAGAGCAATTCATCCTTCACACAGCGCCAAAGACAACGAGAGAAGATGGACAGCAATACAACGTCATGTCAGAGTCATACAAGAAATATTGCAACCAGCTGAGCCAATTTTCCATATCCCTGAAACAAGGAACATCGAAAAGTTTTAATCGCTGATACTCCTGCTTTTTTAGCTAGCTCACTGAGTCCCCCAGAAAAGAACAATACTTTTCGGCCCTAACATCAAGCCACAAGAATATAACACACAAAAAGAGAGGGTGACAGTAGGTCTCTGTACATCTAAACAGCTACTCTTGAAGCTTTTGAACTGCCCTATATTCTGCTTGGTATGCTTGTCAAAATACCAAGTAGAACAACTTTAAAGCTTAAAAACAAAGCAAGCCAAAGCTAAGACTCGAGCTATGTAGACGGAGGCAGTAGTAAACTGCGTGACGTAGCTACCTATTTAATGCTCCTAACATTGATGCCAATACTATTGAACGTGTGTTGAATGGCAGCACTAGTGACTGCAAGTGACGGCCTCGCTGATGAAATGTTTGCAGTGACTGCATACAACCCTGACACCTCCTGCTTGGCAAGTAAGGAGCAGTCATCAAAGTGCGGGCAATGGTTGTGAATAGCAAGCACTGACTGAGATCCTCTGAAGCGAGGTCACAAAAGCGGACAACTGTAAAATTGCAGAAACAAAACGCTACATGGCTGCACAATTCAGCAGAAATGATCAGATTAAGTGAGATACCCATGCTTAATGTATTGTTAAAGTTAATTCCTCCATTTTAGTTTTAGTACTTCCAAGAGTTAAAAACTAAGCCTGACACCCTGCAGGCTAGAGCAGCTTCCACGATGTAACTGAAGAAATCCTCTCTTACACCATCGGCCATGACGAAGTGGACCCCCTGGTTGTCTGTGCTGGACTTGACAAACCTGGAGAAAGCTCGAATATTCTCGGGGACAAAAATGTCTCCGTCACCAGCGAGCTCTCCAACACCTGCATGTGGCAAACGACAGACACTAAATTATCACAACACTCAGCAGCTTGCAGTTCTTTGACCTAGTACGAGGAACAAAAAAAACTGACAGGACGGTTATGACTATGTAATGCGAGATTCTGCGATAGCTGTTTAGGCATTTAATTTTGGCGATATTTTGAGGCAGAAAAGATAGTGATCTCATATCGCACTGGTGTAGTGGTCAAGTGATGCCCCCCTGCATTGGCTGGCGGCTGTTCCAAACAGAGCCACCCATAGGCTTAGGTGACCCGGTTTGACCATGACATAATGTGAGTGCATTAATGAGTGGCGGGTGGATGTCACTAACGCGCCCACTGGTTACACTGATGATGACGATGCCGCCGCTGAACGACGACGCCCGACGACTACAACGCGCAAGCCAGGGACGCGCGCCTGACAACTATCGCTGTAATACGCACATTTCTTTAAGGCCCTCTCCAATTTCACAGCGACTCATTAAAAGCCAGGATTGAACAAGTCAGTAACAGCGAACACTAAACATCGCAGTGCGAGCAGCAAGGACTGAAAATAACAGCTAAAGCTTACAGAGAAAATAGAAAGAAAAGTCAGTGGGGTAGCAAAAGAAATATACTGCCATACCCCTGGTAAAAAAAAAAAAAGAGCAGCCAAAGATGCAATCCAACCACAACAGGAAGGAAACCAGGCAGAAACCAACAGGAAAGCAACTGTATTTTTTTTTTGTCCAGAAGTCCGACTAACTGATTTCCAGTTATTTAATCACATTTTTTTCTGCTCCTTAATCACGGAAGTACATAGCCTGTGATAAAGAATCACAAAGAGGTCGGGGCAAGAGGGATAAAACGCGCAGCACCTGATGTGCCTGTTTTCACTGCATTTTGTTCGCGCGCTGTTATTAGTACACTTCCTTCAATAAGATAAAACATAAAACAGGAAGCATTTAGAAATGCCAGCCAAGAATAAACAACCAAGAGACTGGAGGACAACAACAACAAGCTCCAGCCGCTTTCAAATTACGAGCAAACTTGTAACAAATCTGCGCTGTGTTACTTATAATTCACCTCGATATTTAAAACAGTTTTCGCTCACTCACAAATGCACAAACAAATATCGAAGAGCTGCTTACCATAGTAGGGTTCAAACGTGTCAGGAGACCCTGCAAAGAAGTCCTCCAGCTTGAAATCGTTGGCGCCCTTCAGCGTGAAACCGAAGCCCTTGGCCTGCCAGCCCTTGCGCCACAGCACGTACTCCGAGAAGCCACCAGGCCCCGCACAGATGTCAGCGAAGTACAGCAGGTCATCGGGGCCCAACACAGAGTCCTGTGACCAGAACAGACCACTTGAGCAATGTGAATTCATCGAAACAGGTGTTCTGTATATATTCACCTCAGCTTGCTTACAACCACTGCCTTTCACATAACCCCTGTCCAATGAATCCTATCCTATGTCAGCTGTGGCCACCTTGTCCCCACAAATTTCTTAATCTCATCTGCCCACCTAGCCTTCTGCCGCCCCCTGCTACGCTTTCTCTCTCTTGGAATCCATTCCACTACCCTCAAGGACCATCGGTTATCTTGCCTTCGCATTACATGCCCTGCCTACCTCCATTTATTCTTCCCGACTTTGAATAGGATGTCATTAACTCACATTTGTTCCCTGACTCAATCTGCTCTCTCACTGTCTTCTAATGTTGAACCTACCGTCTTCCTTTCAACAGCTCCCTCCACAGTCCTCGATTTCAAGCCTCTTTGTTAGCCCCCATGTTTCTGCCCTATATGCAAGTACTACAGCTAGATGCAAATTTCATGCACTTTTCAGTGACAGAAACAGGTGCTGCTAAGGTAGCTTAGAGACGTTGCCATCCTGAGCACGATTGTTCTTTCTTTTTTTTTTTTGTGCAGTCAGAGCATCCTAAGTGTCTACTTTAGGCATGTGTGAATAGTGTTTTTTTTAGTTCAAAGCAAATACTAGTAATTTTCTTCAGATAATTTCGAATACTACTGGAGCACTAAAAAAAAATGAATGGCATAATATGCATTTCTGAAATCAAGTGTTTTTCGAACGCACAAGGCTGCTAAATGAAAAAAAAAAAGAAACAATGCACTAAAGCTTTGTCACACCTATTAAATAAGTTGAGTTTCTGCAAAAATGGCTGTCAGAAGTTAGAGCAGCGAGCCTATTTGTGAAGCCAAACGTATCTGCTGCTCTTAAATGCTGCTCTTAATTGTGACTGCATCGCTGTGCAGTTGTTGCTTTTAGGCGGTGAATCCATGACACCTGCTAGGCGCACGCACCGCGCGCCCAGCGCAACCCCAACTAGGCGTACGAAAAGGGCACCCATGTCCATGTGGCTCACGCTGGCTCCCCTTTGTGCTCCCACCGTTGAGCTTATTCAAGCGGAGAAGAGCAGTTGCGGCAGTTATAGCCACCTCAGACTTGTTCCACAGAAGTCAAGGGAGCCACGCATCCTCTGATTAGAGAAAATGAGCATAGCGTGATCCGCTGCCATGGGGTGCTGCCACTGCACATGCGCAGATCGCCCAGAGGACGCCACAAGGCGCCAAGCACCAGCCAGCTGTTTGCATGCCTGCCCTGTTGGAACCAATCAGTGCGTGCATGCTGGCAGCGGATCGTGCTATGCAATGTGACACATGCCACCATGCCGGCTACAGCGCGTGCACATCATGGGTACCGCAGCTGTAGACACCTGGCAGGTTGAGATCTGGGCGCGGCGCTTCTGCCTGCTTGTGTCAGTTGCCATTACCATATATTCACACATGCCTAGTCTGCATAGAAACACACATAGTATGTCTACAGATACCAGACATTTCAACAAAGACTATAAACAAGGTTTAAAAAACTAGGTCACTCAAGCCAAAAAGATGCTTTCGTTAAAAGTGCACTAAAGAGGAATCTGAACTCATCGTTTTACCGCGGGAACTCTATCTACACGTTCCAGGCATTCTTAGAAACTTCGAAATATTGTCCTGTGCGGCCTATTGCCCTAATTAAATTGGATTAAACATCCCAGCTTTTGCCTTTTTTTGAACTTAATGCGGTAGGTAGGCGGAGTCAACCAACACGTGGAGTGCCTTTCAGCCAGTCCAGTAGCGGCTCCGCTTTTGCTTTTATTTTGTTTTTTAGGTTTCTGTGAATAAACTGTTTCAGTCACAGGCAACACAGCAGCAAATTCGGCCCACAGAAATAAAAGTACATATGGACTCTTTGCTTTACGTATCACTCCGCCGATGGCAGAGCGGCAAGCCGCCACGGGACTGGCTGATGCGTTGGTTGACTCCTCCTACCTACCGCGTAGAGTTCAAAAAAAGGGCGGGAGCCGGGACGTTTAATCCGATTTAATTAGGGCAATCGGCCACACAGGACAATAATTCGAAGTTTCTAAGAATGCTCGGAACGTGTAGATTGATTGAGTTCCCGCGGTAAAAAGACGAGTTCAGATTCCTCTCAAGTGCACCTTTAAGACTGCAGAGTTGGCAGCTGGCAAAGCGAAAAACAGGCAACACAAGTGGATCAAATAGGCTGGTTAACAGTAAAAATCTTCGCACTGACCCCGTTTTCATCCTTGGGAGAAGTGAACATGAAGTCAAAGGCGGCATCCATATTCGCCATCTTCATGGCCGCCCTGCAGCGCAAAGCACGCATCATGTAAGCTGCCTCCAGGGGATGAGAAAGAAAACGTTCTTTTGTTTTTCTACAGTTCTAAAAATTGCAGTTCAAGACTTAAAACCGCTGGCTGCAATAGATAGTGTAACACACCAAAAACCAGCTCTTTAGTAAGCAAGCTCCACCATATGCAAAGGAGACTGCTTTTTGCATTTCGGTGTTACTTATTTTCTTTTTTATACAGAGTTAAACCTGGACATAATGAAACAGAGAAAAGTGCAATTTTTTACTACATCCAGCTTCTGTTGTGTGCAGTTTTTGTGTGAAGACAGGAAAGGACTCCGCAGAATGGAAATAAAAGTTTATGGTTTACGGGCTTAACGTCCCCAAAGCAATTCAGGCTATGCCGAACACCTCAGTGGAGGGCTATAATTTCGACCACCTGGGGTTCTTTAAATTGCGCTGATATTGCACGGGCCTCTAGCATTTTGTCCTCACTGAAATGCGACCGCTGCGAGACGGGATCGAACTTGTGTCTTTCGGGTCAGTACCAGAGCCCCACAACCAATGAGCCAATGCGGCGGCTTGGAAATCAAAATGAGACATAAATGTAGTAGGTGAAATCATCTTGCAAGTTGTTCACAGTGAGCCCTCTTACTCAAAATTATAAACACTGAGCAACATTTTGCAAACATGCTGATAACGCGACTGCAGCAGCAGCAACCATTAGAAACTTTTAGAACAGGGTGACCCTATCGGTTAGGGGCGTACGCTGCGGGCGCGTCAGCTGTTGCCACCAGAACCGCGCAAACAACTGAGCGGTGGCGATGGGTGCACACTGCTCGTGACATGTCTTCTGTGCTATGTCCTGCTGTTTCGCGCTGCTTTCACGTATGAACTGTTGTAGTGTCGCTTGGTGTGACATCACAAAAGCAAATGCTGTGGAGACTGCCGCGTCTGCCATGTAGATGTACTGACAGCGTTGTAGTAAGGCATGTTGTGGCAACTGCATTTTTTTGTTGCGATCACAGACATTCCTTTTATGGCAGTCCATATTTTATAGTCAAGCAACTTTTGCATGGTTCTCCCCAATTTCACGTAACATAGCACCAGCTAAGTCAGCAAAGTGTTTTCATTATACCATGGTCCACCGCCACAACACCTTTGTAATACGTAGTTCCCAAATTGACGCGCTTCAATTTGGTGGCAGCATTGGGGATTTCAGACACTTTGTAATATAGGGAATTAGCTACACAGAGGGCGGTTACACCCGGGCTCAACCGTATTTGTGATGAACAGCAGAGGAGGACAGAATTACCTGTTCAGGAAGATTCCACCTCGAATGGTCTCGAAAGGATTTGACCGTGTTCTTGCTCTCCGCAGCTCTTCTGGTTCTAGCCTGTCAAACACACTCTGGAAGGGAGGACGACAAAGGGGAAACAAGACGCAAGGTCAAGTTAAGGAGGAAGCGGAGCCTTTAGACCACAAAATGAGGCGCTGATGCTTCAGCTAAAAAGGAGCACAAAGTTCCACTTGCCTTGCAGTCGAGAACCTCTCTGAGCACGTCCTCGTCACAGAAACAGGTCTCATCATCTATGGTGAGTTTTTTCTGTAAGATAGAAAGCAAGCAAGCATGTGTGGGTTTCTGATGAGCTTCCTTTCGCACTGTGTTTCAAAGCTGCATATATTTTCATGCCAATTTCCAATAAAAATACACTGAAAGCGTGGCTTTAAACCTTCCTGGGTTTCCCTGAAGGTCATGCAAAGAATTGTAGGTGGAAAACTTCAAACCTAAAAAAAAAGTCACTGCGCCTTTTGTGTGAGAAGAGATGTTACAAAATTGTTTCAAGCTGCGTACCTCGATGTAGGAAATAATCCAAT
Source organism: Amblyomma americanum (assembly GCA_030143305.2). Taxonomy (NCBI): domain Eukaryota; kingdom Metazoa; phylum Arthropoda; class Arachnida; order Ixodida; family Ixodidae; genus Amblyomma; species Amblyomma americanum. Next base: position 289,667 of record JARKHS020026552.1, on the reverse strand, counting down.
GGCTATCAATCATGAAATGCACCATCACATTCACTAGTGAAGGTGATGGTGCTCCATTTGTGGTGTTCCATTCAGGGAATTTTCTCTTTTTCAGAAAATTTGAGATAAAATCAGGCAAAAAGGGAATTAGTACAGTTTCAGAGAAATTTAGGAGCTGAAATTGTCTCACTTTTTCCAACTGATTGGAGTCTTCAAGTTGATGCAGGAAAAAGGGCCTGACGTAGGAATTTTAGGGTCTGAGGGAATTTTCAGATTTGGCATAGAACATCACTGCTGGAAGCAAAGGGCTCAAAAAGTACCAATGAAGGTGATCGAGGAGCCAAGGGGAACAGGAGTAGAGATACAGCCAACTTTTAATACCACAAACTCAAAGGGGACCGAAAAATTTGCTCAGACCATGCGGAGTTCGAATTAGGGCCTTTTTATTGTGCATTTAATGCATCTTATTCCTACTTCACTTTTGTGCACTTTCACGGTTTTTTGGACTAAGCAGAGTTTCAATTGAGGAATTTTAAGGCAACTTTAATGCATTTCAGTTCTACATTACATTTGAGCATTTCAATAAGACATGCTTAATGCTGATATGCTTAATGCTGATGGGGCCAAACCACAATTCAAATAAACTGCAAGTTTGAATAAAGCGAGTATCACCTGTATAATAAAGCACAGGTAGAGCCCCTAATCATAACATCAATTGTGTATATGCTGGTATCATTTGTTTACTTTGGGCGAGGTGCCCACTTTTCAATCAAGGCAAAATGCAATAACATCCACATGCTGCACGATGTCAGCACACCTTAGAAAACCCCCAGGTGATGGAAATTAGTCCAAAGCCACAAAGCCCTCCACTAAGGTGCCCTCACAGCCTGTGTGCCACTTTGGGATCTCAAATCTTCTCTCTCTCAAACACACACACACATTCACACACACAGGCACGCACATACATACATGCACGCATGCACACAGGTGCACACATGCACACACACATGCTGAACTATATGAACAATTTATATGCTGAACTGGAGCAAGCACAGTTAGCCTACATCCAGTCCTATCACCACACAAAGAAGGAAAGAAAAAAAGAGGCCCCACAAAGTATAAGGTCCTTAGGAACATGTCCAGAACTCCTGAACGACTTTGACACCCACATTACAGGTTTGATCTTCTGAACACAGATCTCACCTTTCCTTCCGTCACCCACTCCCGGAGTTGGGTGATGTTGGGTGGCTCCTCCTCGCACTCGGGAATCCATTCCAAGGGTTCCTTCACGTCAACCTGTGTGGAGAGCATGACGTCACTGTTGAGACCATATTTTGAGAACCTTGCTAAAGGAGCGCCCACATGTAAGGTACTGAATGATGGGGATTAGTGATTAACGAAGGACTGCAATAAAGAAACAAAGAACAAAGCATTTCTGTGGTGGTTGTGGCCAGAAATGGTTACTGCATGGTCAGCAGATGGCGGAAACACCAGTGGTAACATGCACAAAGTCTTTTGAGACAGAAACTGAAATTAATGAAGGGCAAAAAAAGAAATGGCAAGTTGTGTCAGAACAGAAATGTGGCTGTCTCCTTGGCAAGCCCTAAATGCTTTCTAAATATATTCAACATTTATATAGGCTTTGGGAGCCATAGCTGGAGGGAAAAATTGCCCATTGGGTATTAACATATAAAAGGAAAGTATTCGGAGCATATATGAGAATGTATTTGTAGACCATAAACCCTGAAAGAAGTTCCCATGTTCTACACAAGCTATCTTCTTTGACCATGCTCATCTCAATAACATTTTATTCTACCAAGGTTGTAACAACTCGAAGGTATCCGACATGCCAAAATGTTTAAAAAAAAACTTTCAACTTGAGCTTAGATGACCTAAAGAAGAAAATGGTAGTGACATACGGCTCACAACCGTCCACACACAAGAACAAAGGTGGGGGGGGGCCAGAGGACGCCGCTTCTCACCTCTTCCTCTTCAAAGTCCCAAGTGATGTCAGTGCTGGGCTCGAGCCCCTCCATGGAAAGACCCAGACCTCGACGGCCCCTCTGCTTGGATGTGGGGATGATGTCCCGGATTCCCTGGTTGTCCTTGCCCAGTCCTGTGCCGGCCTTGTAGCCCATGCTCGCCTAAAAGCCAGTGATGAACACTCTCACTGTAGGCTTCCATCAAGGCTATCACTGAATGGAAAAGTGCGGTCTCTTCCAGCTAGGGACAAGGTTCCTTCCCTAATGCATAATTTCACAAAAAAAGGGGGCAAGTAAACAGTTGCTGGCTGGGCAAGCTGAACAAATCAGAATGAAAAAAAAAAACACATCAAGATCAAGACCTAATGTCTCCTATATCTGTCTTGGACATGTGTGTCCCCCCAAGTGCACTAATTGAATATTTGGCTAAAAAAAGAGACCAGTTTCACTGCAACAATAGCACAGTACACATAGACAAAAGTACAAGAATCCAACGCTCTTCATAATGAACAGAAATCATCCATCAACACAATGCTACCAATGTAGAAGCATGTGTATGTAGTTTAAACACATACGTGTAAACAGGTGTAAGGGCTGCACCCCTGTACGGGCCACACCCTATTTTCCCAAAGGAAATATTTTTTAAAAAAGAGAGGTCCATATAAGGACCGCACCCAAACTTTCTAAGACCCATGCGGGAATAGCCTTCAGAATGCATACACCGTGGCCTCGGCGATCAGCTCTGTCTGCGAGCAATGGTGAGCTTGATTGCGGAGGCCACGCACGCGCATAGCAGCTTCCACGTGCCACCCACGGATGGCACATGAGGCCACGGGTCTCATCATCATCATCAACTCTGCTGCGAGCTCCCACTATTCATATCAACGTCAGTATCACCAGCTCTAGCAAAGTCACGGGAGTCATGGTAGTGTTAGTTCACCGTAGTTGTTGCTATCGTGTGCTGCCGCCGAGCATTGCAATTTTACCACGATGGGCAAGCACCTTAGATGACACACGGCTTGGAGTTTGCCCTCGAACACAGCAAGCGTGCGGCAGGTAGGAAATTCGACGTGGCCGAGATGTGCGTCCGACGATGGCGCAGCCAAAAGGATGCATTGAGGAACGCAAGCTCCAAAAAGCGCACTTTCCGAGGCAAGCTGTGCAAGTTTCCAGAACTGGAAGAAGAGCTGCTCTGCTAAGTGATGGAAGCGCGGAACAACGGCTACGCGTTGACAGCGGACATGCTGCGCGACTCCTTGAGGGATGAGCGTGCATCAGAGCACAGCACCAGCTTCAAGTCTGAAGACTCCACGAGTTACGAGTGAGAGTAGAATAAATGGTGCTCATTCCCTGATTGGTCTGTTCTTAATAAAAAATTTTTTTTTCGCACATCGCGTGTATGTGCCGCACCCCGAAAATTGGCCCTCGAATCTGCGACCCTTACACGCGTTAATACGGTATCTTTTTCCACAGCAAGCTCACAGCACCATTCCTGTCAGAACATGGCACAGAACCTAAACAGCACAAACTCCCCCTCACTTTTTGCTTCACAAAAAAACCATAGATGCAAATACTAATATGTGTCCAAAAGAATCGCTGGTGCACTATGGAAGGCAGCAGAAAACTCAGAAAGGCTACTGCAACTGGTCAGTCCAACAAAAACTAAGCTTACCATGAGCTTCTTTGAAACATTGCTGTAGTGTCCTGAAACAACAAAAAAATGCAGTCAGAAAGATAATGACGATTCAAAAGTGAACTTGGCATCATGTTGCAGATACAGACCCCGCATGCTTTTTGAAAATGTAGCACCCACCAAAGAAGAAGAAAGAAAGTTGACAATTTCTTTCCGAGTAGAAATTTCATATCATACGTCTGCCTATCCATCCGTCCGTCTGTCCATCATCAATAAAAGCACGCAGTCAGCCATGGTCTTGTTGCCGTTGTTTAGCGTCATTTGCTTTGAAAGGTGTTTGTTGTATCGTGGCGTGGCGCAGTTCAACAATTTTGTGATAGTCGATGGCATTGGCCAATCGTTGCAAGATAAAGTCAACATGCTGAACACCAGCCCTAAAGGTCAGATTCACATTTTTTACGCAAGGTTAAAATAAATTGCAGGATGGTTACGAGTGTATAAGGTGAATGTTTAAGAGATCGCTGCACTGCGAAAGCAGTTAATTATTATCGATCGCAATCTCGAGCTCACCAGGTCGCCAAGGTCTGCACTGCGGACAGCACAAAACTGAGGAACACACTATGAAAAGCTAATTCTTAAAAAAAAGTAGCGGTAAGCTCTCAACAGCAAAAGTGCAGGGTGGGTTCATTATAAGAGTGGATGCATTGCGCGAGTAAATAGGATACACCACAAAAGTTGTTCCTAGACTAAGAGACAGACGGGGTGAAACAACAAGGCGCCCTCACGAGTTTAATCGTGTTAGCACGTGAAAAGCACGCCAGCCAAGAAATTACTCTGTCCTGAGCGTGTGCAAACAACCAGATATACAGTAAAACCTCATTAAGTCAACTCCCGTTAACTCAGAAATTTGTATAATTAGGACTGCCACCACGAGTCCCACCAAACGCCCATCCAAGTCTATGGCGTCAAAAGCTTGTTTATTTGGATGCCTTTGTGCTGGCGTCAGTTAATTTCGATGGGCTCCCGAAGCAGTGCTGCCTCAAGGTATGAATGGCACGACAAGCATCCAAACATTCACCCACAGACCGAAACTGCACACCACACTGTTTCGCGTGCCCCTCTGATGTGCGTGAAACAGCAGGCACGTTGACGATCGGCAGGCCGCCGTCGATAGTTTCGTTATCGGAGCTTCGCTGCCAGCCCACAGCAATGGTGGCTGCCTACCGCTGCATATCAGCCAGCCAGCTGAGCCTATAGCTGCGTACGCCATTTACAACGGTGATTGCTTTGTCGCTGATATTTTTGTTTGTTTCTTTTTCGAAGCAGTCTTGCCGATATGGCATCAATGCATGCTCCCCTCACTTCCGTCCACACAGCATTTCCATTCGGCAGTGCGCCAAAGCTCCATGCTTGTCATGTGCCGTTTGCCATTAGTGCACTGAAGCCTCATGTGCAGCGCCATCTGCAAAGGAGCTCCAGTGGTGATGATGATGATGGATTTTTATGGTGCAAGGGCATCTGTGGCCAAAGAGCGCCATGGCACAAGGTTGTTTTCTTCTACTCGAGGTGGAGTCATCATCATCATCATCATCATTTATTAACCCTTAAGGGTCCCGTCAGGGACATTACATAAGGGGGGGGGGTGGTACAGGGGTGTTCAGCCGTCATACATGAATATAAATAGAATGAATATAAATATAGAAGGAATATAAAAATACAGAAAAATATAGAAAATATAGAATAGAAAAAAAAAGTAGAACAAGACGAAAAAAGACAGAAGTAACAAATTCAAATAATCACGTCATGACAGAGTGTAGCAGAAATATAAACAAAAACAAATTGCAACTTTGGAAGTAGCACAGGATGGTCAGTTAGCAGGGCTTGGAAGCTGGCATAGGGTGCAGGAAAAAATTATTTGTCGTTGAGATGGTCGATTAGGAGCTGTCTGAATCTGGAAGGATTAGTCTCAATGATAATGTGTTCGGGGAGGTTATTCCAGCTTTCTATAGCACTGGGAAGGAAAGATTTATTGAAATAATTGGTGGAGCCGTGCAAACGCTGTATGCTTAAGGAGTTAAATAAACGACGAGATGATCGTACCGGAGCTCGTAGAAGGTTTTCTCGAAGTGCTGGAAAGTTAAAGTACAGTTTGTGAAAAAAACAAAGAATTGAAGTTTTCCTGCGAAAGGCTAATGACTTGATGCCGAGGGATGATTTCAACGCTGTGATGCTGAGCTGAGATTTATACTGTGAGGTGATGAAGCGTGCTGCCCGATTCTGGATGGCTTCGAGTGAATCTATCAAGTAGGCTTGGTGAGGATTCCATATTGTTGAGGCGTATTCTAGTTTAGTTCGAATGTACGTTTCATATGCTAGTTGTCTGGTGGCTGCTGTGGACATGGAAAGTGATCGCCTGATGAATCCGAGTGATCTGGAGGCACTAGCACATAGTTTCGTGATGTGATTAGCCCAGGTTAGGTTGGTTGTTATCTCGATGCCGAGGTACCGGTATGAATTAGTTTGAGACAGCGCTATGGAGTTCAGGGAGTACGAAAAATGAAGAATCGAACGTTTACGTGAGATGTGCATGAACTTACATTTAGAAACGTTGAGCTGCATTAGCCAGTCGGAACACCACTTCTGAATTCGGCTTAGGTCATCCTGTAATAATTCCTGATCACTGCTATTGTTGATGCGGCGATAAATGACGCAGTCATCCGCAAAGAGACGGACAGATGATAAAATACCAGATGGCAAATCGTTGATGAAGATTAAAAAGAGTAATGGAGCAAGAACCGATCCTTGGGGAACCCCGGAGATTACTCTAGTAGTTTGAGATGCATGACTGGCGATGACGGTGAATTGCAAGCGGTTGGTTAAGAAACAGTGGATCCAGGATAAGACAAGCGGGTCAAGTGACAGAGCTGAGAGTTTGGAAAAGAGACGCTGGTGAGGGACGCGATCGAATGCCTTGGCGAAATCTAAATAAATTATATCGGTTTGGAAGGCGGAGTCTAGATTTAGGTGAAGATCAGTTGTAAGTTCGAACAGCTGAGTTTCGCACGAAAAACCTGCCCTGAAACCATGCTGATTGGGAAAGAAGAAACGGTTGTGGTCAAGGTGAGATGCGATGTGCGAGTATATTATATGTTCGAAAAGTTTACAAGAGATACATGTCAGTGAAATTGGTCGATAATTTGAGGGGTCGGAGCGATCTGCAGCTTTGAAAACTGGGACAACTTTGCTTAATTTCCAGTCGTCTGGAATCTGACTAGTGTTAAGAGACTGGGCAAAAATGAGTTGTAAGATTTGGCTCGTGAAATATTTAGTTGCTTTAAAACTCTTAGCAGGGAGGTTGTCTGGTCCAGGGGAAGTGGATATCTTTAGATTATCTATGAGTTTTAAAATTCCCTCTGCTGTGGTGGTAACAGGTGGCATAGGTGCATAGTTTAGACTTGGCACGGAAACAATGCTTGCTGTTGGCTCCTGGGTAAATACGGACGTGAAATAGGAATTCATGACGTCGGAGCGCTCGGAAATTGGGACATCGGAGCCGTCTCGTGCCTTCAGGGAAATATTGTGCGAACTGTTTTTATTGGGCGTGAGCAAGTTCCAAAACTTCTTGGGGTTTACCCGCATTATCTCAATGAGATCGTGACAGTAGAATTTTCGTTTTGAAGATCGTAATAACTGCGTGTATTCGTGCAGACTTGCAAGGTATTTGTCCCACTTCCTAGCGCATCCTGATTTCTTTGCGTTACGGAATAGGCGTTTTTTCTTTCGCGACAACTTCCTCAGCGCATTTTAGTACCATGGTTTATTGGCATCCCCACGAATGCAGATGAGCGGGACGTAAGCTTCTATAAGCGATAACATTTTCTCTTTAAATAGACACCAGTTGTTATTCACGGATCTGCTATGTATGGAAATTTGAAACGTCTGAAGAAATTCTTCAAGGTGGGAGTTAGTGCTTGGGAAATCGGCCTTAGAATAATCACGGATGTATTTAACAGACGGTTGGCGTATAGGAATTTCAATGGACAGGTTGAAAGTTATGATACAGTGATCACTTAGACCACTAGTACACGAAAGCGATTGAACTAATTCTGGATTGGATACAAGGACGAGGTCTAGTATGTTTGAGCCTCGAGTTGGTGCACGCACTGTTTGGGTAAGGTTAAACGTAAGGACCAGATCCAAGAAATATTTTGATGGACGAGATGACGCAGTCAAGTTATCCCAATCGATGTCTGGAAAATTGAAGTCGCCACAGAGTATGAAGTTGGCATGAGAGAATCTAGACTGCAAATCTTCAAGAACAGAGTGAAGTTCGCTTATGAAGGAAGGATCCGTGTCGGGGGCTAGATAGCATGCAATTAAAATGTTGGTGCAAGAGGGAAAATTAAATTTGATGCAGAGTATTTCGCTATGGCAATTGATATCAACTGGGGTAGAAGAAAGGCTTGTTTTCACCAGAGCGAGAATGCCGCCTCCCCGACGACCAACTCTGTCTTGCCGGTAGGAGTGAAATGATTGATTGTCGTGCAAAAGTTCGATATCATCTATATCGGATGTTAGCCAGGATTCAGTGAATAATGCAATGTCAGTGCTGTGGTCGTCGAGAAGCGCCTCAACCGATTCTTTTTTGGGCAGGTAACTCCGAATATTTGTCAACAAAAGCGAAACATTATTGTAGGTATCGATTGAGCGATTGCGCTGTGAAGGATTGGAATGAGGCGATTTCCCAAGCATTTCACCCTAAAGAAGCCGAGCACCAGACAGGGGAAAGGTTGTACCCATTGTATCACCGGTGGGTACCCGGCGGCACTGGGGATCGAACCCCGCACCTCCCGCATGAGAAGCGGATGCTCAACCACTTGGCCACCGCTGCGGATGCCCCAGTGGTAATGCATCGCTCGCAGAAAGAAACCGCGAAGACCCTTACTATTACGGAGCAGTTCTGCTTCCAACACTCCTGATAGCGTGCATGAATTATAAACATTAGACGGAACTGCAAAAAATCACCACTGTCTCGCAGCTTTAATCTTAAAAGGAGGAGACCATTGCCCAGGTTCTCACAAAAGAAATTTTATTTCCACGCGAATGGCTCTTGGCAGTTTTTGGGGCAGCATTCGATAATATGACATTCGGATAACTGGGGCGTTATTCTGACTCCCTCGAATTAATGAGGTTTTACTGTAGTGCCGCAAAAAGGAGACAGCAACAGCGGCAAAAGCACCAGCCCGGAGGCACGTATTTCATGAACAAGTGCAATGGTGTTCCGACTGCCTCTTCTATACTGCCATGTACTACTGCGCTCAATATGAGCTACGCCACGCCACGCGAGCGCCTGGGCAGGCGCTACCGCAGTGTAGTTCATACTGAACACGATAAGAAAATCCAGGCAACCTGCAATCCCGCAGCTGGGGGACAACGTTGCGAATAGGAAAGCATTTCCTCCAAAGGCCACAACTGTGGCTCGACCACTTTAGGAAGCAATGCAGGTTTACTGGCTGTACCAGCTGAACAGCCTTTGGCCCAATTTCCTGGTGAGCATGCTTACCACCGGCATCAATCTAGTAAACTTCAGACATTTAGACACCGTAGATCAAACAATGGAATGATCTTTTAGGCGCTTTCAAAACGGTCAAATTGCTGCATTTTCTGCAGATCATAAATGTTTGCGCACTGGCTCTATCAATGAGAACAATGCTGTTATAGCTGGTAAAGAAAAATAATAGAAAGTTGGGCTAGTTGTACAGAACTACATATTTTAAGTGATATCAGCCCCCATCCACTTTTTGCACTGGTATCACAAAAAAAAAGACTGCTAAAGACCATCCCATATACATACCTAGAAATGTTACTTTTGAGGCCAAATTTAAACTGAGCAAGTGTAACTAAATCTACGAAGTTAACTTGCATTTCGCGTAGTAGGTTCAGCTGCGTTCCTTAAAAAACTGATAACATGGTACCAATTTGCCCAGAATACAGCCTGTATGCTAATTTACCACTACCACAAGGTAAAAGCAACGACTAATAAGTGGCAAGATGCCATTAAAAGCAAGCAATGCTCACTACAGCACATAAAAAGCAGCATCACAATGCGGGCTAATTGTAACTAAAGAGCTGTCCGAAATACACAAATTATACTGCTGTCTATTTAACTGGTAGGTCACTGGTAATGTCTAATACTGCTAAACCCGCAAAACCAAAGCAAGAGGATGTGTCCAGTGTCCCATAATGGTGCTGTTCTAATGCACAACAGAACGATATCATCGGTTAGAGACAAGCACTTCCACGACCCAACATAATTTTAAAGCTCAACACATCTAAGTTTAAAATGAGTATTCAAGACTTACCACCCATGGAAATGCCCGAGCCACTTTCAACATCATCGTCGTCTTCTTTTGACGAGTCGTGGGAGAACCTCTGGAACTTAGCTGCAAGAGTGCAAGAGAACAGCATCAGTACAAGTGAGAAATTTTGCATACTCTTGCAGACGACATGCAAGTGATCATAAGCACAGGTCTGAGGCTGAAAGGCCCAAGATATAAATGGAGTTTTAAAGTAGCTTCAGCGGTGACGACACTGCCATTAAATATCCTTTTCGCACTTGGAATATAATTTGTCATCCTACTGAAGGATCCCCACATCATGTCTTGCCTTCAAATAGCTAGCTTTCGGATATCAATTACCACAGCTGTATCAAGTGAAGGAACAAGAAGTGTTCATGTCAAAAGCCAATAGAATATGCTTTCTGTTCTACACTTAGCATGCATGCACTCAAAGAAAAGCATTAAAGACCAAGATTATAAACACATCAAGATAACAAACCTACCCATATCAGCTACGAATTCTACAGCATAGCTCCCCATCGGAGGTAATCCCAACTCTGCAGAAAAGCACTGGGCCTTGTGCAAGAGAAGAATGTCAGTCAACTGGGACAGAAATTTTTCAAGGCTTTGAAAAGCTTTGTCCCTATAACAACAATGTACCACTCCTTCTTACAGCCTCACTGCCTCTAAACGGTAGTAGTGGTACTAAATGGAAACGATTTCAAATCAACCTAAAAGAACACAGCAATTTCGAAGCTTAAGTACTTCCTTATTTTAGAGCACAAGATACCAGTCATCTCAACCACTCAAATCATTCTTCCTTGTAGCTTTAATCTCTTAAAAGGTGCAAGCAATTCATGTGTGAAGGTTGCTTCTATTTAAATACATCTGCTCCTGAACATTTGCAAAAACAGTGCATCTAAGCATTTCTAAAGTAAAAAAAAAGCTAAACTCACTCACGCACTATACAAGCCCTTGCACTTAATGTTCAGAGCACACACAAAGGCTTGAAGAGTACAAGTGTAATTCTCACCTTTGGGACTATCATGCATGCCGCTTTTCCGCTTTCTGTTGTTTACCGCGCCAGGCGACTTGTACTTGCCTGCAGTAGATGTACAAAAGCTTCTCAATCAAGAATCAACAACTTGGCTTTACTTTCACAACATAAGAAAATAAAAAAAAACAACCTTTCACAGGGGATCAGCTCTTTCATGAAAGCAGTTGAATCTACCCAGAATACACTCTAAAATGATGTTTTTTTTTATTCAGATTTCAAGGCTATAAAAAAATGCGTTCTAAGTTCTCAAGTACACTGGGTGATACAAGCCCTGCTTTTAAGAATATTTTTTGCATTCTTGAATATTTACCCTTATTAGAAAAAAAAACAGGAAAAATGCCCTAGCAGTGAACAAAGTAATTAACAAGTAATTTTGAACCTGATAAAAGATGCAGATTTTATTAACTTTTTTATTAAAAGCAAAGAGTTCCCCGAGACCTCAGACGCGCACTCAAGACTTCAACGCTTCTAGGTTGAATGAAAAGAAAGTATCCAACTAGACTTGTGGCGCCATCTGCTATGAAAAGGCACAAAGGGGTACTACGAACAGTACCAAACGTTTATTTTCTGTTCTTTTTTTTCTATTTTAAGGCCATTCTGGTCAAGCTTGCTTGCTGGGCACATACAAGACAACGAAGTTATTCTTCCAGTACTTTTGAACACACCTAGTCTTCCCATAAAGATATTTCTAAAATTGTTAGCCCCCATTAAGCTCCCTGTATATATGGAAGCCAGACTGATATCATTGACTTCTGCAATTCTTCACATCTCGCTCATTACAGCCTTTCATATATGCTACAAAAGAGAAGTTACTCGTGATCTTGCGCCTTTGAATGAATAAATGAGCTGTTTATTCAGGAAGGGAAGCTCAAGGCCGTTTGCTGGGGAATTGGGTTGTTAAGGAAGGGAAATGTAGGGGTCTTTTGATACATGAAGGGACGGCATGGGCCACGCTTTACACTGCTCTGTAGAGGCCACTTAGTATATTTGCCAATATCTGCCCAGATGCTGTTCACTCCGGCTCTGGTCAATGCACGAAAGTCCTCGCCATCGGTGGGAAAACCATGCTTGGCGACGAGGTCGTCGCGTCCCTTGCGGAACTCTGAACAATGCCAAACTAGGCGGTACAGGTCAGCTCGACACGTACAGCCGCAGTACGGGCACTTCGCAACGTCAATATTGCCCTCTTGATGCCAGCGAGGGACGGCAAGCCATCTACGGATGATGTTTGGCATGTAGGCAGCATCGGCGATGACCTTATTAATGAAGATCTATGCTGTGTGAGAGCAGCTGAGGTATAAAGGTAACCTGGTGGTGTAACGGCCGTAAATCGTGCGTGGCTCCTCTGTTTGGCATGTTCTAGTCTGCACGTTAGGTTAGCCAAGCTGTTGGACATATCGGCACGGTCATCAGTAACGGCGGGGTATTCCAGCGGAGGAAGGAACGAGACACAAACCCGAGCCGCGTTGTGAGCTGACTGGTTCCCGTCGTCATCGCACGTGTGTGCAGGGATCCACGCAAGGCGGATGCGTACATTGCGTGTTGAGAGGGTTCTGATTATAGAAGTAATCTGCTGTGCAATTGGGTGGGTCGAGAATGGTTTGTGGAGCTCGCGTACAGCTTCATGAGAATCAAAGAGTACTCTGATTTTGAGCGACAAGTCAGTTTACAGCAGTTGATTGCCGACCAGAACGTTTTCCACCTGCAGTAGAGTGCCGTATGTAGCAAGCAGCTCCCCTTTCTTTATGCACCCATCTGGTGCACGAATACTACGGCAGCCGTTGAAATTGAAATTCTCAAGGCTGCGCCATGCCATTGATATGGCGCTGCCTTTAAGGGATGCACCTACGTATATGTCCTCATCTTGTTCTCCATCAGCGGCCGTGTGTCGAGCAAGGGGGGCCGTGCCGCTGTATGTGCTCCGGGGGGAGCTGTACGTCTGTAGCGGCCGAGGTGTGGACGAAGCCAGGGCGGAGCCGGCCTTCATAATCAACCGGTGCCGAGAGTTCGTCCCAGCGTTCCAAAGCGCGCCCCCTTTCGTGCAAGTTCTGCGTGTTTCGGGCCCATTTACAGCTTCCTCAATGATTTTGTGTATAGGAGGAAGGGCCACTGCTTCCTCTACAGCCGTGATGTGCGTATGTAGTGGTAGGCCTGTTATGGTGCGTAACGTGGGCCTATGCAGACGAACTTGGTCTTCGTGTATCTTCGTGGTCCGTTCGTACGAGGGGGCGCCGTAGAAAATCTTGCCAACTGCTACCGTGCGAGCCAGCATCTGACAAGCCTCCTGCCTTGCACCACCGTACTTGTTTGACATATGAGCGATGAGATGTAGGGTACTCTTCCAGGTGCTCTTGAGGCGTTTGATCCAAGTACGAGGACTGTTACAGTTGCTGCAGGGCACACCGAGAAGCTTGAGTGATCCGTTATAAGATGTGAGCACCTGGCCTGCCATGAGAAGATACAACTGTTGGGATGGGTTAGTACGAGTCCTGCCATCAATAATGAGAAACTCAGTCATGTCAGGTGCCAGTTCAAGGCCCAGCTCTATTAGTGAGGTCTCCAGGCTATGCACCGTTGCCTACAGAAACTCAAAATCATTAGCCTCGGCCCACACTGTTACGTCGTCCGCGTAGATTGCGAATCTTGCTGCACTGTTCTGTTCTAGGCATCTTTCTGCATCTTGCACGTTTAAAATTATTGTCTTTATGGTAATAAAAACAGCATAGATCCGATTATCTTGTAAATATCACGTTGGTATAACTGCATATGCAATCCTGCCGTGCATCCTAGAGATAAATTCAACAGCTGTGTCTACCAACAAAGATGCAAGGCAATCACAACCACCTAATTAAGATCTCCTACTTTGCATCCACAGTCAGGTGACCATCAGTGACCACCAGCTACTTCTAGACTATCAGTCATATAATTTTCTGACGACACAAAAACAGATAAACGCTGAGGTATAACACTGAGATTAACTCAATGTTAAGTAGACAGCAAAAGCTCACGGGACACGCACGCACGCCATCAGAAAGCAACCTCAAATTATGCTTGGGACCCATCATTGAAAACTGCACTAGTCTCTGCAACCACTCAATACAGCTTACACGGTACAGGTCATGTGCACCAAGGGCACTAAGGAAACTCATTTTTGTCATACGACATAAATCTGTCCCATGAACTTTCGTTGCAGGCTACACATTAAAATGCACTCGGAAAGCAGGTGACAGCCCAGACTCCCAACCACCGCCACCACCATGGTTAATAAGTCCAGCGTAAGCCAACAAATGTGACGACAAACAGCATTTCACGCAGTATGAGTGAAAACGCAACATGTGGGGTTGGTGAGTGAAAGCAGATGGCGGGGACAAACACAGGAGACACGGTGACACAAATGCAGACGCAACCTCAACACCAACAGCAGCAGCAGAAGCACAAACGGAGATCCCAGGTCGAAGCATCAAACACACAAATGCACACACACACACACAAACATCAGCACCACTCACAGCACGTTGCTCCGGCCACCGCCACACACCATCCTTACCCCTCCACGTGTTTTTCTTGCCGCCGCCACTGTCATCGCTGTTCGCGCTCTCACCGTCCTCGTCTTCGCTGCTGGACGGAGCCTTTTTCACTTTACCTGTGGCCATACACACGTACACACACACACACACGCACGCACAAAGTCCACATTGTGACCTCAGAACAGTATCAATACTATCTTGGGCAGAGGCCACATTCCAAAGTGATCATTTCTTGCTATGTGCCTTTCGCGATGCACACCTATCACACGTACCCCGCCCAGTGAGATCAAACATGACTGAAGAGATTTCTGGGAGGATGCATTTCTCATGCACACTGACTCAATGCAACATTAGCTGCTGAGCACAGAGACATTGAATGAAAGGCACACTGGTGTCATGTAGGTTTCTTAATATACAGCTGAACAGCCGTCTTTTCGTGGACTACGAATACATTTACGTAGCTAGGCCTTGGACTCTTCTTAAAACTGCTACGAATGTGATGCACAGAGAACTATGCCATTAAATCAATAAAGTGCGTTGGTTTTGACAGAATCAGGTAGAAGAAAACATAGCTATGTACACAAATGCATTCACTGCAGCAAGGAACTTTGCCATGTAAAGTGGAAGCACTGCAGAAAGTGATCACTGAAGAACACAGCCCCTTGTTGTGGCATGGCTTTCAAATAAAGAAAAAGCAGTGGGGACTAAGTGTTTTATACCTTGACCTTCATTTACAAATTAATTTACTGCCTACGCAGGACGACAGCTACGCTTTAGGCTGCTACAACATAGTGAGTAGTCCAATAAAGGCTCCATTACTAGGCATACAAAGCAGCTTTCAAGTTTGCAGTGTTACAGATAACAAGCACTTCGTGTGTTAACTTCCTACCGCACAATGCCCGAAGTATGTTTGAAGCAGTTGGCTGGGTTACAAGAGGCCTGAATAAGAAAGACATTAGAAAAGTGCCTATTCCATTGAACTGCAAGGCCACACAAAAGCCCTCATTTCAAAGCTATTGCCTAACATGTTAACTGAGTTCATTCAATATGATCTAGATAGCGCGCTGTCATTACAGCATAAGGGTTTTGGTAGATAGGCAGCTCCACACTTTTTAGCTATCCTGCTTTGGCCAGCACTCTACACTCTCTTTAAAATGAGTATTTTTTTCTTCACAGCTGCCTACAGCCTGAGCCAGCTATGCAAAAACTTTCCGCAAGAGTTTGTGTACATTTAAATAGAAACCTGGACCCCAAGCTGCCCAAGTAGTGACAGTGGATACTATGCACACAAACTGAAAAAAGACCATGCATGCATAAAGAATGAGGATATCGTACTCAACTATGGCATATTTTCAGCATTAACCAAACAACTTTTGAATATTACAAACGACCAAACTCAATAGAGCTTCTCTACCAATTCGTGAATGAGACTGTGGGTTCATCCTTTGGCAATGCATGTGTTCTCCTACATTATTTCAATTTTCTTTTTCCAACTAAGAAACTTTCAACTGCCAACATTAATCTCTTAACTGCACATGGACTGTTCACTTCACGCATTCATCAGGCTGCTTAACAACCTAGACACACATCCCCCACAACCTCACAAAACTAGATCGTAAGCAGTGCACACTGTATGTGTATCCCTATCACCAAGAACGGAACTGCGGCAAGGCAGAAAATTGTATAAAGATAGAAGATCAGCACAAACTTCATTTTGAAATTTGGCATATATGCCCGCTGATGTAGATTATTCACCAAATATAACTGATTTAGGACTCCTTAATAGCTTAATTATTGCACTCTTCCATCTCTTTCACCATGAGCAAGTACCAAATCAACACGACAAATGCAGTGTAGCAAGCAGTACATTGAGCACAATAAGTGGTTGCGATTTGCAATGCTGCACTTGCACGCAATTATTTAAACATCATTCATAACTAAAATTAATTACCATAATCAAAGTACACTTCAGCGTGCCTTCAAAAGTTACCTATGTAGACAAGTAGGCCTGCATAATGACTAGGTAAGCCATCAGAATAAATGAAAAAGTAAGTGCAGGAATCCCACAAGTGAGAAGTCAAATGTGCTTTATTAGTTGCCTCCTGAACTACTCACATGCGCCCCGAATAAAAAATGTACCTAAGGAGCAAACAGTAGTTGCTAGGAACATCCCCATTTTTATCAGAGTTTTTTTCACATGTGCCCTTCACATCAAACTACATTTACACTAACAAAAATGCAGTGTGCCATATCAACCCTGTCCAAATCTGCACTCATATGCCGTGTTCTGCAACTCTCAACAGTGGAAATGCAATTTAATGGGCTTGCACCAGAGAGACAGCGCTAGCATAACTGGCTGCTCTCAAGGAGCAAAACAGCTATTTGCTCAAACTAATGGCTAATACAAAAGACTCAAATTAGAGTTATTGAGAAGCAGTTGTAATCACTAGAGTTAAATGAGAGCCTTTGGCAAAACCATGGTAACCATGGTATGCATGCCAAATCTTCACAGCAAGTATAAAGAACTCTACTTATAAAGGGAGTATAAAGAGACTCAATCCAGCTTACCTGTATCATCGTTGACACTTCTCCCTTCCCAGTCGTCTGTGTTGCTTCCCTCTTCCTCTTCATCGTCTCCGCACAGCTTCGGCATAGAGAACCCCGCCTTCCTGGGAGCTGCAGAAAGCAGGCCACAGAATATTTAACGAGTGAAGGTAGAACAAACAAAGTGATGATGATGATGAATTTTTATGACGCAAGGGCAGCTTGGCTGAGAGCACCAAAGCACCAAGGTATTCTTCATCTCTTCAAGGTGGAGTCAAGGAAACATTTCCCAAGCATTTCAGTCCAAAGAAGCCGATCACCAGGTCAGGGGAAAGCTTATACTCCTTGTATCACCGCTGGGTACCAAGTGGCACTGGGATTGAACCGCGTTACTCCCGCGGATGCGAGCCGGATGCTCAATAGACAAGGCAACCACTCTGGTAAAATAGCGCAGAATAGCTGGAGAACGGAATAGGCTTGGGCAGGTTGGTAATTCGTTGTAACACAGTAATCATAATGCGGGAAGAACGCAGGACAAAGACGAGACGGGACAAGCACTTGTCCCGTCTCGTCTTTGTCCTGCGTTCTTCCCGCGCTATGACTACTGTGTTAGAATAGCTGGACCTCTTCACAGTCCCCGCCACTAACTGACTGGAACGAGATAGACAGAAGGAAAACATGTGACCGGCACTGCTTGGTTTTATCTTTTCCAGATTTTTTGAATTTTTATTAACTTACCGATTCACTTAAACCGCTTCTTTCACTCACTTTTTTTTTTTTGAGAAGCTGATCATTGCAAACTGCCAGCATAGGTGCCTGAATATGACTAAAGTTATAGTATGACGTTGTTGTGTTGGGTATCACGGTATCTGAACGACTAAGGCCACCAAGCACCCCACCTCCTTCTATGACACACTGGCAGTGGACGTGGTGGCTAGCCCTCCAGTAGACAGGCCCGTCCTCCCCCTTTCCATCCTTGTATCATTCACTGAAGAAACAGAAAATTGCGAATATCTGTCTGTTGTGCTTAAGGTCTACAAGTTTTCAAAAAGTTCCAATCCATTCAATATATTTCCTTCTTTACGGCTTGCGACAAATATACAATTGCATTTTCTTTTACGAAAAAGTTGTGGCGGAAAAAAAAAAATGTGCTTCTAGGTAAAATACTGTGAAATGCTTTTATCCCAGTTTCTTCAGTTTTATGCTTGGAAATAATACTATGAACACGTCTCCACATAGTTTGCAGAATCTTTCCTGGTTTCACAAGCATGATGCTGTGAGCAAGGGGCGTTTGTCCAATGCCAAGGCAGCAGAAAGTAGTGCTGCACGGGGATACAAAAAAAAGCACAGATAATGCATTTAAAACTCATTCTAAACAGTGCTAGCATAGAGATGTCAGCAATGGATTGCCTGCTGTTCCACTTTTCAGGCCACAAGTGGCACACGAAGAAACTGAAGCAAAGGTGAACTATCATCCGGCAAATGTCTTTGGTCCTGGGCCGCACAATCAATAATGGCATTCAAAAAACAGAGTAAATATGGGAAGAGACGGAAGTAAATTCTAAGGTTTGGTTTATGGTTTATGGGGGTTTAACGTCCCAAAGCGACTCAGGCTATGAGGGACGCCGTAGTGAAGGGCTCCGGAAATTTCGGCCACATGGGGTTCTTTAACGTGCATTGACATCGCACAGCACACGGGCCTCTAGAATTCGCCTCCATCGAAATTCGACCACCGCGGCTGGGATCGAACCCGCGTCTTTCGGGTCAGCAGGCGAGCGCCATAACCACTGAGCCACCGCGGCGGCTCTAAATTTTAAGGTAAGCCGTATATAAATCTTCTGACCCAGTGTGGTAATCCTAACAACTTTGTGTTGAACACACTCTGAGGGTGACCAATACAAAAAGCTATTGGTCTTGAAGTGCAACGTAAGATCTGTTTTCTTCCCCATAATCTGAAGTGTCCCTCAGGCACTCTGCCTCGGGAATAAAAGCTGTTTAACGTGTAAATTAATCTGAAGCGTGCACAGGAATTAACAACACATTTCTGATCACTTTCTACTCTTTAAGAAAATATGGGGTAGCTGGCTGCCTACCTTACTATGCGTGACTAAAGACAGCATGCAAAAGACACACATATACCTTGTGCTGGACGAAAACTTTGCGTCTTCTTGGGTGACTCGTGGTCGTTATCCGTGTCATCCTCACTTGTATCTGCAAAACAAGCCACTTTTTTCAACATACAGTCTCAAGAATGGCAGGATGCGGAAGATTTTGTTATCACTTCCATTAATTTTAGTAGAACATAAATGTGCAACATATCCAAATCATGAGAAATTAAAATTAAGGCTACAATTTCTACTCAGTTTTATATATAATACAAACACCTTTTTTTTTTTTTGCATTCACTGCCCTAGAGTTCTGCCAGCCAACTCAAGACAATCACTTTTACTTCTTTGCAAGCAGCATGTTTTTCATGACCCCGCTTTCTTAAAAATTAGGTTTCAGCATTTGGAAGTTTGAAATGAATACCAAATGGGCCTGCAAAGTGATGCAGAGCAAATAAAAAAATATAAAGAGTTACAGATGTCGTACGCAGCCTACGCTGTAGCACAACACATTTACACAGTAGTGGAAGACAGCCACAAGGCATTGGCTTCTCGTTCACTTGTGAGCAAATGAAAATAGTACATTGTCGAAGCTGTTGCACGGCACATGCAGCTTTAACTCTACTAGAACAAGTTGGGACGAGCAATGTAGCTAGGCCAAGTTTACATTAAACGGCACAGCACATCATATCTTGAAGAAGAGACATGGCATAGTAGGACCAGAATTTTGGCCCAAGGAAATAGAAGCACAGTCAACAGCTGCGAGCTTGTGTTACTTTGTTGAGTGAATCAGCATATTATTGTATTATCTGTGGCGTAGTAAAACTATATTTTGGTTTGGTCTGGTTTATAGAGTTTAGCATCCTAAAGTGATTCAGGCTATGAGGGTCACCATAGTGGAGGGCTGAAAGGATTTTTACCACCTCACGGTCGTCATCTTGCACCGACATCGCACATTACACAGCCCTCTAGAACCTCACCTCCATCGAAATGCAACCGCCGCGGCCGGGATCGAACCCGCGTCTCTCGGCCTGGCAGCCGAGTACCATAACCACTGTGCCACCACGGCAATTTCAAGACAGTCGTTGCCTTCATAAATTTGAATACCAAGTGTGCCACAGGTATCCAAGGCAATGGGAGGTTTTGTGGCTGTGTGTGTGTGTGTGTGTGTGTGCGTGCGCGTGTGTGCGTGCGCGTGCGTGCGTGCGTGTCAATGCATGCACCTAGCATTGGCAGTTACAATTATCGACGACGACACGCATGCAGTTTCTTGTTTCGACATTTTCTACTATTCTGTTTTAGCTGGTTATAAATGGCTGACAGTTAACGTAACTCGAAACTGACAACCTTAGAACGGTTTAAAGCAGTTGCATGACAATATACATAGGTTGTGAAACGGAAACTATGTAATAGAGATAAACGGCAGCTTTCACTCAAACAATGACTGTCAAACAAAAACATAACGCCACTTCGTAGTAGAAAAACAGCGGCGTTCCAGCTGTGCACAGATCCGCACGTAAGTAAATACTCCGGAAAATTACACGCATCTACTTCTGTTTGTACGGAAACAGACAAGTGTGCGGCACTCCGAATTACCGCTTTCAAAGTGCCGATTTCTACTAAACAATTTTACGCTCGAATGACAAACAGCGACCGATTCGCCGTCCAGCGCCTCAACACCGACATTATCCCAGCGTTCATCGATGAGCGGTGGACTTTGCCATAAGTACGCGAACTGTCGATAACGCCGTATCGTGATAACCTGATAGCACCTGGTAAGCTTAACATGGCAGCTCCGCCCAAGCTCAGCACCCCACATCACCATCGGCGGGAAACGACTCTCGATAACCACCGCTAGAACTCGATTTAACGCGAACTCTTTTGACACGCAAACAAGTAGCCGGTCCGCATCACTAAGGCAACCCGTCTTACCTGAAAGCATCTTCGGCTTGAACGCACTCATTGTTGAGCAACGAAGCTCGGACTAGAGTTCACGATTCCTACCTAAACGTAGTTTTAGTTTTGAGAGCGTTTATATCAATGAAGGGAAGTAAAACGCTGAACCGGGAACTAAAGAAAGGAGCGGCCCATGCTAAAACCAGGGCGGCGCCATGTTTTTTGGGTGCGCTCGTTGCGACGCGGTGCGGAAGAACTTGGAAACGCGCTGAACAGGAAATGTTTGAATTTTATTTATAGTTGAGCAGTGTGCCACCCAGGGAAGCACCTACTCCGCGCGGCCCAGCAGGCTTGAGGTGAAAAATGCATTTTGCATGGAGTGAACAGCCACAAACACGATACAGCAGGCAAAATTTGAGCGGAGAAAATTGAGATAGCCTAGGTTGCTTGAATTGAATTGGCTTTGGGGAAAGGAAATTGCGCAGTATCTGTCTCACATATCGGTGGACATCCGAACCGCGCCGTAAGGGAAGAAATAAAGGAGCGACTGAGAGAAGAAAGGAAGAAAGAGGTGCCGTAGTGGAGGGCTCCGGAATAATTTCGACCACTTGGGGATCTTTAACGTGCACTGGCATCGCACAGCACACGGGCGCCTTAGCGTTTCGCCTCCATCTAAACGCGGCCGCCGCGGTCGGGTTCGAAGCCGGGTACTCCGGATCAGTAGCCGAGCGCCTAACCACTGAGCCACCGCGGCGGGTTAAGGTTGCTTGGGCGCATGCATCTTGTCGTCATGCTATTCTCGTAGTAATGAAGCTATCTTTTCCTTTCAGCTATGATTGCATACCCCTTTTATGCCGTGAGGCAGTAAATATGACCTAAAAAAAGTCGGTTTGTTATGAACCATAAGACATATATCAGGCCACTTTTGATCTGAGTCTCTTTAAGCGGGTCCCAATTAATTGGGAATGACATGAAAAGTTTCCAGGATCGCAATGTCATTCAAACGTAGTCCATCATTGTCATTACCTGCTTTGAGACAGCCTGCACGAAGATCCCTAAAGACAACGAATGAATAAGCAGCCATGTTGTACCTCATGTGGCCTTTAGCGTCAAAATAATCATCTGGGTGCTAAAGCAAAACCGAATCAATATGTAAGCAAAAATTAGATAACAGTAAATTAGAAATGATTTGCCGGTCGTACGTGATTACCATGTGGTGATGTATATATAATCCTTTAAAT
The DNA here is from genome assembly GCA_030143305.2 of Amblyomma americanum. Taxonomy (NCBI): domain Eukaryota; kingdom Metazoa; phylum Arthropoda; class Arachnida; order Ixodida; family Ixodidae; genus Amblyomma; species Amblyomma americanum. The sequence goes on along the minus strand of JARKHS020026552.1, from coordinate 267,365 downwards.
TTATGTGGTGAGTTGTTTATTGATGCACAGGACAATAGAGTAATTTTAAATATTAATAATATTTTTTCTTGTGCTCTTTCGGTTTCGGTTTCAACAGCCGAACGGCACGCGACCGCGAGGTAATCGATTTTCATTTTCGTTGTGATTTCAACTCCTGGGCAGGCTTGAGTAAGAGCAGAGGTAAAATTAAAACCAGGAAAGAAGCTACCATGCAACAGTTTTTGCGTTCGTTCTGCGCCCTTTCCTTTCCTCAAAACCAATTTTAGTGTTTGCACACAAACTATTTACACAATACGCGCCCGTATATTACTTCTCCCCTATCCTCTCCCTTTCCCCTCATCTCTTTAATTTCATTTCTCCATTCTGCCTGCTATCCTTTATTTCCGCTGCCCCAGCTCAGGTACTTCAGTATAGATGGTAGATGCCGGGGCTAGCAAAAAATCTTTTCCTTCCTTTTTATTATTTTTTAATAAAAACCACTTACTACTACTACTGTTTGCACGCGACCGCGTTTTGAAGGAGGCGAAACGCTGAAGGCGCCCGAGTGCTGTGCGATGTCAGTGCACACTAAAGATCCCCACATGGTCGAAATTATTCCGGAGACCTCCACTACGGCACATCTTTTTCCTTTCTTCTTTCACTTCCTCCTCTATCCCTTCCCTTACGTCGCGGTTCGGGTGTCCACCGAGAGAAGTGAGACAGTTACAACGTCATTTCCTTTCCTCAAAAGCAATTTTCATTTTTTTTTCGCTACGCCTAGGCTTCGCTGTTAAATGTATGAAAACTGGTCGCCAGTTACCTTTTGCCTGCTGAGTCGTCGGTGACACTACGTCCTCTGCAAATGAGAGGAGCGATTGCTGAGTGAGCGAATATCCTCAAAAAACATATAAAATGAATGCATTATAGTCATATCGACTTACCGAATAGCTGAAATAAGAACACACCAAGTCCTTGAGCGCATGTGCAATGCATGCTTGCAGGTAGGATTTTAAACAAAGGCTTTTCCAGTAAAGCAATACAAAGAAAAAGACACCACTTGCTACGAAACGCTTGTCAATGTATTGTGTCATTTAGTGGTGTCAGCTTACCGCTTGGGCTGCAAAGGTGTATCTCGAGAAGAAAATCGTTTAAGTCGCACTTGAGATATGTTATACATAAAGGAGCAGTGTAAACTGTCACATATAACACACAAAACCCACTGAGAAGTACACGATGCTTTGACAATTGACAAAAAAGCTTTCATCATGAGGAGCTCCACAGATGCTACAAGTTGAAAGGTGGCTCGTGCAATTTGTGTGTATAGATAGAGTTGTGACGCAGACAAATGAAGGAGTATTGAGAATGGAAAGTTTTAGCATGGCGGCACCGACAAGCGCTATTGCATACCCCCACCGAACGTCGCCAATGCTCCTGCGCATGCACATGGAGGGGCCATATGTACGTGCTCCTGCACTTCGACCCCGCCTGCGCATGCGCTGTTGGTGGCTGACGGTACACTGCGACGCAATGCTAAAACTAAGGTTCTTGGACTCCACTTCAAGCTGTACCGACGAGGCGAGACAGCAAGCTGAGAGCTCTCACCTTGTCTCGTCTTGCCATGGCGTCATACTTGTTTGTGTGCAGTGTAACACAATTGGTGCGTATCTGTCTATTTATAGTGACCAGACTTCAACACCGGCGCACAAGTATACGTTTATTCACAAGATACCAAGACATCTTCCTTCCCGCAGAAGCTTTTGACGGCAGCCTTTGGGCTAAGGCAGAGACTGTACAACATGGCAACAACGTGGCGTTAAAGTCGTCATGTTGGTGACCACGCATCAGAGGGTATAATGATCTGTAATTTGCTTACCTCGAGCCCAGGCTTTGTGTGCACGGCCTGGACTCAATGCATGTCATAGTAAAGCAATTCGTTATCAGAGATTACATTGGATCTGCTTGCCTACTTTTGATCGCATTAGTACAAGCTAGGTACTACGTCACTAGAGCAAGCAGCATGAAGTAGGCATAAGAAACGACACTAAAAGAGCAACTCACAGCCTATAGCTCGTTCCCTGTTGTAGAATACGCGAGAGAAAACATGTGAGCACGGGACCATGAAGGCTATTCTAAACCTTGTGGGCATGCCCTGTAGGTATGGGACACGCCACCAATTAGAGCACTATATAACAATGTCAAGAGCAGTGCCTCCAATATTTAGAACGGTATATATAGTGTGCGCCGAACAAGTGATTTGGCGCCATCCCGTTTTCATAAAAAGATTCCACACATACCTGATGGCGCATGACTGGCCCGCAGCAAAGTACACTCTTTTGTCCTCTTTTTAGATTGCTTGCGCCTTTACGTAGGACTTATGTACAGACATGGACATAAGTTAATGGGACGCAGGTTCGCGGTAAAAAAAAAATCAATTCTGCGTTACCTTGCTACACATTGATCTGGTTCTTGCAGAAGAATGCATGTCCTTTCAGGCTGCCGAGCTTTTCATTGGAGTGGATTGTTCACGTAGAAATATACATATTTTTTTTCCCGCAGACTGACGTCTCTTACACTTTATGGCTGAAGGTTCTGTCAGAGCTAAATGAGTTTTATTCAAACTAGCTGTCATCAAGTGCGGGTAGAAAAAAAAGTTGCCGCCACCGTCTGGAAGACGTTGACGTAACGAGCGTTAGCTGTTTGGTTTACTAGAATGACGTCGCAGTCACGTGGCGGCCTACGGCAGCCGCCACCTTGGATTAATTAATGATGTCATCAATTAATTACCATTATTGCCCAACATCTTAGATTTATAAGTGACGTCACCAATTTTATACATCAGTGACGTCACCAATTTGGTATACCAGTGACGTCACCAATCAATCACCAATTGAGTTGCTATATCGATTTGCTATGGGGGCCGCCATCGTGAATTGCTCGGACATCGAAAATTTCACGCCCATGGGAGGTGGTAGCATACCCCAAGAAATCAAGAAATGTGATGACGCTCCTTAAAAAAAAAAACCTTTCTCAAGATGCACCGCTGAAGCGATTCTCTCTAGCGTTCGCAGCGGTAGGTGACGTCACCTGTCTTGGGCTCCGTCGGCGATGTGAACGTCGGTACGGTGTGCGTCTGCTCCGGTTCATGATTGATGAAAAACGGATCGTGTGTCGTAGTGGTCGCATCTGCGGACGAGCAAGCATTTCACCAAACCTTTCCCATTCATGGCTTGCGGCAATGGAAGGAAGAAAAAAACTTTTTTTATGAAAAAAAAAACTTTCACGTCTCGCTGACAGCAGGCTGATTCGAGACCGTGCGATCATTTTACGTATAGGCGGTTCCGCTTAAAAAAATAAAAATTTTAAGCAGTTATTGGAAGGTCAGCTAAACATGCAAGCCAGAATGATTATAATCGTCATTAATGATGGCGATGGCGTTGTAACTTATAGTTTCGTGAAAATCGGAAAGGTAGAAATTGGTGATGCCATTTCATATAGACGAAAGTAGAGAAAAAAATCCATAAACGCATGCGAATAGAGAAAATCAAGCTGTGCTGGCCAGCTTTATTAAAGGACTGCAGACATAAAATTTTAGTTGCGTGCTTTGTTATTTCAAATGGTGCGTTAGAGATTAGAATGCATGGAATTACCGTGGTATTCGCCCACGACCACTGAATATTTTTTTCTTTTAGGAAAGTAAATGGCGCAGTATCTGTCTCACCTCTCAGCGGACACCTGAACCGCGCAGTAATGGCAGGGATAAAGGAGGGAGTGAAAGACGAAAGGAAGAGGTGCCGTAGTGGAGGGCCTCGAATAATTTTGACCACATGGGGATCTTTAACGTGCACTGGCATAGCACAGAACACGGGTGCCTTTGCGTTTTGCCTCCATCGAAACGCGGCCGCCGCGGTCGGGTTCGAACCCGGGAACTCCGGCTCACTAGCCGGGCGCCCTAACCAGTGAGCCACCGCGGTGGGTCCGCTAAGTAATTTATGATTGAGTTTCTTCTCTCATGCTATTTCGGTTTCATCAACCGAACGATAAACGCTAATACAACACTTAAATAAGCTTCAATGTCAACAAACGACGTATCAGTGATATTGCCCTTTTTTTTGGTGTGCGTGTCTCACGTAACGTGAAGACCAACTACACAAGGCAGCCATTGTTGAGTTCATGAATCCGGAACCGAAACAGCGTCAAGAAGAAATGAAGTATAAATTATATAGCAGTCGTAGGCGAATGTCGCGGGATGACCCAAGTATATGAATGTAGTAGTAGTATTTTTATTTGGCCGTATTATAAAATATGCCCTCGAGGTGAGGCTAAGGGAGGAAGACGAAGCATGCCTCCTGACGAGGCCTACACCCCGAATGATACATCGAACATGGTGGCCGAATGGACAAAAAAAAAAACACTTTCAAACAATGAACAAAAATTATCGCAATAGAAGTAATGAACACTGATAAACGATGCAAATGAAACCGAACAACAATTGGCAGTAAACAAAAACATTCATAATATGCACATTCGGGTAGAACAGGAAACAACGCACAAGGCTAAGTATACAGAGTTAGCTTAGGTTTATACAGGAGGAAAAAGATTCTTCAGTTTTTTTCTTAAACCCAGATACACTATGACATTCTACAAGAGACTGATAGGCATTACACAATGTTACAATTTGGTTATCTATAGTTTGTTTTTCATAGTTTGTTTTAGGCGTTGCAGTGGATAGGGCAACCGCACGTAAACCATACGTAACATTTCTCGGATTATAAGATTTTGTAAAGCACTGAAATTATTCTTCACTTTATAAAAAATGTGAGCAACCAAACTGATATTGTAGGAATGAAAGAAATTGCGAACATGAAATTTTCTTTTCTGGAGTGAAAACAATATACGAATCGGTTTTGTTGCAGGTTCCCCACACCAGGTTGCAGTATACAAGGTGGGAATGAACAAGGGCACAATATAACAGTCGTCTAACCTGTTGTGGGAGCACATACCTAATATGATAGATAGCACAAATAGACCTGGCCATTTTCAGTCTAATGCAGTTTACATGATCTGTCCACCCCATATCACTGCGAAAATACACACCTAGAAACCGGTAACTATGAACTTGCTCGATGTCAAGTCATCAAATGCGAATTTGATGTGATGATCTAATGTTTTGTTTTTTGGATGGTAGAGCACAAACTTTGTTTTGTTCACATTTAACTGAAGCTGGTTAACAAAGAGCCAAACCGCTAACTCGTTAAGCCATGCATTTGATTGCTGTTCGAGTACTTGAAGATTGGAGGCAGAAAAAGACACTAGTATCGTTCGAAATTACATCATAATATTAGGAGCTAATGGAACGTTGTCAATGTCATTGATGTATAAAATAAATAGAAATGGTCCCAAAATTGAACCCTGAGGGACACCGATATTTATCGTACCGAAAATAGATTTTACATCGTGAATCTGAGTGTACTGGATTAATTTTCGTGCAGTTAGATAACTCTCAAGTTATGTGTAACGTATCATTTGAAAGCAAACATTCATGCAGTAGTCCTTTAAGAAAATCAGTTACTCTAAACGAAGTGGAGAAAGGTTGAAAACAAAAATGATATTTTCCTAGTTTCTGTTTTCCAGAAAAAAAGTAAAAAATGTGAATTCGAAACTTTGCAAACTATTTTTTAGTAAAAAAATCACTCATGGAAGGAACTTGAGTCCCTATTTCTCCAATTGTTATACGTTGCCGGCAGCGTCCTTGGGGCACGCATTATTGGCCCCACCCTGGTCACCAGGTGAGAGCATTCTTATGGAAATAAAAGAGCCTTCTACTACACTAGTGTACTACTACTGCTGCTACTATTCCTATCCCTATGTATATTACTGCTATCACTGCTACTCCCACTATCAATGACACTTCCATTAACACTACCCTTGTGGTATAGTACTCTCATGCTTACAATTAAGTAGATGAATTAATTAGTGCAAAAGTACTCGTGCGCTCACCGACCAAGAATCTTGTCATCTTTGGATCTTGTGCCGTTGCCTAGCAACAGCGACGCCACGTTAAGTTAAAAAAAATGAAATCAGTAATCTACAGCTGGCAGTCGAACCCGCGGCGGCGCGAGTAGATCAGCTTCAAAGGCTGCTGCGTGACAGCTCTATAGGCTATCGCCGCAGCATTACTTTTTTTTTATTGCCTGTTTCGACAGTCGCTGTCGAACCCGCCTTGTTCACTCGCGCTGTGCTTTGCACGTCGTCTTCTTCAACTTCCTTCCGCGGGGCCAACAGATCAGCTCAGCTTAACCTCGATCGAAGCTTAAACTGAGTCTAATATCGTCGCCAGATGTGCCGGCGACACAGCGAAGCAAAACCACGAGCCATTCAGGCTAAGCGCACGCTTTCGCACGTCTTCTCGGTGTAACTACGTTAAAACCCTACCAGTTTACCTCCTCTACCCTCCTTACAACCTAAAACGTCCTTAACACCCCTCAAGTGAGCCGAATGCAAAAAGAAACACTGCTCAAGGGCAATGAATGGCCTTGCTTTCCGGATCTCTTACAATAATTTTGGTAAAGAGTACATAGGCGGTTTATAGACATTGCACCATTTCGTGCATCACTTGGGTCTGTTGAAATACTTGAGCAGGAGGCCATGCTGCGAGGACAGCTTTAATAGAATCTGGAGCAAAGCCCTTAAAATTGTTTTTAGTCTAATTCCCTTTAAAAAATCGCGCGGGAATGCGACTGATGTCGCTCACCATCCTGGACGACGATGACGACGAGCAGAGCGGTGAGGACAGCCGCCAGGGACAGGACCATGGCGATGGCGATCACAACTCGCCTCACGTGACCCGCCTCGATCCGGGTGCTTGTGGGGGCGACAACAGAAACTGCCTCGTGAGCGAGTCTTAACGGATGACGAGAACGACATGCACTTGTCCATTTCTTGCGTCATTTTCGTCAGCTCAGCTCCATTCATGTTCGCTTATTATTTTGCCTCGGCGTTTGATACAACCATTTCTGCCACTCTAGCAACGCCGAGCTGTCACATTCGCGCAGCTCGTCTAGGGGGTTAAGTATGCGATCGCAACAGGAAAAGCAGCGAGGAATAGAAGAGACAGAAAGAACCCATTTTTGCCAGAAGGAGATGCAGTCCTGCAAAACATGCAAAGCTGAAACAATCTCGTTACAACGCAATACTTGTTCACTGGCTACATTTTACATGTATTTGCCGCAGCGGTGGCCTAGTTGTTTGCGCATCCGCCTCGTATGGGGGAGGTGCTGGGGTCGATCCCAGTGTGGCTGGGTACCCACCGGTGATAAAGTGGGCACAACTTTCCCTTGCCTGGTGTTCGGCTTCATTTAGGGTGAAATGTTTGGGAAATGGATCTTTGGCTGCACCTTGACTATAAGAAAGAAACCTTGTGCCGTGACGCTCTTTGGCCACAGATGCCCTTGCGCCATAAGAATGCATCATTATCATTACATGTGTTTGCTTTGCGGTTTGTGCTTAGCTGACGAATGGGTAACGAGCACACGCTGGTCCGTCATAATGGCAACGGCGTTAGAGTTGGCGTCGTACGGTTAGAACCTATGAGCTCTTAAAGGGCAACGACGGCATTTTGTCGTCCTCCACGCATTTTACTGAAAATTTCAACCAAGGTTCTCTGATGTCTTCTGATCCTTTATGCCAAACTTCGCAGCCGGGATGCGCTTCGTTTCCGCGCAAATTAACAAAAAATTGTCGTTTTGAGGCTTCAATCGGGGTGATTTTTACTGGAAAACTAGTGTGTGTGACGTCTCGAGCCCATGCATCGTCAAGGTGCAGTTTCGAATTTCCCACAAGTTCGGGCCTTTTTTCTGAGATGTGCGCGTCTCCAAAACACTTCTTAGTACTCGGCGTTTATACTGTCTGGCCTGTAGGAACTGCATGGTGGCAGACCATTTCTTTGTGGTCGAGAAATGTGATAACCACTGCCTTGTTCGCCGATCTTTGCACCTTAGCTTTTATTGTTCTGCCGCTTTTCAACCCACTGAGTGCTTTACCATTTCCTCTCTGGATCAGTTTTGTGCCTGCTTCCTACTAAAATCCTCAGGTATTGGAAAAATTGCCTTGACAGTGAGGTGCCCGTCGGTTTGATCATCGCAGCCTCTTTAATAAATCTTTTCTCAGAAAGGGCTGGAAGAGGTGCACCATCCCCTTCCTCCAATTAAGGTTCACCCCTGCTCTCTTTAACATGTCCAGCAATTTCGGACAAAAATTTTGAAAATTAGAAAATTGTAAGATACTTTCATGGTAATATTGAAGGTAATGGTCCATTCTTCTGATATGTAGCAAAATATTTCTTTTAAAGTGTTTCCATCGGTCGTGTCGAGCAGTTAAGACTCTCATAGAAAAGGAATGGGGAACGCTTTTGACCACAGCAAAAACGTTGATAGAAAACAAAAATTTAAGACTGCCGTCGGGCTACCTGCAGATATGTTGATTGCTATAATGAAATCTTACATTATATGAAAAATCGCGTTCATAAACGGTTTCCCGTTCAAAAATGCTGTTGTCCAGAATTGCTGAGTACATCCTTGAGCCTCCGGAAATAAGTTGCACGACATGACGTCCCCACCAAAAGCACGAGTTAAATCGGGATAAGTTCCTGCGGCGATTCGTTCAGCTACGCACGAACTTTCTACGAAACAGATTAACACAGCGCAACGGAACGAGGACGAGAGGAATAACGATGCTATGGCAGGAGGAGATAAAGAATTCACAAAAACTTCTCAAGCCAGGATCGCTTCAGTTACAGGTATAAAATGAAGGTGACTACTTGTCGCTGCTTCCCATGCATGCTCCGAGTAAACCATATTTAATAAGTTAATTACTGAACGAACAAACTTTAATAATAATAATTGGTTTTTGGGGAAAGGAAATGGCGCAGTATGTCTCGTGTATAGCTGGACACCTGAACCGCGCCGTAAGGGAAGGAATAAAGGAGGCATGCATGCTCCGAGTAAACCATATTTAATAAGTTAATTACTCTACGAACGAACTTAAGTAATAATAATAATTGGTTTTTGGGGAAAGAAAATGGCGCAGTATGTCTCGTATATCGCTGGACACCTGAACCGCGCCGTAAGGGAAGGAATAAAGGAGGGAGTGAAAGAAAGAAAGGAGTGCCGTAGTGGAGGGCTCCGGAATAATTTCGACCACCTGGGGATCTTTAACGTGCACTGACATCGCACAGCACACGGGCGCTTTAACGTTTTTCCTACATAAAAACACAGCCACAGCGGTCGGGTTCGAACCCGGGAACTCCGGATCAGTAGCCGAGCGCCCTAACCACTGAGCCACCGCGGCGGGTACGAACGAACTTCCAGTGCAAACAGATGCGCAAAGAAATATAATCATGCCTTCGGCCTGCAACTCAAACTTGCGCTGACTACACGGCGTGACAGCGAAATTAGAAAGGTGCGACTAAAGTACAAAGAGTTTTAATATTTATTTGCTTACTGTGAGAACATCTTCGACGCATCTGGAGACAGAAAAGGCGAAAGTCTCAATAAAGTTGTTCGTAATACGACGAAACCAAAATATAGTTGAGTGAGCTGGACGAGTTAGGGTCCACAGGCGATGCACACCGGGTTCCCCCCGCCAGCAGTCCTCACCAAGGCCGAAGAAGCTGGTGCCAAACGTGGTCTCCTGGTTCACAGCCTCTACCGGGGCCGCCAGCGGCTGAGGAAGGGCAGGTGGCTCCACTGGCGGGACGGGCGCCATTCTTACCGCCGGCGCCATTTTTCTCAAAGAAGGCGCTGCTGTCACTGCTGCTACCGGCGCCCCTGCCGACGCCGGCATCTGTGGTGCCATCTGCCGGGGAGGAGCGGATGGACGTGCAGAGGGCGCAGACGTGGATCTCAGGGAGGGTCGGGAAGGCGCCGAAGGCTTGTGCACAGCTGTAAACGCGGGTCAAAGGACTTCAGTTCAACCGTCGAAAAAGAACCGAAGCGGTGTAAAGTCGTCGTCAAAAGACCAGAGCCGAGAGGGCTTGCTTCTAAGCCCTATCCTGAGGCTCCGGTAGCATTTTTTATTTATATTTATTTATTTATAAATACTGCGGTCTTGAACAACAAGACCATCGCAGGTGGGTACATAATTTGTGTAACACCAAAGGACAAAAAAAAGGAAATACAGCAGACAAGGCGTCACAGCAACGAAATTAGTACATCACACTGTACTGTATCGTTTCACAACCTCAGAATATATATACTGCAGTCATAGAGCCAAGCATATAATTAAGTAAATCTAAACAAATTACTCATCAACCGAACATTCAAAATTTCGTCACTTGTTGCAGCAGCGCCTCAAAATGGGACAAATTATTCTCTTCGACTATATGACCAGCAAGGTTGTTCCATTCGGTAATAGTTCTAGGAAAATAGGAATATTTGTAGCAGTTCGTTCTTGTGGATAAAGGTTTTACGGAAAGAGAATGTCTCAGGCGTGTTGCATAACCACTAGAGTAACTAACAATTTTCGAGATGTCAATGTTGTATTGCCCATGAATTAACTGGAAAAAGAATTTCAAACGACAGATACGGTTTCTATCAGTAACGGATGGTAAGCCACTCTTTTTAATAAGATTAGGGATAGAGGTGCGACCATAGGAATTATAAATAAATCTTATCTTTCTTTTGAATTCTTTCTAATTTGTTAATGTTAATCTTGGTATATGGGTCCCAGATCATTACGGCATATTCTAAGATTGGCCGCACAATAGTGTTATACGCAAGGGAACGTGTTTCAGGAGTAGCGAACCGTAGTGCACGCCTCAAGAAGAATATTTTGCGCAGAGCATTTGCCGAGATGGTATCAATATGTTTGTTCCAGGAAAGATTATTGGAAATCCATAGGCCGAGATATTTGTAGCATGTTACCTCTGAGAGTGCACTATCGGAAGTACCATACTGGTAGAGAAGAGGATTCCTTTTAAGCGTTATTCTCATATATACTGTTTTATCAAAATTTATCACCATTTGACACCTATCACACCAGCGCATTACCTTCCGAAAGTCATTATTTAGCCTGATTTGATCTTCACTTGAGTTAATTCGTTCATAGAGGACACAATCATCGGCATATACCTTAACATTAACAGAGAGATCTTGGACGATATCATTAATATAAATAACAAACAAAAGCGGTCCAAGCACAGATCCTTGAGGAACTCCCGATTCAACTGGAATGCAATGTGAGAGGGCACCATTTAGTGTAACAAACTGGCGCCTGTTTGTCAGGTAAGCCTTAATCCAGGTTATTAGTTTATTGTTTTTTATTACAGAACTCAATTTATATATTCGTGGAAATCGTACTGAGTGGAGGGAGCAGGACCCGACATCTCCTTACATTTAGGAGATTTGCAATGCTGAGAATACATTACGAGCCACAGTGTGGCTCAGAAGCGAATCCTCAAGGCTTTTAACTGTTGACAAAGCCTACACACAGAAAGGCAAAGAGAACAGCACCAGCCGCAGAAGCTAACAGTTGTTTGCCCAGAAGACGGCCCTCTTGTAGAAACGCTGAATGGCGGACTAAGGCTGCCCCCTCAACCATTGATCACTTTGTTTCGAGTTTTTACTATAGAGCTTCTAACTGAATACAGGCAGATATCGAAACACCTGGTGTTTGCATGGTTACGAGCAGGTGCCGGGAGCTTGCACGGCCGCTTCCATCGTGCTATAGCGCCTTGCGCACTTGACAGTCTACAGCGAACAATACGGCGGCGTCTAGAGAGCGCTTCTTGGAAAGGTCCGTGGAAAAGATGCTCCCAGAGTTACTAATATTCTCCTTCTGGCTATTATACAAGCTTGAAAGATTCCCGTCAACTTCAGTGCATGTGAACTGCCGCCGGCAAGCAACCATCTTAAGCTACGACCATAAACTAAAAGTTACCGTCAAATAAACTTGTGTTTTATAGAAACCTTCCTGTGTTCTTATAAGGGACAAGTATGCTCAGTACCATTGTAAGTATTATCACCCTCATTGACAATCTTATTCATGATATGCTAATATGATTTTAATAAGCAGATTTTCCGTTCTTGCGCTCGTCTGGTGATTCTACGCTCACCCGAAAAACCTCGGGTGTTCTACGATATCAGAGGATCGGTGGCCCATGTCAGATTCCAAGATTTTCTCAATGTTAGTGGACTACATGCGCCATTGATGCGACCTGCGAGGGTGGAGTTTGAGGCGGCTCCAAGTAATGAAATCCACGTAAGACACCATGCTTACAAACAGCACCTTCCTCTCGTCAGGCTTGCAAGAGGGGCCTGGTGCAGAGACCTCTAACATTGGTTTTAGACCGGAGGCAACCTGTCCCTTGTGGGCTGAGAAGGGGGCCTGCATATTTGTGTAGAAGCCTTGGAGGCACTGCCATTAAGACCCAAACAAAACCTCATATACAGCCTTAATCGAAAGTCTTCGGGTCGCATGGTTTTCTTTTGAGTCCTACAGTGCAGCTCCCCCCCCCCCCCCCAAAAAAAATAAAAATAAAACAGGACGGAGCACGAAGGCAGACTCCGTCCTGTGGCGTACCCTCTGTATTCCGTCCTGTTTTCTGGAGCCTTTAAAATCAAGAATAAACAAAACCAACTAGCCTAAAAGACAGTTCTCCGAACCTATAGCTTTGGCTCTCATGGCACTGCTGAAGACCAAAAAATATTGGAAGGTGGGCACATGAGAGTTCCCTCACCCTGAATATATTTAGGACTTCAAGGGTGTCATGAGCTCCTCGGCTACACGCCTGAAAAGCAAACCGTGTGACCTGAGGACTTTTGACCGAGGGTGGACCAGTACTGAACGCACTTTACTAGAGGGCACGAATGGCGTACTACTGAGTGCGTTGAAGTTATTTACAAGTGCTCTCGAGCTGGAAAAAATATGCTATCCTGCATTCACTTCCAAATGAAACCCGGTTTACTTCTCGTGTCTCGAAAAGCTACCCATGAGGCCCTGCACATAGCAATAGATGACCTCACTCCGGATCCTATCATTCGAGAGTTTTCGATAGGTGTGAGTAAGTCGACGCTCCATCATTTTCGGACGTCCCCCCCCCCCCCCCCCCCCCCACACACACAACAAGAACACGGCGTCTTCTCGCAGTCCAAGGGTTTCCGGGGGAAGTAAAAGATCTACAGAACGGTAAAATCATGTCCGAGCTCCGACAGGTTCCTATCCCGCGCGCACGAAATCTCCTGGCGTCAGATTCGAACGCACGCCTTCCCAAATCCCGCAGTCCTCTCCCGTATCAACCACGGCCTCTACTTTCCCAACTGCAGGCTCTGCGGTGGGTACGTTTCCCTATTTCTCATCATGTGGGCCTGCCCTATCACCCCCTTCCTCTTAATCACTACCGAAAAGCAGTGGGAGCCCGCGCTTCGCAGCTCGGAGCAGGGCCTTCAGGCTGGGCTCGTCCAACGGGCTGACTGTGTCGCCGAGGCGCGTAATCTTGGCCGTCCGAAGGGGTTCACCTGCTGCTGTACCCGCGCTACTGTGTTAATGGCTAAAGTGAGCCGCGCTTCAAGGGCGAAGTAAGGTTACTCACGTGACGCTTTCTTCATAGTTTCCTGTTGGTGTGGAAGACTTCAGACGAAGCGGCAATATCACTTGCTCTTCTTCTTGCTCGTCTTCTTTTGCACCATTAAAAGACACACACCACGCGCGGAGGTCATTGTAAGAGGAAAAGCAGAACTGTTTTAGTATAGACGATTAATTTCGGTGCCTTCATTCTTTGTCATTCCAGCTATTGAGGTAAGCCGGCTTTATGTGCTGAATTAAAATGACGAAGCAGCGTTATATCGCAGCTTCTTCATACCTCGCGTGGCCTATACGTAACTTTGATGTCATAGCCACCGTTAGGCTGTTGAAACTGAAACCGAAACCGAAACAACACGAGAGAGAAATTCGATTATAAATTATTTAGAGTCCGTTAGCATGTGGTAATTCATGTATAATAGTGCCTTACGTATCATTACAAAGAAGAAAACACGTACACCGAAATTCTGTGTCTATACTCATTTAACAATGCATGAACAATTCTTCCTGTTTCGGCCCTTGTTTGGTTCCCAAGTTTCAAAGTAACTGGAAGTATACGGATTCGTAAGGCTGAAATATGGACGCATCTTTCTGGTGCGTTGTAGTGTAGAAGCTATGGACGCGAGCAACCAAGAGCCATCGCACTCAGAGCTCTTTGTTCTGACCTCTTACGAAACTAGCGAGGGAGGAAGGAAGGAAGGAATTTAATGAGTGGGGAGAAGAAGGTGGTTGAAGCAAAGCAGCTGTGGTCTGACTCCAGTGGTTATGGCCGACGCTGTGGAGATAGCAATAAGCGCCTCCTGGGCTTCCAGGGTGGCTGTGGTCAGCTGCACCTCTCACTGATCCAAGGCCGCATTGGGTAGATTTAGGCGGTGTGGTTTACGGGTGCATGTCCATGTGATTTTGGAGAAAGGTAGGAGTGGCGCCGCACCATGGGCTTGCATTCATATATAGTATTGGGCGGAGGCGTTGTTGATGATGGACGTTGAGGAAAGTGACAATATGGATTCGGCAGAGCTCGTAGGCATCCGGCGAAAAAAGATGTTTATGAGGAAGTAGGTAGATGTGTCGGTTGAATCGTAAGGTGTCAAGGCGCGAAGAGTAGTTGGTCGTAAGGTGGAACATATGTCTGGGCTGTGAGTCTCCGCTCGTTATGTGTAATCACGAGTTAGGGTATCAGTGTTAAAGTTGACTTCTTGGAATTCTGGATCGCTCACAACAACGTCCGTTCACGTGTACATCTGTTTAGACACGCTGGTTAGGGCGTACGAAGTGGACCATGAACCCCCGTGTGAATACGGTAGCATAAACCACCTTTCCAGGCTGAGGTGTTCGAAACGGGGTTTGCCCGCGAAAGGGTGCAGTGGAGTTTGAGGAGCAGTGGGACGCTTTTACCCACCCTTTTGCTGCGGTGGGCTTCTAACCAACAACCGCCCAAGCCACAAGGTCACCCATTGCTTCCCATTCTCTTACCTTTTCCCTTTCTCTCCTCTCATCTAAATGCAGAAAGAGATTTCCTTCTCTCCAATCTGCGGCCCGCCAACCGGGGCTGCCGCGGATGCAGACGACAACGGCGCGAAACTGAGGAACGACCTAATTAGAGCTAACGCTCGAAAAATTAGGAGGGGACGCCTCCGCCTCAAGGGTATGACGCGATAGCGTAATTAATTCCCATATATAAGGAATGTCATTCTATACGTTACGTTCATAGATCTCTGGGACTCCTCATACGCCTACTGGCGCAGTGGTGCAGCGGTTAAGCGATGATCGACTGCAGTGCGATGGCAAGTGCTCCAGCCGTGAGACGTGTGCTACTGAGGTTGCTGTTCCCGAGCGACCAATCATTAATTTAACATCAGGAACGTTTTACAGAAGTTATTTTGTGTCGACTACGCATTGGACACACACACCTTACACACAACTTCTATAGACCAAAAAAGACAAACCTCTCTGCGAAATGTGCGGCGATGAACTCACGGTAAACCACATTTTAATTGTATGCACAAAACTGGAACAACTGAGAAAAAAATATTTCAGAACATTCTTACAATGAATACATCCCACTACACCCCATGTTACTTTTGGGTGATCAAGCATGGTTGATTTTTCAAGCATTTTTAAGTTTCTCAGAGAAGCCAATGTTTTAAAGAAACTTTAGGTATAAAAAGCGTAACCTTTAACAAAAGCTCTAACCGTGTGCTTGGCGCATCATAGCCTCAGTTGCTTTTGCGCCATTAAAATCGATATAACAAACTAACATTAATTTAACAGCCATCTGCCAAGGTAGACAGTTTGCTCGCTATCCAGGGACAAGTTGTGATCACGCCGCAATGTCAAGTGACCTAGGTAGCCCACCTACCTCCTAGGTTGCTCCTTGTGGACCACCTGCCGAAGCCATGCTCGCGATTTTGTGCTCACAACACCGACGCCGACAACGGCTACGCCAACAGCGCCGACACCCGATTTTCTCGACAACGAGGCCTTTAACGCTTTCGCGTTAAAATTGCCAGGTGACCATCAAAGTTGCAGCGAACTTTAGTGGTATCTGGTCGCTTCACACCACCTCCCTAAGTTAATGCTCAAAGAGGCGGTTAAGCGTACAGTCACAACTGAAATTGGCAGAATCTCTTACAGCATGTATTTGGCTGAACTCACAAAGCCTAACGAATTCACTTTGAAATAACCCCTTTCTTAATCTTATAATTACTTCTCTCTCGTGGTTCGGATATGCAGTTGAGGTGAGGTTGAGGTGTTGAATGCTTACAGGTGGGGTTAGCCTTGCTTTGTCTGCCGACAATTGCTCCACCAGCAGCGTCCCTTCGATAGTAACAATGCCGCATCTACCCCGCTAAGCGCACAGTCTCTTATAATAGCACACATTCTCTCCCGCAGTCACCATCTATGCGCACAAACAATCCACACAGTTCACATCACAGTCCACTGCAGAAGTCACCATCTATGCACATATTCAGTCACTGTAGAACATAGGCCATTGTAGTTCCACACTCCATACACACATTCACTCACAGTATAAAGTAGTCCACTCCGGAAGACACCATGTACGCACACATTCAATCACAGTAGGCCATAGCCCGTTCCTGCTGTCACCATTTAGAAACAAGATCCGTGTTCTCCAGAAATGTTAAAAGAAGGCGAGCAGCCTCCCTTCTGCATGTCTGGTTTCCACTCGGGTAGACAATGTCCTGCACTGTGCTGCGACGGGTTCCTGTCTTCTTGAAGGAAGCGAACATCACATGCCTTTCTGCGTTGTACACTGGGCAGTACATAATATAATGTTCGATATCCCCGCACACACCACATAAAGAGCAGAGCGGAGACGATGCTATGCCGGTCTTATGCATCCATGCAGGAGTGCGAGCAGAGGCCGTGCGAATTCGATGTAGAAGGGTCGCCTGAGATCTGCAGTCACTACTCGCTCATTGCATTTCCATACCACTTCCAATGCTTCGCTGCCTATCGCAAACTGTTTCTTTCCTCATAGACCGTCGTACAATGCTATGTCTTCTAATAAACTTATAGACCCACCGTTATGCTTCAACTGATTAAGTCCTGAATCATGCTGTGCATTGATTCGGTCCTGAATCATGTTACTTGTCGCGCAATGTCGTTGGTAAATTGGTGATTACCAAGGTACATCCAAATGACTTTCATTCTTAACCCATTCCAATCAACTTCTCTGAATACCTCCGGAAACGCGTGACGAATACTAGCGAAGAGATGGGGTCTTCCCGTTTGACACCTACCTGACTACGAGTTTATCAATACGCCTGTGGTACAGAACTCGGTCTTTTTGTAGCTGCATGCCCGGAGTCGTAGCACTTTCGAAGGAACATATATTTGTTCCGTTGTGAAGGCTGTCCGTGAAATAAACTGCAAGTTTTCTCTCGTCCCAACTTGTCGTTTTTGTTCGACACCATTATTAGTTGTTTGTACGTCAGCAACAAAAAAAAATCGAATATAACCCACCTAGCCCCTCTACTCGTATTCTTCACGAATCGGCGGTATTCCAGTACACAAATGAAATTGAGGCACACAGCAGAATATTAACGCCTAGGCTATGCTAAGATTTTACGAAAAAAAAACAGAGTACTTAGCCACATCCCGTCATCGTACATCCTGGCCGGCAGAATGAATCATGGACAGTAAAGTAGTCAACTTGAGTTGCCGTACGCTCTGGACGAAATATGTACCTCGAACCGTATAGCCAAAAGATGGAGGAAACTGCACTGCGCCTTACATGAGTTTCTCCTCTTTTTCTTTTTGCGGCAAGAATCTACCCGACGTTTCGTCTTGTGTATTTCCGTACCTCTTTTTTTTTTCTCTCTGGTCGCAGTTTGTCTCTAATCGCGAATAATTTGAATGTAAAAAAAAGTCTTTGTTAGAGAACAAGAGCGTCAGAGGTGGATGTCTGTATAGTCCTTGTAGCTGTAATGTCAGATTCTTTCATCGTTCTATATGCTTTGAATGTGCCTTTTAGTTCATTTTCTTGAACCACTGCACTTCTGTTCAAAGTCAGAAATTGCGGTTCCGCGGCTGGCTCTACTGATGCCTGTAACGGGGGCATTAGTTTCGAGCATTCCCTTACATATTGGGAAAATGCATATATGGAACTCCCAGAAAAGTGGCATGTATTTAATTAAAGGGATACTGAAGATAAACAGAAGTTAGCGTGCTATCGATAGGGTACCGAGTTCTAATAAGAAAGAGGCCGCTCGAACCAAAAACGGAGTTTGAAAACGGAAGTTTGAAGAGACGAAAAGACGAAGCACATATGTCGCCATCATCGGCCGATTTCGCAAATGAAGTGCGTGTGTCGACACCGATATTAGAGCGAGAGCTCTACTTGTCGGGGTACAACTTCCGATTTGAATGGGGATGAGAAAATGACCTTGAAGGCCTCGCAATGTGAAACCGAACTTAACTGCGTGATGGTATGGCCCAAGCTATGCTAGTATGACCACGTGATCATGCGACTATGACAATTGGGTACTTGACCTTGACGTTTGACCTTGACATTTGATTTGAGGCAGTGGGCACCACATCGACAATGACCTTCATTGCCTCACAAGGTCAAACCGTACTTAATTGCGTGGTGGTATGGCCCAGGCTATGCTAGTATGACCACGCAATCATAGGACTATGACCATGGCGGATACCTGACATTTACTTTTAACCTTCAACTCTTGACCTTGACATAGGATTTAAGCCAGCGGGCACCATAATGGCAATGACCTTCAATGACTGACAAGGTCAAGCCGAAGTTAACTGCGTGGTGGTATGGCCCAAGTTAGGGTAGTATGACCACGAGATCATATGACTATGACCATTGGGTACCTGACCTTGACTCTTGACCTTTAAATTTGATTTGAGACAGTGAAGACCATGCTTAACAGAACTTTCGCTCGTATAACCAGGTTCAAGTATCGTTGAACCCCAGCCATTTTTTTACCGTAAATTCCAGAAGGTACGCTACAGGTTCATTAATTTCAAAACGATAATAATCCGTCCTTTCCGGTTTGAATCGACTAATGGAAAGATTTTTAAATCCGATCTTCTGGGCTATAATTGGGTCTCTTGCTCTCCGGACAAACGAAAAAAACCCACAGAAAGCTAAAGACAAAATCTTTATTGAGAGAAATAATTGGATGAAGTTTTCCTCAGCGTTCATTCAAGTTAGAATAGGGTACGCGGAAGGTGCAAATACCGCAAAAGTCTACGGCAGTATTCAGATCAAACAATGCTGGACAAAAACATTTTTGAACGAGAAAGAGTTTATGAACGCAATTTTTTTCATATATTGTAAGATTTCACTACAAAAATGAATATATCCGCAGATCTCCTGTCGGCAGGCTTGCATTATTTTGCTATTAACGTTTTTGCTATCGTCCAAAGCGTTGCTCATTGCTTTTCTATGCCAGTCTTAACTTCTCGGTGCGAGTGATGGAAACAATATAATTGCTACATATCGGAAGAATGGACCATTGCCTTAAGTACTTTCATACCAATACTTTACGGTTTTCCGATATTCAAAATTTTTGTCCAAAGAATGTTGGACATGTCAACCTGATGAGCAGAAACGATCCCTGCTGTAGCCGGTGGTTGCGTGCCCTAAGAAACCCGAGGAAGGTTTTGCTTTCTAAAGTCGGATACAACTCAAGAACGAAGCGCTTTTCTCCGTCAAAGAACCCCCTTCCAGCTAGTGGCGTCGCCGATGCTATCATCCTGCTAGTGTGATAATGCAGGGAGTGGCATATGAAAGGGTATGGTCACCTCCATCCATAATCGGGGATAGTCTTCTCCCTGCATTGTCATGCAAACAGGGTCATTGATGCGAATTGGCCGACGCCATTGGCTGGAAGAGGTTTTCTTGACGGCAAAAAGTCGCTTTTGTCCGTGAGTTGTATCGAAATATAGTCTCCATGCGCCCGGACAGCGCTCGAGATACGCGGTATCGGGTTCGTAGGTATGTATTCTGAACCCTTTTCTTAGCGTTACAGTTGCGCCAACTCTCCGTGGACTCCGCTCGGTGATGAACGTGCAATGCGGGAGCGTGGTTTGCTTCGATTCTGGGTTTACGACTGCAAGCTGTCCGTGCCGTGGATGCTGTCCATACCACCTAGGCACACTGACACCCCTACATCCGGCGAAATTTGCGAAATGAAACTGTTTATGTGCTTAGCGAGCTAAGCGAGCATCTCTGAACACCTTTGATGCTCACCCGCATGTAAGCTCTTGCTCAGACCGCGTTCATTTAATTTCATTTATTCCACGCACTGAAGCACATCAGGAGGCGACAGAAAAAGCTGCCTTGTGGGGAACTTTACAAGCGCGCAGCCCTTAATACATCAGGACAAGGGCAGACAGAATACAATCGGTACGTGAAACAGAAAGAAAAAACAGAACTTGTGAACATAACTGGCAGAGAAAAAATAATTTCTTATTGAAAGACACGACACGATTCTATAAATTGAACAATAATATACGAATCTTACAGAGCAAAAAAGTCGCTACGTCTTTAACTCTCAAGGTGTTACAAAAAATGCCAAAATAGTACACAACACTCTTATATACATAGTATATGCACAAGCTCGAATGGCTAGTTTTATTTTTTTTGCGCTCGATGATGAGGAATTTAGCTGGAGCTTTAGCTGCAGTTCTTAGCCGCAGCATGTCCTCTCTTTTACTTCGGTCGGCCCTTGTTTCGCTCTTGACTCAACGAGACAGCTAACGATCCTGTGCGGCCCTTTGTTTACTCTTATGCCCACAACCGTTCTGCTAAGGAGAAGCATCCATGTACTTGTAGCGTTCGGATGCTTTTACTTACGCTTTTGAGCCGAAGGCAGCTATTCGCTATTGGTGTCCCAGGACCAACAAAAGGACCAGTCTCTCTGTTAGGATGCCAGCACGGCGTGCTTTCCCCGATGAACACAGCCAGCTCCATTGCAGCCTTTCCAGTGGCGGTGCGTCGATGATGATCTCGTGCGTCGCTGCATGGCTGTGGGCTGCTGTTGCAGGCGTCCTAGACCGAGCACACCTCGGTCCGTTTCC
Source organism: Amblyomma americanum (assembly GCA_030143305.2). Lineage (NCBI taxonomy): Eukaryota > Metazoa > Arthropoda > Arachnida > Ixodida > Ixodidae > Amblyomma > Amblyomma americanum. The sequence goes on along the minus strand of JARKHS020026552.1, from coordinate 246,242 downwards.
TCCAGCATTCAGGCTTGTGCACTGCTGGGCAGTGGCGTTGCTGAGCTGTCTTGCGGATTCTTGTATTCGCACATGAATGGCAATGTCGCAACTGCAACCGCCCCTGTTTCACGCAAGTCATTTTCGCGAAGACCTCTCTTGGGCGCCGTCTGTCGGCCAATTTGTCTCTGTGCACGAGGCTTAGCAAAGGCTGGCGAGTGGCGGAAGTCCCGACGCTGGCTGAAGCGGTGCGGCTATGAAGAGAGGTTAAGGAAAACCAATGATGAGCTCACAGACCTAGAAGCCATCAGTGCCAGCATTCTGTCGAAGGAGAAATACTCCGACAGAATGGGGGTGGTTAAAAACATATCTTTCCAAGCAATACAGAGGGAGGCAAACCCACTAACATGGCACGTGCATTCTAGGAAAAAAGGGTGTGAGAAAGGGGTAAAAAAGAATTTTACCCCCTTTAGAGGACCCTAGCAATAACTTTGCACCCGTTAAAAGCACGCTACTGATCACCTACCTCCTTTTAGAAAACTTACACCCTACTTACGCTCTCTACCAGTGTTGATAACTGCGCGTCCTTTCTTGCCCCCAAAACAGCGGGGTGATTATACTTTGCTCGCATGCCGCGATGGGGCGCTCGTGGAGAATTTTGTGTGAAGTGCCTCGATGAGCGTGCCGACTTCATAGAGGGACGGGAAAGAATTTATATAATGGTCGATTTCACTTGTGTGTGGCAAATGTATCAAGTAAAAATATTAAGCTTAGCAGTCTACGCTCAAAACGGAATTCAAATGCTTACATCTTTTTTCCATATAGACTGTTTCTAGTACGACTAAAAACATTCCATGCTTTAATTTGACATAATGCGGCGATCAGCTCCAACGCTCACGTTCTATGCGCATTTAATCTGTGTTCATTTCAAGCAGTGCATATTTCCTCCTCACGCTCAGTTGCACGTAATGGCAAGATCGGCGAGCCCTGATTTAGTGTCATGATTAAACTTGCACCATAAGCTCACTCTCGTCTGTATATGGCAACCCTTAGGTGGCTGCCTGACACACCAATGCATTCCCTGCCGCATGCATGACTCTGCAAACATCATTAATTGACGTCCCATCCTTGCTGCAAACGCTGCCATGTCTCGCCCCGTGGCTGAGAATAACTGCAATAGATTTGTACCAGAACTCTGATTTCTGGCAGTATCAGATTTTCTAGAATATTCTGCAATGGCGCAGGTTATTGTCATTAAGTGGAAATATTTTTTAGTTTTAATGGGGACTAAGATCTGGAAAAATTATTCCTCACCTTGTTATTGTGCAGACATCGGCCCACAAGGATCTCAATGGCAAGCACTGCCGTCGCAACTCCCAGAATGTTCAGGAAGCACGAAAAGATGAGGCGAAACTCGTCGATTTTTTCCGAGTGCTTACTTCTCGCACTACTCATTTCGATCGTGCCGTACCAAAGCTCCTTTATGCGCTCTTGTTTGTTATGTATACGCAGCGACGTTTCGAAGGTCCTGCGCAGTAAATCTCCGTAGGCTTTCGCTAAGGGGTAGTTCTTGCGTACGGGTGTTGTGCCTAATACGGTCCTCAGTGGTTCCACCGACTCTACGATTTCAGGAGCCACCATGTCGACGACCCATCTTGGAGCGCGGTTGATCAAGCAAATATGGCCTTCCTGTCGGGCGCAGGTAAGGCAGCTACCATAGCCGTTCGTCTCCAACTTGGTGCCCTTAGTTCTGTACAGGGAATGGAGTTTCGCGTAAAGTACATTGCCAGTAAAGTTGACTCTCAGGTCTCTTGCTGTAGCTGTGCCTCCAACAACGCATAGCGAGACAGCGCCAGCGTCGAGGGCGTCTTCAAGCTTGTCCAGCGTGTCGAGACTTTGAGGAGGGGGCCGGAAACTGAGCCGCGACGTCAGTTCGCTCTTAATGTAGTTGGACGGCGGGAGAATGACGAGTATCCAGATCCCGTACACCAGGCGTCTGCTCAGAACCCAACGCCGTGTATTAGGTAATGGGGACGAAGTGGCGAACAACGACGCAAGGAGGACCATTAGCGAGTCTAAGGTTGCGGAAATTGAGGAGTATCTGGATTCCACAAAATTTGCTACTCCCAGCACAGTCATAGAGGACACCAGTACTGCAAGCACATGGTAGAAAGATTGTTTGAATTCAGTGACCAGGTTCAACAAGGACACGAGCTCCACTTTGCCACGACTGGAGTAGAAAGTTTCATACGAGTAGAGAACCGCGGGAGTAACGCTGAGTATGAACGGGGTGTGGGGCGACGCCGCTACGACATCCCACATTACATCGGCATTTCCTCTCCTGAAAGCGCTGAAGGCTTGTCTGGGACTCCTGAGTAGGGAAATAGAAATCGTTGCGTTAAAGAAACGCAAGGCATGCTCAATCCGCGATCTGTAACTGCAGGGACGAGATGCGTTTATCAAGGCAGGGTCGTAGCAGGCAACACGCACCACGCTGTTGTTGAAGAGGGTCCATATTTTCCTCGTTGTTTCAGTCTTTTGAGATGACGTTGCGCAATCCTGGGAGTAAACAGTCAGAGACATGTTGGTGGACTCCTGGACACTCTCATTATTTTCACCTGTAGTGTGGTCGCTGTCGGCCACCTCCATGCAACATAAGCTTTTGCTGTAATAGTTTATCAGCGCAAGATTCGAGCTCACGCTTGTGTCTACACCATCACTGATCACTATCAAGTCGACGGTATATAAAGATAATCCCATCCAAAACGTTGCTTTGAGGCACTTGGAAACGTTCCTGCCTTGTGTTGGTACAACGACGTTTGTCTTGACGCTCGCAAAGATGTTCCTCTTGATCATGTGTAGGAATTTGGGATTCGGCAGTTCCCACCGACTTAATGGCCACGGAAGCTTCTGCATCCAGTTGCTCCCGGTGGAGTCCCAGAATCCCTTGCACGTGGCTATGGCAACGTGATCATTTTTCCCAATGCGAGAACGAAGCAGCTTGAAGATGCGATCGCCGTCATTTCCAGCTGCGGTTACAAGAAGGGAAGAATGAAGTACCAAGGCAGCTGATGTTAACACCCGCGAAGCAATCATTGTGGCATACACGAATCGCCCCACCAATCGAAGAGAATTGTCAGGGAGCGCGTTTCACGGCGCAGTAGCACAATTGCAGACTGGACCCGGTAAGCGCATTGCGGGAATGAAGTCGGCTTCGCGGCAGTTTTCGAAAGCGGCGGTTAAAAACTTTCTACCCAGAAGCTTGAGCGAGCCATTAAAACTTGTAGCTCGCAAACGAAGGTTATTGAAAGGGTTCTCAGGACAAATATCAACTAATCTATCGCAAGAACTGAAAACATCAGGATAATAATCAAAGAGTAAGAAGTTGCCTGATTAATATAATGGCGCAAAATATTGTCGCTGCCCATCGGTGTTAAAGATAGAAAGCTTAGTGTCTACGCACACACACCCACACAATGTTTGAAAATACGCAAACATTTGCAAGTAGAGCAAAGCACGATGTGTATCATGCTCAGTTTCTGTTTTTAACCCATCTATGCTGTCGGCGGCTAATCACACAATATAAAAAAGAACCTTCGGATGTTGGCAGGAAAAGGTGGGCCACATAGCAGCACCCGAAGCCACAGAGCCCGATGGCGAACGATCCTGTAGCGTGGTGAGGGCAAGGAAAAGCTGCAAAGAGCTTGTGGCCAATGGATTTAGCGGAACCCCCTAGGGAAGACTCAAATGTCTAGGCTGGCCGGAATCAGTGTGGATGCTCTGATGTCAAAATACGCACATGAGAGTAGAAAACACAAGCATATTTTAGTTCGCTCGATTCTGGAACGAATGTCGGTGTGGCCATTGACATGCTTTGTTACGTAAATACACTGCTGTTCTATATGGCGCTTGCTTGAAGTCAAGCGCGCTTAAAGAGTTTTTGTGATATAACCAAGAACGTTTGCGCCAGGCAAATAAACCGCGGGGGATCGCGTGCGCGTGGCAAAGAAGAGTTCCGATTGCGAGTGTCTCTCCTAAGTCATCGTCATCGAATGAAGAACTGCACTCAAGGATTTTCGAAATAGCCGCAGCACTTCGCCAGCATCGGTGATGTCACGATGGTAATGGATATCTGTGCACAAAAGGCACATGCAGCGAATAACATGAGGCACATTCATTTTTAGCTCTGCGGTTTCCTGAGCAATGTGCAGGCCACAAAGTGGACGGTAGTGTTCCTCGGAGTCGCGAGCGGTAAACATTCCCGTATAGATGTATGGATACGCGCGCTATAAGCAAAGCTGCGAAAAATGTTCTGTTTACTCGTACAGATACAGTTAATGGCGACAAAAGGTGCATTTGGCGCAAATAGAAAAGAAAAAAGTTTGCCTGACTTGGCTGGCGGGAAGAACAACGGATCGACATAGACACAATATCGACCACGAAATCGCAATCGCCCGGAGCTCATGCGGGGCCTCTTTGGTGTAGTTCGTATTGTATCACGCATGAAACGGTGTCGTGACGGAGTCGTCAGCTGCGGAGCTATTATTAAATATATAGCACTGCGGGCTAAGCAAACCCACTGAAGAAGACTTCGCGTGATACAAAGCGGCGTTTCTTTTTTCTTTTACTCTATTCGAAAGATCTTGCCAGAGAAAGGCGGGAGGTAAGGCTCGGTCTGTCTGGAACCCGAGCGAAGTCGATTTCTGGAAAGCACGTACTGCCACACTGTTTGGTTTCTTCCGCGCAGTCACATGTGAGCGTGGTAGTACACCTGCTTCTGCGCAGGCGCAAACGAACCTGGTACTCTGATTTTATGCCTGCGCTAATATATCCTTGCGCATATATTATTGAATTAGTCGCGTTCTCTTGAGCGGGAGAGTGAAAGCGACCTCGGCTTCCCTAAGGAAGTCATTGGGACGAATTCGCCATGCAGATGCATTGAGCGTGCAGCCCATTCCAGGGGCGAATACAGCCTAGAGTGCTTCGACTGGGCGCTCATACTATGATACCACGAATCCTTCAGTGCCTGAAATGGCTTGCTATTGAGTCGACGGTCAGAGAATGATGGCTAAAGACATTGCTTAAGTTATTGGGTACACGAGGGAACATATGACATAAGAGAAACATAAGCAAACATTATGGCACGTAACAGATTTTTCGTACCCTTCTTTTTTCTGACAAATGTACCCGATCAAAACTCACGACAGAATTTTCGGTCGCGCATCTGTCGCACGACCCAATTTTGTGTGGCGAGACAAGCTTTCTTGTCGTGCAATGTGTCGTGCGACAGAGGTTCGTGTCGTGGGTTCTTTCGCGCAACAAAGCTGTTTGCACCGGGTAACCACCCACCACCTATGAATCCTCCGGCGCATCCACCTAAATAAACTCCTCAGCCCTGCCCAATCATACTTCTACAGTCTCAAACACTCCCTTGCATGCCAAAATTTCCTCAAGAACCCTATGCTAACCTGAAGCGTTCCCTATTCTCATGTCCTGTCTCCATTCAGTCCCCCTGTTCCCCGACCCCTGTTCCCTAAAGTGGTAGGCCTGGCTAACCTCAGACCAGCTGACGTATCAGATGGCTTTGGTGACTCTCGCGCAGGATATTTTCGACGCTTAATGCTGTGCCACTAAAAAGTTGTTTCACTTTCTCTCTCTGAGGTATTATTCCCGACGAGAATGCGATGTCGGGGATTGCGGAGTAACGCTTCCAGCGGCGGCTAGGCGGCGGCGCGTTCAAGTGTGGATATATTAGAGCGTAAGCACTAATCCGATGGGTTCACAAGTGACATGGTGACAGTGTTGCAATGCGATAGCACTGGAAGCTGTTGATGCCTTTATGGTGACGATCACTTCCCTGTAGTCAATGGGGAATTTTCGTCACAGTTGCCCCGGTGGGGCTTTTAATGCTGACGCATCAAAATCCGGTGGTGTGTGCAGCGCAGTGGTTCCTGTTCAATTTTCAACCCTTGGCAGCTTCGTTTGTTCACCTCCAAAGCAACAATAAAATTCACCTGACATTCCACCAATAAAATACACAAAGCGATGTTTTATTGCGATCAGAGTGTTTGCAGTTACTGATAAAAACAAAACTGCAGGTGTGGTCTACGAAGGCCATACAGAATGAATACCAAAAATTAGCTGTGGTTCTACCAGGATAAACCTAGTAAGACGAGCGAAAGTGCTGTTAAACATGGTTATCCGATCTGACGCCTTTCCATATCGTAAAGAACATCAGATTCCGCTTGACGGCGACGGTAAATCGTCGAAGCTCAGTTCCGGCACGTTATTCATCCATGGCTTTGTGTAAAGGTAAGCACAGGCCACACGCTTTTATATAGCGAACGGCGCATCACGCCATTGCCGGCAGTTGCGAGAGTGCCGTAGGCTCCGCATACGCGGCTGCGGCGAGGCGCAGCGAGTCACGTGATTTGATAATTTCGAGGCGAGCGAGTGCCGTCGGCTCAACGCATGCAGCTGTGGCGAGGCGTGGCGAGTCACGTGGCATGACAGTCAGAGCCCAGCCTCCGCTCCTCCTGGTTTGAAGGTCGACTTTCATAGCCACATGACCTTCAGCTTCGTACGAAGAAGTAGAGCTTTCGCTCTAAAACAAATTGCTAGAGGAAAAAGCCAATTCAATGAAAAAAAAAATGTGGAGCACTTTTCAAACCTAATAGAGCAGAAATGAGATCGCGGTAAGTGAAAAGGTGCAAAACATGTGCTCAACTCCAAGAAGTACGTTAATGAGAGTTATAACGCCTGCTTTCTTTTTCGAACTTATCCACTAGTGCTTCGGACGACACTCGACTATTTCGCTTTGGCGCGTCTACAAGCCTTACTGTGCAACGCCTGCCGTTCAGGCCCAAGTGGTTTGGCTTGTATTTATCGCTATACTTTGTTGAGTTTTATGGAGCCAAGAAGAGTGTCGCGTTAAAATTCACGCCCGCGTTGAAGTGGTTAGGTATTTATAGAAAAGAATTAGTGATCGTTCATAAAATATTAAGTTTACTCCGTGTTTCCGATGTCACAAGTCAGACCAGTTCAATTTCGCTTTCTCAACGGTACGTACCAAAACTTCCGGTTTCGCCTCCAGGCTCGTCTTACAGACTTTTAAACGACGACTTTGGCTGAAATCAACTTCAAAATGCAGCTCTAAAAGGTTACACACACCTAGAGAAGACGTGGAATGGTTGGCGTGCTTTTGATTCTTGGTGTTAAAGAAGCACGAGTACATTTTTAGATCGGGGATTTTTACAGCTGTCTTACGCGCCGAAAAAAAAGGAGCGAAAATACACTGAGAAACATAAGAGATAAAATTGAGCGCCTTTAATTTTGCTCTTAGTCATTCTCATAAAGTTTCTCCTGTTCGGCGCCAACTGGCCCTGTTTAACCGGAGGGCGTAGAGTCAGTGAAGACTTTTTTTTCCAGTGACTGTAGGAAGGCATCACGTTTCCACAAGTTCTTAAATTAGGACCTGTTGAAGCAGGACGAGGTGCTGAGTCTACTTTCAATACAAAGCTCGGCTTCAAATCTGGCGGAAAGTCACCTGGCAGTGACGAACATGCCCGTTGTTGTTGTTGCCTCAAATACGATGACACATACCCACGGTGGTGGATTGGCCAAGGTTTGGTGCAGATTCAAACAGGGAAAATATCATCCAGGTTTATCTCAAGTGGCTCATAAATTGAGAGGACCCTGAGTGAAAAAGAAAATCCCGAATTTTGAGAGAGCTTGAGGAAATCGGAATGGAAATCAAGGAAACAAAGCGGTGCGCCCATTCTTTCATTCCTGATCACTGCTCGTTTTCATCTTCCTTCATTTCTTCGTTCCTTGCTCCTTTCCTTTTTCTCTTCCCTTTTCGTTTTATTTCTTTCTGTATTTCATTCTTTCTCTCTCCTTTTGTTTTTTCCTTCTTTTTTGTCTTTCTTCTTTCTTCATTTATGTTCTCTTCCTTTCCTTCATTTCTTCCCCATTTTCCCTTTCTTCACTTCAATTACTACGTATTTTTTATTTCTTCCTTTCTCTCTTTCTTGCCTTCCTTCCTTCGTTTTTTCCTTCATGCCTTCTTTCTTTTTTATTATCTGCTAAGGCTTTCTCCCAGTTTTTCTCTTCTGTATTTCGGTTAAGGCACATTGAATATTAGATAGATAGATAAAGAGGAGGAGGGAAAGGCAGGGAAACACATTGAATATTGCCTCCCTTTCAAAGGGACAGCCCACCACTACCACCACCATCACCATTATCATCACCCGCCTAGCTGATGATGGCTGTGTCAGCATCAACATGAATGCTGAGCCTTGGTACACAGGTACTAATGGGCCACCGCAGTACTAAACGCGGGGCCGCCTGGAACGTTGATCTTTCTTTTCCTGCTTTTGTTTTATTTTCTTGTTTACATTATCACCGGCAACCAGCCTATCAAATGCCCAACCGTTGCAAAGGATATGGCCGCGGCATCATCATCATAAACATGTAGAACTGTACCGTTGAGAGAACATTTGTCAATGCGTCAGACCACGAGCCACGATATTTCTCACAGTGAAGGCGAAGTTGTAAGCACGACCTCGCGGCGCAGGCTCTGCGCGATCCGCGCTCGCGTGCCGATCCCCTGCTTACGCCTCCGATAGCCATTTCTCAAAGGAAAAAAACAAGACAGTTGTTTCGCAGAAAGAACGCTTCAAGAGATATGGCCAGCGTCGCAAAGAAGCCCATCCTGGTCCAGCTGGACATGGACTTCAGCGAAGGCGGCACCAGCCCTTGGTTCAACAGCAAGGGCCGCTCGGCTGTGGCCAGCCTGACCTCCGCACCGGAGAATGCCGACCTATTCACCGAGCTGGCTCGCGACGGCAGCATGGGCGCGCTGGTAAGCTACCTGGACACCGAGCAGCCGTCCGTTAGTAGCGTCGCCCTCCTGTTCTACATCCTGACTGGCCTGGTGCTACTCGAGCTGTTCGTGGTGCTGCCGTTGACCGCACTCGGCCTGAGGCGCTACACTGCCGCCGTGGGCCTGATACCGTTGCTGGTTTTCGAGCTAGTTCTCCTCGGCAGCGCCGCCGTCCAACTCATCTGCCTTCTGGCCATGATCAGCACTTGGTACGGCATGCAAGACGGCCTGATCACGAAAGCGCCTCAAGCCTACGACTGGACCTTTGATTTGCTGCGGAACTACACACTGCTCACTGTGCAGCTGCTGAAGGGCGCGAAGGACCCAGACACCAACCTTGACAAGGCCCTAACCGCGACCACGAATAGCATCAAGTGGATGCAAGCTAACTTGTCTGCCTGGGAGAACAGCTTCGCGGGTTATGCTCGCCTGAAGGACATGCTGACGGGACCATTGCCTCTGCTCCAGATGGGCTTGCTGGGTTTGGCGCTGTCTGTAGCAGTGGCCTCAGCTCTGCTAGCGTGCGGCGCTTGGAACAGGCGCAAAAGGAAACTTGAGGGCGGTGGCAGAAGTCCAGTGTTCGTGGCACTGGTTGTCATGACCGGCACTGTCCTCCTCCTCACGCATCTGGTCTTGACGCTGCCTATGATTGCGCGCTGGTTGCCAGTCTGCGTGCTGGCGGACGCGTACCTCTGCGGGCCTTATCGGGACACCGATTTTACCATCATAGACGACAGTGTCTCAAGGATCTGGCCTCTAGCCAACAGGCCAGAGCCTTTCTGCCGGCTCGTTCCTAGCACGCTCTTAGGCAAGTGCTCTACCAAAGGGAACACCGGGATCAAGAGCCTGCCGGAGTGTGCGCTTAAGGCTGACAAGAAGACCTTGGTAGTGGCTGATCAACTTGCGCCGCGAGAACAGCTGCTGCAGCCGCCGCCCTCCAGCGCCGTGGCTCCTTCGAAAGCAAATACGGCCATCGGAGATTGTTTCTATCCGTATAAGATAATTGACACGGATATGACTGCGGCATGCCCACTATTCACGGACGATTTACTGGGTCATTGGATGGCGTTGGTGCTTGCCGCATTATTCGGAATGCTTACTGCCCTGGCGTCGGGAGCCATCGCTGTTTTATTTCTAGCTGTTGGCCAGAAGAAAAAAAAGGTCACGAAAAAGGTGGTCCGCAAGAAGATCGTCAAGAAACGGAAAAAGAAAAAGAAGACTCCACCACCCCCACCTCCACCCCCACCACCACCGCCACCTCCTCCTCCTCCTCCACCCCCGCAGCTCGTGAATGTCGAGGTAGAAGTTCCCGAGCCCGTCCTGGTGCCGGTACGGCGCAGGCGTCGTCGTCGACCACAGACACCCATCATCATAATGCCGCCTCCTCAATGCTCTCACCCACCACCGCCTCCACCTCCACCACCACCCCCGCCTCCTGTGTTCATGGCGCCACCACTCCTTTTGCCGCAGCCCATGATGGCTCCGGTGATGCCATCAATATCATTGCCAGCGCTACCCGCCGCGCCCCCTGCACCTCCAGCTGCGCCGGAGGTTATGACCAGCTGTTCGGGCGGGAACCAGCAGGCTTCCCTGGCTTACACAAACGTAAACGTCTACGGTGGCAGTGAAGGCGGTACCTGGTCACATACGCCGACACTGGGAATGCCCATGGCCGTGCCGCTGTCCGGATATCAGACGATGCTTTCTCCACAAGTGCGCGTCGGGCCGGCGGCGACGTCATCGCGGGTGGCCTACTCGGCGCCGGTGTCTCCGCAGCCTCCTGGCCTCTCGGTGGTGCAAGCGGCCCCAGCTGGATCAGGATCTGTGTACTCGGTATCCGGGTCATCATCGCTGCTCAATCTCTCGAGGAGTGGGACGCCGATAGGCATGGCAGTGACGCCTTCGCGGCGCGTAGTACAGGGCGTTGTGGGCACGTCGCAGCCAGTGGTCTCGACACAGAAGTACGTGACGCGAGTGCCGCCCTGACTGATGCTGGCAGCTGAAGAGGACGGTTGGGGTTTTTAGTGGCGCGTTTAGCGTGAATTAGAATCATTCGATTGGGCAGGCTGCTAATTTTTTGGTAGAGTGATACCAATTTGAACTTTGAACTACATTTTCTTCTTTGGCTTTCCGAAGGGGACCATCTAATTTTTTTTCACCAAGTAAGAGCACAAGGCTAGGCAGAGCCGGACATGGATCATGTTTTCGGGCACCAGCGCCGCCGCGCTCCCGACGCGGAATTAAATTTACCCTCTGCGAAGGCGTACTTCTCATGGCATTCATGTGCACTGATTGCTTCCGCACCATTTAAACGCAAAAAATGGTGTGTATATACTCCTTTGCTTAGAGCAGAATATTTGGATGCGCTTCAGTGTACTATTGTCGTTACTATGTACCACTAGGGGCTGCCTTAAATGTCCCCTTGAGTCTTTTCCTAGATATCTCCGTATGGCGCAAACATAATTATCAGTTTCCTATCTTCATGTTCTCTCCAAAAGTACAGAAAGCTTGACTAGTTTTTTTTCTGCAGATTTTGTGTAATAACGTCCTTTTTATTTTTCCCCGAATTGCGAATCCTGATGCGTTTTTAGTGCGCCTGTAAGGCTTTTATACTGTTTTTAATAAAAAATTCTCATGAATAAAATATTACGGCTGTGATGTGCTGAAGGATGAAATTGTTTCAGATAAAGGTGATGGGTGAATGGTTTGGTTTCGGTTTATGGGTGTTTAACGTCCAAAAGAGGCACGAGCTATGAGGTGGTGGCGAAAGTTTTATTTGAAACAAGGGAGTTTAGGCACGTAGGTCCTTGGCCCTTCGCACTGCCCAGCTGCAATAAATTGAGGAACACTGTAGTGAACTCCTGAAATTTCGGCCACCTGGGTTTCTTTTGGCTACTGATACGGAGTTCCCGGGCTCGAAACCGGCCGCGGGGGCCGCGTTTCGATGGAGGCGAAACGCAAAAGGCGCCCGTGTGCTGTGCGATGTCAGTGCACGTTAAAGATCCCCAGGTGGTACTCCGGTTTTGTGAGATGCGGGCAGACAGATATCATATGGTATGGGCCTGCCAGAAAAATCCGGAAGAGAGTAATTCAGCCAACGAGAGAGGGCTGAGAGACGACCTTGTCCGACTGCTTGGACCTGGAGTCCCAGAGGGCTCTGGTTCGACGAGCGCGGTCAGCGGCTACCGCCAATGGTGTCCCGGAATGAGGACTACAGCCCAGGCAAAGGGAGCGATGAAACCCTCCAATCTCCTCTAAAACCCGGCCCAGTGATGCACCTACCGTCTCTCATGCTTTCACCTCACCTTTCCCCCTCATTGTAACACTTTTGGCGTGCCCAAATCCACACTTTTCCACTACCCTTGGGAATGTCCTTCCCCAGAAGCAGTACCTCACCCCGCTCCCCCCCCCCCCCATCCCAAATCCCACTCATTCTTCCTGGAAGGCTGAATTACGGACCGCTCAGCCCGCCGGCCAGAAATGGCTGGTGGATCGGGCTTTATATGAAGCACAAGCCCGTTGACTCCTGGACCAGTAGGGGACCACCCTGGGAAATTTTGAAGAACGTTAGCTCTAACTCATCACGTTTCGAGATTTTGAAGCGAAAAGCTTCGCTAGGCTCGTCAACACCGGGCTTCGCGTGAGCCACACTACAGATTTGCCACAGCTGCTCATGCGCGAAACCGAGTGACGTCACGCCGAGCGCAGGTGGTCGCTGCTGCCGCAGCCGTCGTCGGCGCCGCGCGCTGCCTCCGTCGTCTGACCTTTCGCCATGGAAGGAGGAGAAGAAGACCCAGAAGTGGTAGCGTGGGAGTTGGCTCGAAAGCAGCGAAGATATGAAAAGTGCAAGGCTAGACAAGCGGCTGAAACGCCAGAATCACGAGAGGCACGCCTTGGTTAACGGCGGCAAACAGACGCTGAATTGCGCCGTTTGGCTGCGTCAATTGAGAGTGGCCAGGTGAGCGAAGACTGTACTTCGAGAGACGTCGAGCGGTTTCGAAGAAAGGATGAAAAGGCCAGAGCTAAACGAGAAACCGAAACACGCGAGCAACGAGAGGAGCGTCTCGCTAAACGACGACGACAACACGCTCAAAAGCGGCTCTTAGCCGCGTCTGCTACCAGTGTTAGCAGCCAACAGAGTGAAGACGACGACGCTATGGAAGAAGAGGTAAAGACTCGCCGCTACACAGACTACATGTTGAAACTCGGTGAAAGTTCCAGCGCGACCAAGGTCTTTACGACAGACTTTGTGGACAACCCGTTCGGCGACGTGTGTGACGTTTGTGAAAGACTATGGCATTTGCGGGTAGACGATTGTACACGCTTTGTATGCCTAAGACAACACGTTTTGGAAAAGCTAGAAAGGTATACCCAAATTGTAACCCTATGTTTGAAAACCTTAAGCTAAACCACGAGCATCGCCACGAAGCTTTTCGCTTCGAGATATCCTGGCTTAAAACTTTAGCTAAGCCTCAGCCCAACTTTTTGTGGGGACTGCTACCACTTTGAGATCACAGCGCCATATTTGGCAGCAACTGGAAAACAGCACATCTCGCATGGAGACTTGTAGCACCATTTACAATAGCATTTTAAAAACAACCACCTGCTGCCTGCGAATGATCACGTCTCGCTGCAATATGGTGAATAGGGGCGGAACTATGTGAGCATGACATCAAGGGACGAAATGGCGGTTTCGGTTACTCGATTTAAAGATGGCGGCTAATAAAATTGGTTGTGCCCTCCCCATCCCTTTCCCCCTCACGTCCACGCAATATTCTACAACGGGAGGAAAACGGTCCAGTTAGGGGACTGCTATACGTGTATACATTCGTACCGCTATATATACTCCGACAACAAGGAGCACCCATCCGGGGACAGTTGTGTACCGAATTTGGTAGGCAAGTAAAACCCTATGGGTTGTGGTATAGAAATAAAACCACAAATAAATGATAGGTAAACATTGTATACACACAATTACGAATTGAAGCGTTACCGTATCGCACCGCAAGCCGAATTCTAGGCCCACCTTGATCCCCCAAACGAAGCAAGTTCCGTTTGGGACGCATCTTGAGGGGGTGTAACATGACAACGGGCGCGTTCTTCTTTGCTTTCTTCGTCTAGTAAACCAAACAGCTAACGCACCTTACTTCAATGTCCTCCAGACGGTGGTGGCCTTTTTTTTTGAAGAGTTTTACCACCACCACCACCACCACCATCTCCGCTGCGGCACCTCTTTCATTCTTTATACTCTCACTCTTTCCCACACCCTTTCCCTTAATTACGGCGCGGTTCTGATGTCCACCGAGATACGTGAGACAGTTACTGCGTCATTTTCTTTCCTCAAAACCAATTTCAATTTTTTTTTTCAATTCGGTGTGAGAAGCTTCTGCGGAAGGCAAAGACATATTAAACCATGATTCTAGGTAGGTATGTTATTGTTGTTGCGAGCTGAAGAAAGGATGAAAAGGAACGTGCACGGGCCTGCCCACTAGCTCAGCTGAGCCACAATCACTGCCACGGGCAGACAGAGGAGGATTGTAAAATGAGAGAGGAAAGATTGAAAGAACAGGCTCGCGTCGCAACAACCGCGTCCGTCGACCCGCCGCGGTGGCTCAGTGGTTAGGGCGCTCGGATACTGATCCGGAGTTCCCGGGTTCGGACCCGACAGCGGCGGCCGAGTTTCGACGGAGGCGAAGCGCAAAGGCGCCCGTGTGCTGCGCAGAGTCAGTGCAGGTTGAAGATCCCCAAGTGGTCGAAATTATTCCGGAGCCCTCCACTACGGCACCTCTTTCTTCCTTTCTTCTTTCACTCCCTCCTTTATCCCTTCCCTTACGGCACGGTGTAGGTGTCCGCTGAGATGCGAGACAGATACTGTGCCATTTCCTTTCCCCAACGACCAATTTGCGAAGCGACAACGCTGGCTGTAACAGATACCCCCCTCCCCACCAATCCGGCTGGTATGGCAAGACAGACAAGTTTTATTAGCTCATTGGGAGAGGTGGAGCCCTTCATAACGCAACAGGTCAACCCCGCCGGAAGGCCAAAAGCCTTTGAGCTTCGAGGACCCAGTCAGCCCGTTCGATGAGCCGAGCGTGAAGCCCCGGCTCCGAGCTGCGCAGCGCGGTCTCCCATTGCTTATCGGTAGTGATTAAGGGGAAGTGGGTGATAGGGCAGGTACACATGTTGTGAAATAGGAAAGCTAACCCACTGCAGAATCTGCAGTTGTTCCCAAGTCCTGCAGTTCTCTCCCGATACCTACTCCGCCCTCAATTAAATTGGTTTTTCAACTAAATCATAAACCAATTTAGTTGAGGG
Organism: Amblyomma americanum; assembly: GCA_030143305.2. NCBI lineage: Eukaryota > Metazoa > Arthropoda > Arachnida > Ixodida > Ixodidae > Amblyomma > Amblyomma americanum. The sequence continues at coordinate 231,064 of JARKHS020026552.1, read as the reverse complement.
CAGAGTAGGTATGGGAGAGAACTGCGGGACTTGGAAGGCGTGCAATTGAACCTGGTGCCAGGAGATTTCTTGCGTGCAAGATAAGGACTTGTCGCCGGTGGTCGGTCGAGTCGGTGATGTTGGGCGATTTCATGATAAGTGGTCAACCGGTCCTAGTTGACTTCGAAGTTCGCGCTCACTCAGCATGTTTAAATACTTGTGTTCCTATTTAAAGTAATTAGATTTAAACGGTCTGCACTAATATACTGTCCATTGTTTGTTGAAAATGTCGGGTTTGGTTCTTTTTTGCAGCCATTGTCAATGAAACCCTCTACTTCTGGCACGCGCAATCTTACTTATAACTTACACCTCGTCTGTATCGAACGGCACCGCTGTTATTATTACCGCTGTTATCGGTACCGCTGTTATGGTGTAATTGTAATTTTGTAGTTCATGGGTATTGAAACACCAACAAAGAAACAATTATTGTTTCTGAAGCATTGGTAGTCCTGCGCTAGAAATAATTGATGTTTGGTTTTAAAACTTCGATGTAGTTGTTCCATATACAATGGGAGCTATTGATGGAGAAACGGGTGGTTTTGAAAATGTCTAGTTGTGCTATTAAATCTTTTTATTAATGCACTAGAAGTGTCGATGTATTTTCATTTGCTAATTGTTCGCAGCAAATCGTTCACAGCACATCGAATAAGCGTCGGAACAAAAACAGAAAATTCTTTTCGCGCAAGCCAAATAAAGGCATTCAAACAATGTTACCGTATCGCCAAATGCGGATGCGGAACTGTCTCCTACGGCTAAAAAGATTAGGGGATGGCAACATGTCTCATTAATGCCTTGTTTCCAGGAGCATGCTTTAATGCAGCTTTTATCTACAAAACACACAAGTAGAAAAAAGTTATAGAAAACCGGATGACCCAAGGAACAAACGAAGGCAAGCAACATGCCGATTGCCAGGATAACAAATGGGCAGATGTAACACAGCGCAGGCAACGTCAATGAAACCGAAAACAGGAGCATATAGGAAAGACAGCGAAAACACAAAAGCTGACACGATTAGAGGAGACGAAAATGCTTTCAAATAGTGAAGCTGAAGTGTCCTGACGGTATATATTGTAAAGCAGGGCCCCAATCCTCTTTTGTCCCAGCCTCCACGAGTTGATTGTGATGTTTTCAAGGGTTGAAGATGACACAGTAGCTTTGACAGAGCAGCAGTGCTTGATGGTCTTCGCTAGCGAGCGTTGGGTGACATCACTCTGTTGTTTAACCAGCCATTTTGCACTACGACCAATGAATACTTTGACGAGACTGTCCATTGCTAAAGATCAGCTGAAAATAAACTAGCCACGATAGCTTAAGTACTTAACAGTGTAAGTACTTATCCGACAGCGTAAGTACTCACGTACCGGTTTTCCTGTGGTCATTCGAAAGGAGTAGCACGAGGCTAAGACTAGACACTTGGCGCCAAAGCTTACAAAGCTGCTTGTTAGTGGCCGACATCTTGCTGTCGCACTATATGTTTCTTCTTCAGCCGGTTTATCTGAATGAGAACACGTGACCGGCTTTGGAGAAGTGCCGCAGAGAACGGGAATAGATGAAGCCACAATTGCTAGGAAACGCTATAGTCCCTCTTTTGCTTTACATGGTCTCTAGCACAATCCTTGCGTAGATTTGAAGTATATCTTCCCACCGGATCGATGAACCACATTTCATGTTTCAAGATACAGTCAAGATACACGATACAGTCGTTTCATTATAACGAAACGGTTTATAATGAAATAACGAATATAACGAAGGAATGACGATTCCCCTTGGAAGCTCGGTCAAGGAAGCTACGGCTATAACGAAGCAATCGCCGGGCACCTTCAGCTTCGTTGTATCGAGGTTCAACTGCATTATAAGCGTATGTCCTCCCTCTTTCCGCTGAAAAGTGTTCTCGCTCATCTGTTCACAACAAAAAAAAACTGCGCATTGAGCGCGCATTAGAAGCAGATGGTTTAGCGCCAAGGCTCTTTCTTCGTTGACGTGTACAGTGCAAATTACAAAGGCGATGCTGAATGGAACTGACGGAAAATGTTCAGCCAGAAATTAACAGGCAATTTCATCTTCCCGGTACTGCTTTGCGGCTTGATAGAGCAAGACAATCCTGGGAAACTTATGTGAACGAAAACGGACGAGCATCTAATGGCTGTAAAGGATGAACCGCTTCTCAACACACGCAGAAATGGCTGCATGGCTTGTTTTCGAAGCTATGACATCGTGGGTGGACACAGGTATCTCGTGACGGAATATCTTGTGCTTGAGAGCAATCCGTCCAGGCTCTCGGTCCGCTCGTGGTGGCTCAATGTCTGCACGCACTAAGTGCGGCTTGCTTAAGTACCAGGTTTATGAGAACGACGCCATCAGAGTGCGCCCACGAGAATGTCCGTAGCTGCCCTGATGTGATGCGCCAATGAAGCTATGAGCGGCGTTGCGAGCGATGAGGAACCGACGAGTGCTTGCTTCAGGGCGGTGAACCTCGAACCAACGTTCGCATCGTCGAAGCTGATGCCGAACACGACGTGCTTGCTCATGTAGGTCGCCCATGTATGGTTTCTGAAAAAGGGAATTCAAGAAATTACAGAAGGCAGCACTCAAGACTACTTACTTGATTTGAAGGCGAAATGTGTTGCTAATTAATATTTTTCCTCCCTTTGTAATGACACACCTACTCATAGCATGCAGTCGTAAGCAACGCATACACTAGGCTCACCTTTATTCCTTGCGCAACAACGCGCTTTGTGGCTTATGAGTTACATGCTCACCTCGCAATGTCGAGGACCTTGGTTCAATTCCGCGCATCTTCGCGAGAAATTTTTCCTTCCGTATGACATAAATGGAAGTTTTGCGGGCCACTTTTCCTGGACGCTGACAACGATGCCAAGTTTACTTGCTAATGGGCCACATAAGGCTTTTGCCGTAAGAAGAACACCCGAGGGAAAATGTGCGCATTCGGTACTTGCATAACGCACAGATTGAATGACCGATATTGTCACGAGTTCTGTTAACTGCGGTCAAGAAGGCCTACTTTCAAATCTATTATCAAAGACGATAGGTTCATGCAATATTGATTTTAAGTATGGCAGAGATGAGCTTAAAAACGAGGCGTCACTGTCGCGTGCCGTTCACTTCGGCAATCCTGATAGGCCCGCGTACGATAGTGAAGTTTCTAGCCAATCACGCTGCATTCAAGCACGCAAAGAACATTGAGCACTGGATCTTGCTGGCACTGGCTTTACACTTCCGTGCGAACCAATTTTGAGACCAAAAATATTAGTGTTTAGACCTGGGCATCAGACTGCTGGAAGCACTGCATACCGGATAAGTACTGTCAATCTTCACAAGACCCGTTGAAGCTCTAGTGCAAGGCTACAGCGCGTACATTTATGGCACAAAACAGCCATTCAAAAGCCATGCGTACCGCAACCTCAGTTTTGCATCCTTCAGGCTTTGGTGAATAGTCTTTAAGACTGTAGGCTAAATTGCTTGTGATTAAACTTACGAATGAAATTGTGGCTTCAAAAGACAGCGTGACAACATGAACATTCTAGAGGCCTGTGCACTGTACGATGTCGGTGCACGTTAAAGAACCCCAAGTGGTCGAAATTTCCGGAGCCCTTCACTACGGCGTCCCTCATAGCCTGAGTTGCTTTGGGACGTTAAAGACCCATAGCATAAACCATGAACACTAAATACAATTACAAATCTTCCAGCATTTCTTGGTGCTGCTGGCTGTCCATTTTCAAAAATGCTGTGTGTGTCTGCACATTTCACGCTAGCCTGGTGCCTAATGGCGAAGGCCTCACGTCCCCATTCCCCAACCCCCCTCCTGGTCACGTGTCGCCACATCTGACGCCTTCTATATATACATAGCGTATTTTCGAACACACCAGCTTATTTACCAAACACAGCGCTGAGATGGTGTCTTACGTCATGTGCTCCTGACGACCACGGCATGAAAGAATTGACATAGAAAATTCGACGAAAGCCGTCTGGTCCTTTTTGCCTCTTCACGACGCCGTCCTTCAATTTTTCCTTCCTTCTCTTCCTCTTTTCTTTCCCATTTTTCTTCGTCTGTCTCTACTTTTCCCTTCTCTCACTTTAGGCTTGCCTCTTGGTTCAACTTGCCCTGGGTTGGCACCGACATGCTTGGGGGTTCAGGCAAGGCAAGCCAAGCCTAATGAAGGAAGAACTACTACTGCTACTACCACATCTGCAACGGGCTTCAGTTGCACTATGACTCAGGGTCACTTCCCATTAACGGCTCTGGTCGCGAAACTACTGAGGAACGTCTTCTTTATCATCAACACGTTTAAGTCACTACGGTAACTTACCTGTACATGCCGCCAGCAAGGATGCCCGGACTGTCGATGAAAGCCCTTTCCAGGAGCATAAGTTTGTTGTTGAAGTTTCTAGGTGAGAAACAAGTTTCGAATCGTGAGTTAAGTCCATATAGTAGCTGCTACGTGCGACACTTCAAGGCATATGGTGCACGTCGCAGGACTTGAGGTTCTCTAGAATGCAAGTGTTTCGCGCAATTGTTTGCATGCACTGACGTGGAGGAAAAGAGAGGCAGAGCAAGTCGACTTGGAGCATACGTACAGGCAGTTTTTGCCTGATGGAAGCTGAATGTCTTCGCTTTCGATCTTCACTTATGCCGCGCAATTAACTGCTCTTCACGCAAAATCTTTGCCATTCGTTAGCGAAAAACCGGTCCCTGTTGTTGCTGTGGCATTGTGCTCTTGATTTCGTGACCCCGGTAGAGTATATGAAAGACGGCATTTAAGACTCAGTGACCTGCACAGAAATTAACGACGAACAAGGAATGGCCCGTGGTGTGCGCAGTTTTCAAGAAAAACAATTACTACAGCACCAGCTGCAGCAACAACAGGAAAGCCTGAGGCACGACCTGACATCCACATGTGGCCGACCCAAGTCAGAATGGAATACACCTGTACTGTCAAACCCGAGGTCAGATTAATCTTGTATATGCGTTTTTTTACTCTATATTAACCACGTAAAGAGTTTGTGTTTACTAAGTTAGATACGCTCCAGTTCTTCAGTAGTCTACCCGCAGTTGCATATTTTGCGCACCGAAAGAAATAAATTGTGCCACTTATAATCTTTCTTATACTGTACACGATATTTACATTGCGCTCTGATGTTGCATAAAACCCGATGAAGAGCTTTGCAGATGCCAACACGCTTCAAGAGAAGATACGCTTCTAGTTTTTGTAGATTTTAATGCCCTTTCTCACCTGTGGTCTTTACTGTGGTGCCTTTCCTGCTCCACAGCATCAGCAGCTTTCGAGAAGCCCTCCACAGCTGCAACTAGTGGGCCTGGACACAAGCAAGGGAAGCTCAGCACATGCTTTTCACAAAACGAGAATGAAATAAGCGCCAACATGACGCCGTGTCCCAGCTACACTGTGAACAGAGAGGAGTAAAAAGGGTGTAAGCTGTCTTCTAGCGCACTGCCTTTTAAGAAAGGGAGTGCGCTAGAGGTCAGCTCCATTATAGGAGCTCCATTATAATCCATTATAGGTGTAATGGTGTTTTAGAGAGTAGACCGTGGCATATAAAACGGTGGAACAAAAGTGGCCCAATTGAAGATGATTAATTACGCCCTAAAAATACGAGAAATTATGTCGCTCTCTTGCCGGTTGCTGATACCATATTTGTCGCTGCGATAAAACTCCCTGCCCTCGCTATAGAGGTAGGTTTCGGACGGTAACGAAAGATTATTCACACATGCAGACACCAATGTTGGCAATATATATATATATATATATATATATATATATATATATATATATATATATATATATATATATATATATATATATATATATATATATATATATATATATATATATATATATATATATATATATATATATATATATATATCGGTCGTGAAACCAAATTTTCATCCCGAACTAATTCAGAATAATATTTTAGTGTGAGCTGTGCGGTTTTTCATCTGATATTTGTTCGCTCTCAAGGAAAAAAAAATTCTGCCCTTGTTTCCAGAGTCCAAGGGGCTCCCACTCTGTATGAGCATCTTACATCAAGCGCCTGTTTTGAGCAGTAATCAAGTGCAGAAGCCACTTGCTAGCCACCAACGTACCGACGTCGAGGCCCTGGTCCTCGATGTGAGTGGCGTACAGCACCCGCAGTTCGGCGAGGCTCTCATTGAGCGCAGCTGCATAAGGCCGTAGAGTCAGCGGCAGCTGTACCGACACCGCCAGTCCATGTGCTGCCAGGGCCAACAGCTGGGTCACGGCCCGAAGGAACTGCTCGCCAAGAAGCGCGTGAAGCGATAAGAGAAAAACTTAAATGAATTACAAGCCGCGCTTAACCAGCGTTGAGCTCGTCCAGCTGTCTCATGAAGAAAATTCAAAACTTACAGCAGTGCGGTGTGCCTAGCGGGGTATAATATCACATGGTATTACTAAAGAAGATTGTTTGCTATATTTACTTCATTAGCGAACGCCCTTTTTCTCCAAAAAATGTGAAAAAAAGAAATGGGGGTACGTTTATTATAGGAAGAAAAACATTCAGCAAAGATATATGAGACTGTAAAAACAGGAGAGTAAATAAGATGGTGGAATAAATAGTTCATCCGGTATGACATCACCTTCTAAATAAACAAACGCGCTTTGCAGTAGTATGACAAATGCAGGGCTGGCGGACGATGGACAAAGATGAGAAGTGGACAGAACTGCTCTGAACCAACAACTTTGTTTCTGAAGACAACCGAACCGCACCTTTTATACTGTAACAGAAAGTTGACCAGTGAGAGGAGGCATAAACAAGGCTATTAAAAGATACTCGGCAATATATCTTAGTGCATTATTCCATCTTTCGATAGCCTTTCTCATGCGTACTTCTGTTCTCTTTTGCTTATCAACTTTCTGTGACATTATAAATGGTACGGTTCGGGTGTCCTCGGAAATAAAGTTGTTAGTTCAGCGCAGTTGTGTCCACTTCTTATCTTTGTGCGTCTCCTACCGGCGCTTCCTTTCTCAGAATGATTACCAACCAGTAGCATACCTTACCATACAATACCTTACCAGCAACATACCATACCTTACCAGCAACATACCTTGCGCTTTTCAACAGTGCACTTTTCAGCACTGCTTCTGTGCGAGAGAGCACAGTAAACCACTTTTATTTTAAATCCGTGCATCGGATTCACGAGCGGCCTGCAGTTCTGTCCAAGGAGAGCAAATCTATAGAGTTCAGGCTAGCACAACTCACAGCTTTTAGCGCGAAGCGCAACCACAATAGAGCAGATCAAAGAGCAAAACATCTTCATGAGCAAGCGTTGTTTGGATTGGTTCTTGGATTCCTCGCAAAACATTCTCACTCGTTGTTCGGTACGAAAGGCGAAGTATATAAGCCCTGGCATTCGACAGATGGCGCTTTGTGTTACTCTGTAGTAGTTTCGGCGTTCAAATAGGGCCCTTGCTAACGTTCACAGCACTCGTCAGCCGACGGCGCACCAAAAGGAAAGAGTGCGCTTCTTACGCAAGGGCAAAAAAAAAAAAAAACTACCTTCTCACAGTCGAAGCTTAAACTGTAATCAGAGCTCCAATGCTAAGTAAGGTTTTTGAATCTCAGCTGGACACTAATATCTAACAGCGCTGGTAAGCGCAGTGCGCGCCACAGTGTTTCTACCCTTGTTCTGCGCTGCTAAATGTCCATTCCTGCAACAGCTCTCGGATTCTTCAAGCGCCTCCGCTTCTACAAGTGTGCCCTCTAAATGTACGCCTACCTTCGTCAAAAATCGCAATCATTTTCAAACAAACAGCTGAATACAATGTGGACGCTACTGCTCACGTCCATGCATTGATTACCAGTAAAGGTTATCTGCTGCCATGTTCGGTAATTGACCTTTTGCCTAACTGCATTACCCTCTATTTCCGTCCCAATTTTTCCTTTACGCGATTGCACACATGTTTAGTTTACCAGAATATCTATAAGCGCAAACTTATAACCGGTAACGTTTCTGAAAGTTCGGGCTCTGCCGTGCAGGATCGTTCCAGGTACGTGATAAAACGAACGAATAAGAGATCACGAATATCGGCCCAGAATAAATAAGGCGCCGGAAATGCACTATTTGATGTCATTGAACCGGGTGCTTGTCCAACTATGATACTTGATGTCATAAATTACGTCACGATCGACGTTATAATTACAAAGCAAAGGTTTCCATACTTCGCGCCCTGGCGAACACATCACACAAACGTGGCATTCATAGATTCATCCTTTTGCATGCAATAAATAGTTTATGCCTACCGAGAATTCCTTGTCAACCATCTTGTAAGCCATTTCCGTCTCGTAGATGGTGTGGTAAAGGGGCAGGCAAGAGTCGAAACTCTGGAGCAGATAAAACACAGGAACACAGATGATGATTACCATGCAAGAAGAAAAAGAAAACATGCACAATTAGCTAGCGGAAACTGATTAACAAATTTGCAAAAATTTTATCCAGGTGCTGCAATTGTTTATTATTTACCTGATTTCGGCAGGCGTAACGGATGTCCACAGAGGCCACACCGAGGTCGTGGAAGAAGGGCGCATAATCACTGTCTGACGCTAGATCCAAGAACCTGCAACAAAATTTGGTTTCGTCATGTTCTGCAGAAACGGTAAAAGCTCACATGCTGTCATGTCGTTTAATTCCTATTTGCACGCAAGGGGCATACATACTGCAAGGCATATGACGAAAGATTTGCAAATACTAGCGGTGCCTTCATTCAGTTCATAAACCTCCTGACGCCAAAGAAGCATCAGGCGGCATAGGCTTAAAAACAATAATTTAGTACTCTGAAAAAGGCACCGTTGGGCAATGACGTAAGCACTAAAAGTTAACTTACAGAAGTAACGATTTCAAAAGAACTCAATAGTCGTACCTCAATGACGAGCAATAAGCCTGACGTCATTGATGCACGAGTGCTTTTTTTTGTAACAAAAAGAGAGTTTGACGCGGCAGCGTTAATGGCTCCATTCAGCGGCTTCTCTGCACACACAGCCATTGTTCTTTTTTTCACATTCACATGTTTATTACAATTATCACAACGCAGTTTCTGCATTCTTGTCTTCGAACTCTTTCACACTGCAGTTTACAAACATAATGTTACTCTAATTAGTACCTCATTAATTAGCGCGTCTGGAGTTCATTCCATTAGTTCCACATTACAAAGCTTCATATTAAGCCAAAACCACACACACACATCCCCCTTCCTTGTACCTAAACCAAGTCATCTTGCTTATGTGGCCTAGTCGGTAGCGTGCTTATGCAAAATCAATTACGTTATAAAGTTAAGGCGTTCGAGACTTCCGGATACCTTTAATTCACCAATACAAGTTCCCTTTTCATTTCCCTTTATTCCACACATACATGCATGACGTGGATTTTTCAACACAACAACGGACGACGGCGGATATTCCGCTCAACGGGAGACTTAACGCTTTCACGTCGTTGAATAGCAGCGTTGCTGGCAGCATCGCATTCGGAAAAGGGTTACTGAGGACCATATCTTGCTTTTAGCGAAATCAATTACATCGTTCTTCCTGCCTATATAGTTGGCGTGTGATCGGCAGCAAAGACGAATTGTTAAAAAGTTCATTTAAAGCGATCTTTTGCCGCAACTCTACGCAAATTCGTGACGTCAAGTCCAAAAACGGAGTCCGCGACCATGCAGCGTTTGGAAGTGAATGACAATGTCGTAGTCTTAGAGATGCACCCTAAATAATCGGTCACGACTTCTCGACAGTTTGAATGGGAATACCAGTATATCAGGTTTTGACCTTGCCTAGCTTGTAAAAGCTCTGTTTTCAGTGAAAAAAGCTTCTTTGTCATCAGAACGAGGCAATTTATTGATACAGGAAAACTTACATTTTGCCGTGTCCCTTTCAAAATGCGGTAAAACTAGACAATGAAATGGAGACAAAAATATCTGAACAGTGATGAAATAGGGACGGAAGGAAGTATTGAGAAGGAAGTCTATTGCTGCATTTTTTACGCGTAATGATATCCATTTACTGTAAAATAAAGCGTCGTTACATACCTGGGCTCGCTGTCGGGGTTATTGAACGAAGGCGAGTTCACAAGCCAGGTGTCGAACACAGAAGCCCTTCCATCAGAAATTTCACTTTTGTCGGGATTTGGAACCTACCGATAAAGCGATCATCAAGAGAGAATGCGTGACGTGATTAAGAATGGTGTAAATGTTGCAAAAGAGCACAGTCATCTTTTTATTACCTACTTCGAACTTTTCTACGTTTTTGAAAGACATTTAGACGACTTCCTCCAGGCTAGAATAAGACTAAACTACTTGTGGAATTCTATGAAACACATACTGTGACATTTATCCTTGGTGTCTCTCATTTCTTTTGTTCCTTGCGACTGCCCTGTCACCCCCCCCCCCCCCCCCCCCCCTTCGTCAAAATAAGTTAGAGCTGCAGTGTATTGTATCATCTCCTGCACTAAAGAAAACATGCAGCAGTGACGGGTTTAATGCCGCAATGTGCGCGGCGTTTCGACGTAGTTACTCTGTTGTTGTTGCGACTGCAGGAAGAATGAAAAGAAAAGTGCACAGGCCTGCCCACTGGCTCAAGCCGAGCCACAATCATTGCCACGTGCACACAGTAGGAGAGTTGAAAGAGATATGAGAGGAAGATTAACTCTCTGCCCCATGAGTGCATTAACATACTAATACTAATAATAATAATAATAATAATAATAATAATTGGTTTTTGAGGAAAGGACATGACGCAGTATCTGTCTCATATATCGTTGGAATATCAGGACCACATATAAAACATGACCGCAGGTGGCGCTTCTCGAAATTGCTGCGATGGCTTAAACGGACCCCCCTTCCTCTCCGCCCTTATGTAAAAAAATGGCGGAGAGAATTTTGTGAACAAAAATCCGCCCGCCGAGTTTAGAAGAAAAAAAATGAAAACGTCGATATGACCATTAAAAGCACACCAGCCTTAACATACCTTTGCAATGCGTGGAGGAAGACCGACCAGAGCGCGGACTCGAGCGCACGCCTATACAATCGACACATGCCGGTAATACACCCCTTTTAGCATACCGTATACCGTGTTACCGTGAGCCCGCGCGCCATCAATGCGCGTGCGCAAATCGCCTTGAGGGCACCAGATGGCGCCAGGTACCCGACAGCTGCGCGGACGCCTGAGTCACCGGGTCAGCGCGTGCGCACTGGTGGTGGGCGGACTCCCGGTACTCCGGTAGCGGTAACGGTAACACGTCACACGGTATGCTAAAGGTGTCTACTGTCACGCTGTCGCCACGCACTCCGAATTTCCCTCAGCTTTCCTCCTGCAGTGCACTTGGATCGCCAACGCGCCTTTGTGCACGCTTTCCCGCTTTCACCACCCCCTTTGCCGGTATGAGTAAGGAGACGATTTCTTCGCTGTGCCACCTGCGGGCATAGCGGCGACAATTTTCTACCAGCGCCTTTGATTAAAGTCACTGTTCCAGTTACTTTACCTCTGATTAAGTCGAGACGCTATCTATCGGGCGTTCCACCCATTTAAATTAATCAGTAGCATGCTCTTCCTGTCGGCAGTGCCGGCTTTCCTGTTTATTTGGCTCCTTGTCATGATGTACCCGCCGCGGTGGCTCAGTGGTTAGGGCGCTCTGCTACTGATCCGGAGTTCCCGGGCTCGAACCCGACTGCGGCGGCCGCGTTTCGATGAAGGGAAAACGCAAAGGCGCCCGTGTGCTTGCGATGTCAGTGCACGTTAAAGATCCCCAGGTGGTCGAAATTATTCCGGAGCCCTCCACTACGGCACCTCTTTCTTCCTTTCTTCTTTCGCTCCCTCCTTTATCCCTTCCCTTACAGCGCGGTTCGGGTGTCCGCCGATATGTGAGATAGATACTGCGGCATTGCCTCTGCCCAAAAACTAATTAACTAATTTTCATTTTTCATATGTCATCTCCCAACCTTTTTTGACGACTCCCAGACTAAGTGGGCGAGCAAGGGGCTGGCGGATACTTCCAGCGTTCCGTTTCCTTGCACAGCGATGTCGACGTTGACGTAGGCAACAGCCTGGTGGGTCAGCTGCACACGGTGTTGCTGCACAGAATGCGCATACTTTAAGGATGGGGGAAGCACGAGGCAGTGGCGCATGTGGAAACACTAGGAACGCTAGCGTCCCCTTCTTAGTGGACAATTATCATGCAACCTTTAATATTGCAGGAGTTATTCCATTCGGCCTTTAGACAAGAAACAAAGCAGGGCTGATTGGAAAAAAAATTTATTTACATATGTACACAGGCCGAGGTTACCGGATACATTGACATTCACAAGTAGACATGACGCTAAGCATGTAAGGCGAGCCAATTAAAGAGGTACCATAAGCAGCTTTGGGCAACTAACAGGAATTGCTTGTGAGCGATTTAAGACGTTAAAGCATACCTATTCACAGAAGAGTGAAACAGCAATAATCTGACACGGAAAAAAGGGGGACCTTAGCGCCAGCTTGGTCTAAAGACCAGAACAAGACGATCGTTTTTAACAGAAATGAATGGGCACGACCACCGCCGGAGGAACTCTTCCTCTCCCAAGAAAAAGAGTTCCTCTGACAAGAAACCGATCAGCTCCCTTCGAAGACGGCCAAGTATTGGCCACACAGCGCGGCGTCGAAAGCCACCAGCGACCGCGGTGCATCGATTGCGCCATAAACAAAAAGCAGAGCTTACTGCGAGGAAATTACAGCACAGACCTCTGCAGTCTGCATAACGTGTGACATGAGAGGTTAAAATTAGATTAGACACGGTGGGAACAGAAAAAATAGAAACAGCAACCAACTGTCACTATGGGTACTAGAGTTACCTATGAGAGAAAGCTGCAAATCGCGCGAGTTGAAGCAGGTGCTAAAATTAAAAATGAAATTGTGTAAGGAAGGGCTTCGATCATGAAATTAGCACTGCGTGTACACGCATTAACCACACGACATCGCGACAGACTACCGCGCTAGCGATGTTCTGCCAAGTTGAATTTTATTTCGGTAAGAAAACATGGCGGGGGACAAAAGACATTTGAGGTCAAAAGTGGGGTTGATTGGCGAATGATCTTGCGGCGAAGAACAGCGCTTACATGAATTCATTTTCGCTCTCAGCGCAACACGAACGGAACACAGGACGAAGGACTAGCACAGACAGGCGCTGTTTGTGCCTGTTTGTGTTGGTCCTTCGTCTTGTGTCCCGTTCGTGTTGCGCTGGGAGCGAAAATGAACGCTTACCAACTCGCCCAAATTTCCGCCTTGCTGAGCGCTTACATGAAATTGAAAGAGTAAGTCGAGACGCCATCTAGGGGGTGCGCCACCGCTATCAAGCTCGATTAAGTCAGCGTCTCGTCCCCGCTCTTCTCTGTCTCGTGTAGGTCCTGTTTCTCGCCGCAAGACCTTCTTAAGTGTTTTAGTAGTTTTACGGAGAAGCAAGTGAAAACGCTATGGCGTACTGGTTGGTCAAACCTTGCGTGACAGCGCAAAAAAAAAGTCACATCCTTTTGTACAGTTATTTGTGCTCCATGCGGTGCCGGCTGGGCAATTTCTTTCTTTTTTTCTTCCCACTTTAATTTATGCACAGCAATGTGGAATTGCTGATCTGGAAAAACAATATCGAGAGGACGGAAAACGCATACTTACCTCGACCCACTCCTGCGAACCGATGAGACCAAACTCTTCAGACCCCCAGCTGCAGAACACCAGCGTGCGTCGGGGTCTCCAGCCTAGGCGGAGGGCAGAATTTGCAGAATAATGCGCGACCTCCGATATGGAAGGTGCTTAATGCATTGTGCAACCGTGTCAAATAAACAATGATAAAGAAAAGAATAAAAAACATGTGGCCATGTATCTTCATGCCTGTGTACTCGTTTGTTTGCGCGGAAGCAATGTTCATTCTACACCGAGCCACAAACTAGTACACGTGGTTATAAAAATAACTGACATAGCTTTACTGGAAAAGACATAAAAGGATTTAAAAATTTATGTCGGGATTGGGAAGAGAAAACTGAAGGCATCTTCGCCCACCTCAGCATTTTTTTACCACTCGGAACGATTGTAATGCTGATTGCTTCTAATTAACGGTTTTCCGCCATTTTATCTATCACACTGCGTCGCACCTTAGGTCTTTCTGCCTATGCGACCGTGTTCTGAGTTCCAGCATCGTCAGGCCAATGGCGCTGTGGGTAAATGATAAATAAATAGGTAAATAAATAAATAGAATAGGTGAAGGGGCTCAGCAGCTGCCTGTCCTAGGCCAGCCACATTAGGAGAGAGGAAAGACGCTCTTTAACAAACAAACAAACAAACAAACAAACAATTTTGGCCGACCTGTAATACGACCGATATGATACTCTGCTTTGGGTAGATGTCATACAGAGAGAAATGCGGCAGTAGAAGGGTGCAGAAAGTAGTGCAAAACAGAAGTGTACTCCAGCGATTACTTGCCTTGCTTCGCCAGCTTCCCGTAGGCTTCGGCCATAGCCATCAATGCCACTGTGCCACTGACAGGGTCGAACGCTCCCGGAGTCCACGCGTCGCGATGGTTTCCCACCAGAACCAGTTTCTCTAGAATAAAATAGTAATGAAATGAAGAAAAGAAGATCTTCGCAGCACGCTCGAGCATCAATGTAATCCCCTGCACGGCAGCTGACTTTGCCGCCGTTAAACTTCGGCGGCTGCCAGTAAGTAAGGACCTGCTAAACTTCTGACTACCGTAGCTGATCTGGTGTTGCGTAGAAAGTCTCTGGAGCGAAGTACCGTCTAGCATGATTTGAAGATTATTGGGGTAATTTAAGGTAATTAAAGTTTGTTCCGGCTTGGCGGCCGCTTAGCCTCCAATAAAAATGACAGTGCACGATAGCAGAATCCCTTCGGTTAACTTAACCGAAGTATTCCTACGTAGGTTCTTACGTAAGTATTCCCACGTAAGCGTAGCACTCCTACGCGGACGTAGGTTCACTACGCGGACTGAAATGGAGTGATAATCTGAAGTGATCCCCTTCAAATCGCAACAGCATTACAGCAGACTTGCTCTTGGAAGAGGCATACAAAACCTATGTTTCTTTCTATTCTCTAGTGCGAAGAAACGGCAAAGAAGTGGCAAAGGCAGCGCTAGGCACTGTTCGGGTTTGAATCCTGTTCCATAAAGGCTTTTTATTCGAAAAACAAAGAGCGAAGATAATGGCGGCGACCAAATCGACAGTCTTTGTGAGCTAATGTCTTTACATGTTGATATGGCGTATGTCAGTTCGGGCATGCTGTACTGGTGCCATTGTCTTAGTGAACTGTCGATGTCTTTACAACTGCATAGCAACTATGGGGCTTGGTCTTAGAAAGAAAAGATAGATGCCCCAGTACAGTACGTTCCACGACGTATTTAACTGCCTCGAGCAACTGCACAGCAGGACGATACAAAGGCAAGCGCTTGGCTCCGTTGACAGCGAGGGAGAGGGCAGTTCGTGTATACTGGAAGACACACATATCGGCCTAGGCTGTAATTCGCAGGCCTGCATCTGCTTCGGGAAGAGCAGCAACTCGGACATCTATGATGCGGTAAAGGACATTGTAATTATGTCGTGGATAACACCAACAGTCATGTTGACAGTGGCAAAATTCAGCCGATTTCTCTCGTTTCAGGCGGAAAATGTGCCCCTCAACCTGCATAAAAACAGCTCAGTCCGTCAGAGAGCGCTGGACGCCTGGTTCTGGAAGTAAACGAGCGATGTATGAAATTGTTTCTACTGATCTTTCAAGCCGGCTAGTGCTTTGACGCAAAATTTGTTAAAATCATCTGTCGAGGGAAGTAAATATTGCATGTATTTCTGCACAAAACGCACCGTTTGAACCGCAGTACTCGGCACATATATCATTTACTTTGACAATACTATTTCCTCAGCAACTCCTGTTAGCGACAGCACAGAAATGCCAGCACTGCATAGCTGTGTTGTGCATTCATTGGCACAGAGTCGCATTGTCATGCTCCATTGTCTGGGTTGTCGCCGAGTTAATGCTGTCCTTGTCAGTGCTGTCACTATGAGTGTTGATCATCAGTGCTACGTGCATTGTGACCCTGCATTGCCTTGCAGTGCAACACAGCACATACGCACTGGCCACAGCATTGGCGGTAACGACGGCGCAGCCCGAAGGCGTTGTAATCATGCTGACAATGCTGTCAATCAGCCGGACATGGCCGGGCAAGCACAGTCAATATGACTCATGAAATCTTCCAGCGCGCATGCGACGCTACGCTACGAAGTGCCTCACGCGACTGCAAAACTGTAAGAGTGAGATGCTGTGAAATGCGAGGTCAGTGAAATATTTCAAATGCTTATCTGTACGAACACCTCGGCCGAAAACACCAGTTGGTTTGCCATGCGTCCCTGCCATTCTCTAAAAAGATGCGTGAAATAAAATTAGTGCCGATACAAACATGTTGCTGGGGATATTTATTGAATATTAAAGGATGATAATGTTTTTATACTAAAAAAATCCTCAATGAAGTATGGGCACTATTTGTAAGCGGTAAAAACATTACCCGAGCCATAAACATGCATCGGGCTTACCAGGTTCTTCGGTTCCCGTAATTTTGCCGACAACGTTGTAAGTCATCGCCAGGCCGTTCTTGAGGTGAACCTCAAGCTTCATTTCCCTAAAGAGTGTAAAGAGGTAATGGTTACACAAGTCCATGCGATCGAGCTTTGATCGAGCTTCCCCTATTTAACTGAAGACTGTGAAAATAGAAAGCTATAGTCATAACGTTACAGAAATGAATTCCCCCTGCCTGCTAGCCTAAATAGAAGTCACTGCACGACTTAAGAAAAACATAAAGCCTTGTCCTGTTTTTTTATAACTAGTCCTTGTGCCAATGTGAACCGCTCCAACATGAACATGACAAAGCAACTAGCCGCCATTACAGCATTGCTTATGTAAATAAAGTAGCGATTAGCAGAGCCGATGAACCAATAGAACGGGTTTTGCGCAGTACAGGGATGCGCTTATTTAATGCAACTTCTTCGCACAGGCAGGCTCCTTCACAGCGCTTAGAGTGGTTAACTATATAAAGACGGACACTCTGTCACTAATGGTGTTTCACCCGCTACAAAGTGTAAGTGGCTTTGACGTTTCGTTGCTGGTACCAAGGTCACCGGTTCGATTCCAGCCACGGTGGCTGTTTTTAATTGGAGGTGAAATAAAAAAATACCATGTGATGTGCGCTTTCAGCGCCAGTTAAAGAACATGCTCTGAATTAATTCGCAACCGTCCACTACGGTGCTCCTCAAAACCCATGTTACGTTTCGGACGTTAGAATCCTCAGCTTAAAATTTAAAATAAAGTGCGTCTCAGAACGTGGTCGTAATAAAATACCTAGCTGTTTTGCCCATGGAAGGTAGCTCGATGTGAATTATTAGTGCCGCGCTTCAATGGAGGCCAAACGCAAAGACGCCCGTGTGCTGTGCGATGTCAGTGCACGGTAAAGATCCCCAGGTGGTCGAAATTATTCCGGAGCCCTCCACTACGGCACCTCTTTCCCCCTTTCTGCTTTCAGTCCTTCCTTTATCTCTTCTTCCACAGCACAGTTCAGGTGTCCGCCGAGATGCGAGCCAGATACTGCGCCATTTCTTTTCCCCAAAAACCAATTTTCAGAAGAAATTGAAAAATTGGTTTTTGGGAAAAGGAAATGGTGCAGTATCTGCCTCACATATCGGTGGAGCCTGAAACGCTCGTATGGGAAGAGATAGAGGAGGGAGATAACGAGGTGTCGTAGTGGAGGGCTCCGGAATAATTCGACCACATGGAGATCTGGGGCGCTCGGCTACTGATCCGGAGTACCCGGGTTCGAACCCGACTGCGGCGGCCGCGTTTCGTTGGAGGCGAAACGTAAAGGCGCACGTGTGCTGTGCGATGTAAGTGCACGTAAAGATTCTCAGATGGTCGAATTATTCCGGATCCCTTCACTACGTCACCTGTGTCTTCTTTCTCTACCTCCTTTATCCCTTCCCTTACGGCGCGGTTCATCTGTCCGCCGAGATGTGAAAGAGATACTGCGCCAATTCTTTTCCCCAACAACCAATTTTGCAATTTACAGTACCTTCGTGCATCGGAAATGTTTGCGGCATGTTCCAGAAATGCGCTTTTATATATACTACGCTCGCTTAAATGATGTAGAAGACACACTGCTTTAAGCAAAGCTTTAGGGCTAATTTGTTTTTTACCGGTCATCAGTGGAGGACAGCTCGAGGGTTGTGTTTATTTTATATGAATAACAAAGTTTCGAGGAAGCAATGTTCTCCCATGCAGTTTATCACTTCCGAGTGGAAAACATGGTCACAGACGTTAGAACAAATCAAAACATAAACTGTGCATGTTGGAAGCATTCCTTCTTGAAGTCGCGCAGCTGTCGTCATGCGTGGTGCAAAATGAAAGAAGAAAGTCAGTGGCACAAAAAATAAATGCTTCTTCGCCATTTGGATGCGTGTTGGCGCATGCGCCTCCAATGCATGAAAATGCACCCTAGAGGGTAAATGCATGAAAGGAATACTCTGGAATGCGAGCAGTTTATGCGCACAGATCTGAACTTGCACTGCTTTCGTCTGTGTAGACTTAAGTAGGCGAAAAACTGGCATAATTCACGTTACGGCACAAGTTAAAAGAGATATATTGGTCATCACTCTTCAAAGACACGAGTTTCAGCGCATGACAATGGTGCTGACAGCTGGTGTTTCTGCTAGAGTATGCCGTTCGTCCCTTCGCATTTCAAACTCGGCTTTCAGCGAGAATGTTGGCGCGATGCAGATGCTGGAGGAGAGAACTTATAAGCATAGAAAATTGCGCGTAATTCGTGGCCTTCTTTGATTTAAGCGAAATGCACTTATAAGAGGATCTTATTTTTCGGACAGAAGTCATTAGCGTACTTGGCATCAGTAAAACCAGGCCCGAGGCGATAGGCTGCGATATCCAAATCTCCAGTCCATTCCTCTGGCGCCGCCGGTCCTGTAAGACGTCTGGAAAGGAGGACAGCACGGTAAAGTTTGCAGAAACGTTAACTGCTGGGAAAACTCTTTCCTTGCACCACTTTCACAGTGCCCTATAGCTCGACTGTGTTTCAATGGGAGCATGAATTTAACGTCTCCCTTCTGCTGAGGGCCATTCAAAAGTCATTCGCGATGCCTCGCCACCCTAAACTGAACGTCAACTATAAATATCATAAAATAGGCGTGTATTGCTCGAAAGGTTTTATCTAACTCTTCCTAATCGCTGAAGTTTCGTGGGTCTACAATTTCATGGGTCTACAGCACTGGAGTGCGGTGTCCTCCTTTTTCTGAGCTCCGCACCACAGCAACGAGTGGTAGATATCTATGCACAAGGCAGATATCTATGCACAAGGCAGATGACGTCATCAGCGCGGTTTGACTCAGTTGCTCGGCGCCGGAAGATGGCGCACCACCAAGACAGCACAAGAGGCTGGAGCAAAGGCAGCCAATCACGGACCGAAGAGCCGACTCGGACCAGAGACGACAATAACTGGCACCACAGCCACCAGCAATTTAATGCAAGCCTACGTTGCCCTTGGTCACTAATAGGTTGCCAGGGGCACTAACTCTTCATATCTGTTAGTTCTGTGCCCTATGCTGAGGAAGGCCTTTGTCTCCCATGACGATACGCACGCAGTCAACTATGAGCTGAGTGATACACTTTCTCGTTCCATCCCATTTGATACAAACAACAAGGTATATATGGCCACTTAAAGATAGTTTTAGACCATAGCTATCAGTCATTTTTCAGCATTGTTTTTCAGATGACTGCTTATGTTAAGAATCTTAGGCATGCTACGATGCAACAGTGGTCGTAAAATAATTTAATACGCAAGAATATTGCAGTCGAAGTTAAATGCTAACTTTTAAACTTAAACCACCTAAGTGAATAACAGATACCGCGGCGAGGAAGTTCTTTCCCAAATTTTTACTGTCGAAATTCCAGAGCTTTCACTAACAGAATGATTACTTTTTATGAGGGTCCTCAGTGTACAAACACATTGGATAATAACGAATGGATCGGCTAGCTATTGGAAACTCTAATGTTCTTGAGATGCGTGTGCTGAGGAAGAAATTGATTGCAGGGCTTGGTGGTGACCTAGTCGCCTAACATTCGTACCAGCGCATTGAGGAGATGTATCCCCGATACTTGCCGGAGTTTCAGGAGATAACTGTCTTGTGACTGCGGAGATATCACTTCTTTTTTCGCAAGCCCGCACTCTGTAATCCGGTTCAGCCGACTATACTCGGAACACCGTAATACTCAACGTTGGACTTAAGCAGGTAGAAGCGGTACTGAAACACATAACGAGGCATGGTGTCGTCCTTATTGGCTCACAGTATACACCTAAAACAACGCACAGACAGTACAACAAGAAAGAGACAGGCGGCAACGCTGGCACAGCTGGGTTCTGTTCTGGAGGGAAAAAGGATTGTTTCACATGGGATACTTTCTGCCCTCTTTCCTTCCAGAACACAGCTATGACCGCGTTTCGGGCAGTCATTTCCTTGTTGTCTTGTCGCAGCGCCGTTTTAACGCTGTTTTGCATTGACGCGTTCTAGCACTTGCATTGCGTTGCAGTGCCAACAGGCATGGCTTTTTACCAAGGCCTAAGAACACGTTTTAGCACTAAGCGAAATGCAATAGGCGCCTTACCTTAGTATCTGAGCTGCCTCTTCGAAGGATGCCGTGAAGGCCGGTATGCCGGGGAGTCGGGACTCCCGGAGGGGTATCCTGAAAGCGTCCTCTTGACAGATTGCACAAGGTACAGGTCGGCTGATGCAGAAGTGAATGTTACTGTACACTTTTTAAACGGGCAACGTTCTCTGAGACCTGTTGCTGAGGAGCGATGGAGCCGAGATAAGTCTTCACTCAGAGTGCCGACGTAGATATTGTGGTCCTAGTTACGTCTTTCAATCGGTAGACGCCCACATCCGAACTCACCATGTCCCAAATGCAATTTCAGTGATCACTACATCAAGCGATATAAACTAATGTTTGGGAGGACTAAAGAGACTTTCTTAAGATTACAGGACTAGACTGAATGGCCTCCCGGTAGTCCTACTTTTCTCTTTTCTCGGCATTTTTTTTTGCATGCGTTATCGAAATAAGTACCCCTGCCGCTAAAAACATGTAATCACAGGCCGTCATGATATCCCTGTCGCTGCAGTTTTTATGACCAGTGCAGATAAAATAGGTTGTCACTAAGCATACTCGTGTAGGGTAATCAACTGCCACTTGGTTAAAAGACTGTTGGTAATAGTTATCACAAGAAGTACAAATGAGACAGTGGTATCATTGCGACCATATCTTAAGTATTTCTGCACACCGGTGTAACGTGGCTTATACAGCGGGATAAAACACAGCACTGGAAGTCATGACTTCGGTAAGGCCATGGTCGTGCTGCCCTGCAGATACGTAGGTTGAACGATCAGAGCAGATTTGAGAAATCAGAACTTTGAACTGACTCTTGAAACACCCTTACCTGAAACCATCTATTGTTTGAACACTGAACGTTTTCTTCTCGTTAGGTAATCAATTAATAAATAAATAAAAGGAAACTACCAGTGTGCCAAAAGGTGCAGGCATGAAAGTGATCGGGCGATGCCCACGCCGCAAATCCTTTCGTTAGTCTGAAAAACTCAGTCTATAATGAAAGGAAATCACGGCGATGCTCTATTAATTAAAAATCTTTGAAGTGTGGTTTGGCTCGTACATTCAGTTCTTAAATCGGCCGCTGCCGCAAGGTGTTCAAATAAACTTCCATATTAAAACCCTCCGGCAAATCATAATCGGTTCTGTTAAATAGTTGCAAAACACGTTTCTCGGAGTATTCAGTTTCTATGAATTTGCATCATGCAGTTTTTCAGACACGTCATTAACGTAGTCTCAAAACTAAAAAAAGTCAATGCGCTTCTTTACACCTCAGCCCTGAGAAACAGATGAATCGAAATCGCCCTGAGAGCTAGTTAGGCCTCAGACTCACGTGCATAAGATAACAATTTTGCGCGATGTTGTTAAACAGTTAACCTTGCTGCCGTTCCCTACAGTTTCCGAAATAAACTGAAGCGATATAATCTGATATGGCTTGCGATGCTCCAAATCTCTTAACGAAAGGGCGAAGAAAAGGCAAAGAGAATAAGCTATATGTACAGCTTTAACCAAATGTTGTCGAGCCACTGAATTTGCTTATAAGGGCAGTAGAGGGTCATTATTTACGCCATAGCGAAAGTTGTAGAGCTGAGAAGGGGAAAGCTGGCCCTTGCTCTTCTTCGTCTGCAATTTTGGGCGCTTAAGCGCTGAACTAAAACGATCAAACGGACACTTCATGGCCTGAATGGTTTCAGCAAAGGATGTACTTTGAGCCCACGAACGTCAACAGCGAATTTCCATTCACTTGTGGAGTCATTTCAGCGGCTTAGCAAAGCGCGCTAACCTGTGGATGGGTAGACAGGTGTAAGTGGGTCTCCATTGATGAGGGAAAGAGTTCCGGAGCTGACAGCCGAAGCAGGCAGTGACATCGACTCAGGAAACGGCCGCTGAGGCTGAAGTGCGTAGTCAGCCGGGTCAGGGTAGAGTATCACTGCTGAGGCACCCCGTGATTCCGCTTCCCTTACCTGAGTAAAATAATTTAAACAATAAGCGAATAAATTTAAAAAACTAAACAAAATAAGCAGCTGAAAAATAAAACTAATCTAATGCATTTAACAAATCAAACACATCACAAAAAATGATGAAAGAGGAAAGCTTTTAATAATTTATCCGTCTTCACAAATCCCGCTGTCACTTCGTCTCAAGTATAGGTTGTCTATTCAGCGTTTTCGCTCAGTAGCAATTGATTGAAATTACTGTCTTTCATATGTTCGTGTAAATGGTGATAATTTGTAGAGTGCAAGTATGGAGAATCCATATTTATACTTGCTACACACGACTGCAAAACTGCACGGCGTAAGTGTCACCACGGAAACAGGAACTGGCGTTATTTTTTAACCACCAAGATGGCGTCACGTATAGGGCATGGTACATGTTGTTGTGATTCAACGAAAACAGCAGGAGTATACCTGCTCTGCCCCAGGAGGCCAACATCTCCGGCGCATGCATTTGATTAAAAAGGAATACGCCGCAAGGTACGCAAGTGTGTGGGCATCCCTGAAGGCTTGCCAGGCACTTCACCACTTTCTGAAGGCGTCATTCTGGTGCGGCGAGTTGCGACTTTGCCCCATGAAAGTCGCTAACTTGAGTTCTCGATTAAGTGTTCATCTATATTTTTCTTCCTAACATATATCCGTTTCCCAGAGCGGGATAGCGAACGAACTGTTTTTTGGTTAAAGAGCACTCAGGAGACCACTTATAAATTTCTGTTGTCAGTAAAAGCATTTTTTTTTTGCTTTCCGTCTCTGCTAACGTTTGCTCGGCATCTTAAAGACGTACTTATTGCTGAGAAAATCAGTATTAAATATTATGTGTTTTCTGCCTCTCGATTAAAAACCGTTATCCATGGTGTAAAAAACTACTTGACCACCGACAGGCGGAGGATGCTGGTGTAATGTAGCTTTGAAGATGAATTAAAAAACAAACAAATATTATTGACGTCGACACAGTTGGTTAGCGAGGAGGGCGTGTAACGGAAATATTGGCATCTTAATTTTTATCGTTTTAGCGTATATGAAACGTCTGATTCCCGTAAAAGTGGTCTTTTCTTCAGAAGGACGCGGTAATGTACTGATAAAAACAAGGTTCAGTTTCTACTAAGAGTCCCATAAGCCCCTTCGCTTTGCCACTTTCCCTGCCTCCCTTCTGCATAAGAAAAACAGCATGGCTCCGCTCGATGGATTCGTTCATTACGATGATTTTGCCTGTCCGCCGTTGCGTTCACAGAAGCGGCTGCCGCTGTAACGATCACCTTATTTCCTCGAAATACGCGCCCGAAGCGTATGACGGCGATCTTTCCGGTGACATTGATGCCAGAGTCGCGCAGATAATTGAAGTCCTCGGGACGACCGTAGTTGGCATAGACCACCTCGGCCTGCAGAAAGAAAATGAGAAAAAAAAGAATTCAGGAAAATTTTCGAAATGAGGACCATGTGAATGGTTTTCACTCGGTAATTGTGTCGAAAAGCAATGACAAAACAATTTTAGTTGTCATTTACAGCGTCACCAACAAAGTTCAATTCAGGTTTAAGGAGAAAGTGGATGAGGATAAACCGTTTGCTCCTTTATCATGAAGTGTCATGTTCTGCTTCAGACTGCAATAAATTAGCTATCCTGACACCATTAAACGGGAAAGGAACAATTCAAGTGGTAAGAGAAGAGTTTGTCCAAAGTAGGCTAAATGACCGCAGGCTGTGTTCCAAACTTGAGATGCGCCGTGAGTTGCGAATTCAGCCACGGTATTACTTTGCACGTCTATGAGCCAAATACACGAAATTTCAACTTTGCCACCATGTCTGATGGTGACTATATGTCATGATAACGAGAGCTGGAACTCATTGCGTTGCAGACACAATGACAGTAACTTGCAACATGCCTTCCAGTGTAGCATTTGTCTTAATACTAAGAAGTACTCATTTGGACTTTGAAGTGCACTAATAACTCTCAAATAATGAATAGCCAAGAACCTGCGAGAATAATTTGCAAAAATATGTCGCGGTTAAGAGTAAGCTGTGCTATATAACACAAGTTTTTCGACACCCAAACGTACTTAGTTTTCCTGTTAAAATTAACCCTCGTATCACCATCAGACTTGCACCATAGTCGTTTCTCAACAGACTAGTAAAAAATGATACTTTCGATTGTTAGATGAAGCGTATACATGTGCTTTGTGAACAATACTTGTAAAGAAATTCCATTTGCGCCAATAACTGCAGAAAAATGATGGCTAGAAGCTCGAGCTTTATGTGTTAACCAGATAAATGTCAACTGAGTTTTCACCAAAAGAACGAATTGGCTCTCGCACAATGTCCTCGTACCATCGCATTTCCGCCCTTTTACAACTCTGTGCGAGCCTAGCTGCTAAAACTAAATAAAATGACTTGTAGTTCTGGAAGTCGCTCATGCTCACCACGACCGGAGTGCTCCCAGTGCCTGCCGAGTAGGCCAAGTATGGTTCGACGGAGCCGCTCTTTTGCCTCGTGACTGAATACACCACTTTTCCTTGCCCGTCAATGATGGATATCTGCAATGAAGCAAACACACCAATTTCGCTCATTTAGAAAATAATACACGTGTGAGGCAGCTTTCAAACATCTCAATGAAAGAATGTGACTGAAAACGCCTGGAGATACGACGGTCGAAAATAATAGAGCGTTTATAGGATAACTAGGCAATTTAGTAGAATTCTAAGGGAAAAAAAGGGCAATTTGGAAAGCAGCGTGCAAGAATAAAGCTTAAGGTGAAAACCACTACATCGCTGTGTTTTATTGTAATGTACAAATGTTTCATAAAAAAAGCAGAAGATTTCTTAGGACTTACGTTGGAGATTCTTTCAATAAGCACGGCTTAAGACCAGATCAGACTCGATGACCACGTCAGAGATATTTTGCATTATGAACAAATTAATTGCAGAAAAGGAAACCCTGAAATCATTGCCTGGGGAAAGTGGATAACGGTACCGATATTACTAATAATTAATTGCAATAAATAAATGACTGAATATAGCCATTACTAAA
Organism: Amblyomma americanum; assembly: GCA_030143305.2. Classification (NCBI taxonomy): domain Eukaryota; kingdom Metazoa; phylum Arthropoda; class Arachnida; order Ixodida; family Ixodidae; genus Amblyomma; species Amblyomma americanum. Next base: position 205,280 of record JARKHS020026552.1, on the reverse strand, counting down.
TGATATGCATTGAACTCAAGAAAGCGCTCGGTGAGAAAATGAGAACGTTTTTAGAAAGAGAACAAATAAATTGTATTTCCTTTAGAGAAACGCGTGTGGTCTATGTACTACACGCAAAGGGTACCTGACTGTGTAGGTCCGGATCCGGGTGTGAAAAGTAAGATTTGTAAGGAGTCCATGTACTACACGCAAAGGGTACCTGGCTGTGTCGGTCCGGATCCGGGTGTGAAAAGTAAGATTTGTAAGGAGTCCATGTACTACACGCAAATGGTACCTGGCTGTGTCGGTCCGGATCCGGGTGTGAAAAGTAAGATTCGTAAGGAGTCCATGTACTACACGCAAAGGGTACCTGGCCGTGTCGGTCCGGATCCGGGTGTGAAAAGTAAGATTTGTAAGGAGTCCATGTACTACACGCAAAGGGTACCTGGCTGTGTCGGTCCGGATCCGGGTGTGAAAAGTAAGATTTGTAAGGAGTCAGGTGGACGTCTTCGAGGCCCTGGCTTCTCCACAGTTTGGCCACGTACTCGGCCGACGTCTTGTCTCCTTCGGTGCCGCCCAATTTAGGCATTTCGACGAATGTCCTGCGCATGAAGTAGGCCACAATTAGTGCTTTCAGAGCTGCTGGCGGTAGGCCCTTCAGGGCCAACATTATACATGAAAAAAATGCGAACAATTTAGAATAAAAATGATCGATGCTTCCATATTGAATCATTGGCTATCACTGCAAGTAAAAGTGACGGCCACAAGAACGCTATGAAAGAACATTACAACACTTTTGCTTGGACTAAATAATTGATCCCAATACAAAATCTGCTGTGAATATATCTATACGTTGTGTGTAGTACTCCTGGACAAAAAGCGACGTACTTAAAAAAATTCTTAGCTAATTAACTAATACGTGCCATTTTCCTTTCGCCCTGATATTCAGCGAGATTTAAAAGTTGTAAGAAACTGTCAGCTGATGTTACATACAGCCGCACCCAGTCCAAAAAGAAAACGACAGGAATCACACCCAAAATACGACAGAATGTTGTTTGTTTTGTCGCAACGACAGACTTTTCCGCAGTGTTGTAGTTTCTTCTGTGGTACTGTGGTATTTATCTGTAGTGTTTTATGTAGGTCTGTCGCTACGACAAAGGACAACAAAACACTGCAGAAAATTCTATTGTTACTTCAAAATATTCCATTGTTACAGGTTCATGGCCAAAAATACTAAAAAAGACGTTTAGACGGCAGAAAAATTTTCGGTGTGTTTGATAGGACGGAGTCAGATTATGATTCTTACAAGGAGCATTTAACCCTGGAGGTTAAAATGTTTTGGCGCTGAGAAACATTCTCATTCTCTCCTCTCAGGACCTTCTGAGTTCACAGGCGCCGTGAGTGCTGCACTAGAAGGATGAAAAGCAGACGCTGTGGCCCGATGATTTTTGACCACTAGTGCTCTGCTAAATGCAGCTTTATAAAATCTAGACTCAACAGCAGCAGTGCACAGTACCATCCGACACAGAGGCTGCACAGCAATAGCATTCGTTTCTGATAAAAACATTATGTAAAATAAGAAACGGGAAAAATGTACAGGACGTAGAAGAACGCAAAGTACGCATGCGTGAACACGCGGTATTAGCAATTCATTGAGGGCCAAGGGAAGAGCTAAAGACAGCCTTCATATCCAGTTTACTTGATGATGTGAGTTACCAGAGGTGCTTAATTTAACGCAAAAGACAATTCCAGACAGCTGTTAAGGCTCATAATTTACATAATTGCCCCCCCCCCTCCCCCATACAATCATGGATTCTGAGCACGCTTATATATATTTTTCAAACTGAACCCCAAATCTAAACGAGCGTAAACTGAGCTGAATATCAGTCGGCGGGTATCTTTTCACACTCTCTCTTCTTTTTACTATCCGGTATTGCGCAGGAGAAATACAAAAAAATTGGTGCTGGTTAAACGTGGAGTGACGCGATAGGTACAGCTGGCCGAGTGGATTTTACTCAGTTGAATTGCAAGGTCAGTATTTCGCCGCTCCGTTTCTCTGGGCGTTCCTTCTTCATCTTCTTCCCAATTGACGTGGCGCATGCGCACAGCTGTTGCAGCTAGGTTTCACCAACCACGTGGCGGTGGCGACACGCTTAAGGCTCGAGATGCTACCGTAATGTAGCTATCGCTACAATATACGAAAGGAACAAGTCGCCCCTACCTGCACGATCTGACCTGTAACATAAGTCGCCTTTTCTATATTAAATCCCAAAAAGGTTCAGTTGAACTCCAATTAATTTGATACTATTGCTATCCTTTAGACTACTGACCCTTGGCCTAAAGATTTGGTGGCGACAGCAATGATCAGTGGTAATTGATTTCAGTTCTAATGTGGTTGGCCTCAGTTGATTTCAATGGCTTATGATGAAGTTTCGACCCAACGGTGACAATTCAGGATGTTCAGCCACCTGAAATAACGCCTAATTTTGTTAATATTTTAATGTTCAAGGCCCCTTTCAGCGTCTAATATAGCGGAGAAGAAAACGTCTTATATACTGACGGTGATTCGGCTTACCGCAGCACGGTTTCGTAGTCGTAGGTAGTGAGAAAATCCATGACATCACGTTCCACGCTTCTAACTTGGTCGGCTGTTTTAGTTTCCGGCATTCCAAGGTGGTCAGACTTTGAACTGCTTCCACCTCGGATGGCGAAGTGTCCCAGTAGGACGCCGAAGATGACGCCCAGCACAGAAATGGCCAAGCCGGAGGCGCAGCAGTACTTCCGGCTCACCATGTTTCCAAACCGGAAGTCTTCGGTGTAGCCGGAACTCATCTGTAGAGACCTCATGTCGTCGCCGGACTCAGCGTTCCTGCACAAATAAGAATGTAGAACGAAGCTCAGAAATGGAAACTGCGGAAAGGACACGAGGAGGGACGTACCCAGAAATTCTGGACAAAAGAATTATTGAGCACGAAACCGTTTATGAACGCAATTTTTTTCATATAATGGAAAATTTCACTAACACAATCAATATATCGGCAGATCACCTGACGGCAGCCTTGTATTTTTTTCTATTCACGGTTTTGCTATCGCCAAAAGCGTTCGCCATTGGTTTTCTATGGCAGTCTTAGCTGTTAGATGCCATTGCTGGAAACACTTTGGAAGAAAGATTTTGTTATATATCAAAATAATGAACGATTACCTTCAATATTTTCATAACAATGCCTTACAATTTTCTAATTAAAAAAATTTTTGCCTGAGAAAGCTGGACTCGCATGCTTTAGCTCATGACCATTCTAAATTTTGCAAATAGCGATTTGTAAACGCCTGTACACTACACTGCATTTGTCTTATAGCGGTTCTAACACTAAAATGCCTTAATAACGCAGAGAGAAACGCGCCTTTTATTCCATTCGAGGAGTTTTAACGTGCATTATACAATAGAGTGCGTAATACGCAACCATAAACAATCTTTCGAAGGCTGTTCTTTCTGATACTCGAAATTCGCTGGTTTCCTGGCCTGGCCTTGTATGAGCATTGGTGTAGGCAAAGCTTTCTTTCACTTTTCTGTCATTCTCAAAACAGCTCGAAGCTGACGCAGGTGCCAGTCAGGGCAGCGGGAGCAAATTTTAGTACCTTGTAGTAACTTGACTAGCAAGAAGTGGGCGGTTAAGGAACGAACAGTGATTGCAAGCCTATCGTTTTTCTCACGGTTGTCGCATTGCATAGTAATAGTATAAAGCGTTGCTGACGCACACCTCAAGGAAACGACGCAAATTCCGACGGCAAGGAATACAAACGCTTTTGAATGCGTTAGCATTAGAACATCCATTATAGCAAAAAAGTGTCCGGCGTTGGCGGTTGAAGTTTCGGTTGGTTGGAGGCAAGGTGGAAAGAGAGTAATCCTGCTCTCCACTTTCAGGGGATAGCATGAAGGGATAGAGAAAGTGTTAGAGGGAAGAGGAAGAGGGTATGGCAGGCGACGGGTGGCGAGAGGGACACCGCGGGCGCCAATCAGCGTCCAGGGGTGGGGAGAGTGGAGCGAGAGTACTGCGTGCCACACGGCCACTGCGGCAGCGGTAGCTCCGTCAGTAGGGAGCAATAATGCTAATGCACATGCTCTGCAGCATAAATAGCAATGCCCATGTGCGATATTTTTTACTTAATATTACACGCCGAAGATTCGCCGCTTACATTCAGAAGCAGATGGAGAGATTTGTTTACAAAGAAGAGCAGAAATCGGCGCGAGTTCTGGTTATAGATATGGCTCTTTCAGCTACTGCTCAGCACTGGGAAAGCGGGAATGGGGCGGAAAAAGAGGTACCATGAGTGACGTTGTGGACAAAAGAGAGGTTTTAATACATGCGGGCACATTATCAACACACCGAGACTACAAATACCGGTTACAGACACGCGCAACGTAATATGCTGACGACACTGTCTTGCCAAGTAACTCAGGGGGGCGAATTATCGTGTATCATTGAGGTCCCTTGTAGGGATATATGTGCGCGTGATATCACGTGATGCTAGCCTAGCAGTAAAGTCTGACTTAGTATTCACCTTTAGCGTCCCATTAGACGAGCCTGTGCCGTACTAGACAATATTCAACCTCCTTTGGTATTCTCTGCATCTGTACTCCCATACAAAAATGTCCTATGCCGGCTATAGGATTTTGACCCAAATAGGTATAGACCTTTCCTATTTCTGTCTATAGCTGTCTATACAAGCTGACATATTTTTCTATAGAGAGCTTAAGACAGTTGTATGGTTCCAAAGCTATAGCTTTAGTGGCATAGATTTCTCAATAGGTGGCAATAAGCACCTCTATGGGTGCTTATAGACGTTCATAAAAGGCCATAGACGGACATAGCTTTTTCCACAGACGCCCAGAGGACACGTTATTGTATGGGCTAGAGGCCAACAGTTGTCTTTTCTTAGATGCCTACCCGCGGTTAATTTTTTTCGAGACTGTTCACTTCAGTTGAAATATCATCAAGTGGCGTTTTTTCTGTTGAATATGTGTTAAGCACGCTGTTAAATATCCGTCTTATAACGTTAGGCCAACACTTCCATCTACGGAGAGCGTTTACAAAGTTCGTTAAGTTGGCAACACAAATTTAAAACAGCCGAACCCGGTATACGAACCAAAGTAAGCACAGTCCCCCTAGCTTTAGCGGAATATAAAAACTGTGTTCGACAAGGTTGCACGGAACACCGCTAGGGCATCAAAACAAAAATGACAGTGTCCAATGGGAACATGGGTGGAAAGCTTTGCTTCCTTCATGATCGGGAAGGTTGAAGTAGGGTCTCTAGTTGACGCACAGGCATTAATCTCCTTTCTGCATCTGAAGGGTCGCAATGCCAAGGAAATTCATGCCGAGATGATGGCAGTGTATGGTGACAATGCCTCAGAAAGAGACAGTATTCTGAAATAGCGGAGACGATTTAAATGCGATGGAACAAGCCTGGACGACGAACGGATGGGCCGATCTTCGTTGGATGGTGAACCACAAATAACTACGCAAGCGGAGGTTCTATTGCTCGCTCACTGGCGGATAACTGCTGAACAAATAATGCAGCAGGTCAGCGTGAGTGGAGGCTTAGTGCACAACATTCTTCACAGCAGTATGCACGCGAAAGAGGTTGCGGAGCGGTGGGCTTCACGGTTGCTGACGGCAGTGCAAAAAATTGGCGGTGATTTAACTCGGGTTAAACCTGGAGTGACGCGATAGCTACAGCTGGCCGAGTGGAACTTGGTCACGTGGCCAACCACGTGACGAACCACGTGGTCAGCGAAGGCGCCGCGCCGCCGGCAGCTGCTCCGCACCACGCGACAGCGTGGCGGTGCCTCCACGCCGTGGCTGCGCCGCCACCGCCACGGTGAAGGCTCGAAATGTTACCGTAATGTAGCTATCGCTACAAAAGACTTGTTGATGGAAGAAGCTGCAGAAAATGTTGGAGCTGTGCGATAGCGACGCTGATGACTTTCTCGACCACCTCATCACCACGGATAAGTGTATGATACACCATTACGACCGAAAAACGAGATAACAGAGCAAACAGTGGCGACATGTTAAGTGACCAGCGCCAAAAATGGCAAAGACAGTGCTATCATGACGAAAAGTCATGTTGAGCATGTTCTGAGACTGCCGGGCTGCTCTTCTCACAGACTAGGGAAGTACTAGAGCGAATTTCTCACCAAGGCGTTAGACACTACCGAAGAAAAGCGCAGAGGAAAGCTCACTTAAGGTGTTCATCTTCTCCATGACAAAGCACCAGCTCACTGTGAATAGGTGGCGGTGAACCACGCGTCCTTCTTAGTCATCGAAATTTTGCCCCATCCCCCATATTCACCCGACCTCGTTACCCAGCGATTTTTTTCTTCTCTTCCTTCGCACGAAGATCCCACTGCGCGGGAAGCACTTCGAGAACGACGAGGAAGTGATTTCTCGAGTGCAGCTTTTCCTGAACTGTGAAAAGGAGGAGTTTTAGGCCGACGGTTTGCGCGGTGGCACCTCCATCGATCGCAAAAAGTGTTGACCCGGGGATGGGGACATGAGAGAAAAGTTGAACTTCCCACACGAGACTCATTGCTTAATTTGTTTTCCATCTTGACAATAATAGGAACTCTATGAACGCCCATTAAGTAGCACTTTTTCATATCCACAAGGTACTTGCCGTGGATTCACTTGACTCGGTTGCACCTCCATTCCGGACAGCTGCCGTCGAACGACACCAGTGTAGTGAGCAGAGCCCGAATGCCACCGTCAGGGTTTGTACACCCTTAGAAACTGAATCCAGCAAAGCGAAGTGTGGCGCAAATGCAGCTGTACGCGCAGTGTGCTGAAAATTAAAACTGCTTCAATATATCTGTACGCTGGCGTCGCATTTTTCTTCTATTTTTGTTTGCGTGTGGCAAGGGAGATAAGCGCACCCATTTTACTGCTCTGTCGTGTGCGTTTTGTCCTTGGCGCAATGTACAAGGTATGCGCTTTCGACCTGGCGTGCACAAAGAGAAGCAAGCACCTCAGTAAGCAGATATGTTGGAAAAATATTTTATATCTTAGAACGATGATAATGACGGTGGCAAAAAAAAAAGAGCTCGGCCGCCAACAAGGAACGTAACACTCTCGCACTGGCATGTCATGGAAAAGCTACAGAGTTCACGTGAACCGCCGTACAGAGCAGCAATTCGATGAGTTGGCCTTCTAAACTTCAGCAACCAATAAAAGATAGATATGCGGTGCGAGCTCATCTGCCGCAGGGCCCCAACAGTAGTGCCGAACTGTACGGCTATGTCTAGTGTGCCGTTCCCGCCAAATACGTTGAGCAATGCTCCATCCGTTGCCCTTAGGTAAAACGGTTCGTGTTTTGTTCAGTGCAAGATTATGCTAAAATCGTTGTGTTCGATAATTTTGGCCTTCACGTCGCTCGTACAAAGCCATGCGCGATTGAATATTAGAATTTGTACCGTTTTTGTTTCAATTCACCCTCTGCTAGCTACCATCACTCATTATGAAGGATACAACATCCATCGCAGGGAAAAATTCCTCTCTCATAGAACTACAATTAGCTCTCTCCTTCGCCAGCTGCGGCCACCTTATCTTCGCCAACTTCCTAATCTCATCCACTCGTTTAATTCCCTCTGGACGCCTGCTACGTCTGCCTTCTCGCAGAATCCTCTCAGTTGTCTGATGCGATAAGTGATTTTCTCCTCCCTGCATCGCATTCTCAATTTTTGGCCATTTCCTCTTCTTTATCTCAGCTAAAGCATCAACTCGCATTTCATCCTCAACCCACTCTGCCCTCTTCCTTTCTCTTACCGTTAAACCCCTCCCGTCTCGCTGCAGCACGATTTTGACTCACATGAAAGCGAAACTATTAAACCTCGGATAGCCAATGGCACGACATCGACAAGCGCTTCGGATCCGCGCAGGGAACTAAGTTTGTTCAGCTAGCTAACAAGAAATAGAAAACAAAAATGTCTTGCCCGCATTACCGTCGCAACAACGGGCTGCAGAGAACGACAGTGCGCAAGTTTCCTTACATTGAAATTTACAATCGCCTCGAGGGAAATGTGGTCACGAAGTGTGCGCATGGTTCCCACATTGGAAGGCCCAGCGTGGAACGGTATGATACAAAACAACTCTAAGCCTAAGCAAGCTTAGCAATAGCTATTATACTGATCTGTTTGAGCGGTACAAGAAGTTGTTGTGGTCACACATGTTGCGTTGAATCTTGCCATATTGTGTTGAATCTTGGGGCCACACCTATTCGACATAATAAGTACCACTTTCAAAATTCAAACAGAGCAATTAGGTTCAAATCATCTACTAGTTACTGTGCTCATACGTCGCCTCTCTTCATATCTTTAGAGATGCTTGCCCTTGATCTAATAATTCAACATAAAACTGCGATAATGGTCACCAGCAACTATCCTTTATCCTCATCTCATTTTGTTTCCTCACAATATATATCACGAATGGTTGCGATAAATAACTTTCTCCCTCCATTTAGAAAAAAATGTGTATGGCAAAAGAACGCTTCTGTTTGTAGGGACTAGAATCTGGAATGAAATGCCAACAGAAATAAAGCAAAATACTAACTTCTCTGCTTGGCTGAAGTGGCACTATTGCAACAAGTTGTGACTGTTTTTGCTCCTTTGAAAGCGTATCCCATGAATGTGCTGTCTCCTTATTTAGTTTTCTGAACATTACGTGCATGGATCCCAACTAGCCTGCAAGCTAGGGATCCAGATGCTTGTAGCAATGTTGTCTCTGTTGATTTTGGTTGTGACTGGATAAAAAATGAAATGAAAAAAAAAGTTCTAAGCTCCGTGCAAAGCACGCAACGCCAAGCTCAACGTAAGCAGTGTGCACCACATCAAGAGTTGTTAGGCCTCATTGACGGCCATGACGTCTTCAACCCTAGAGGGCACTAGTGGTTAAGTTTTTGTTCTGTTGTGGCTGCCGAGTAATCAGGCGAGTGGACGTTAACTGCGCTCATAGCGTCAGCTGAGACACACGGCGCCTCCAACACATGCAGGGACAGCGAGTGCAACTGGGAAGGCTCATATTGGCGTTTAGGAACATCACATGAACGCTGATAAAAATACCGTTCGCAAGTGTGTTTGTGTAGGTTTGGGCGGGCGTGTATGCATTTGTTTTTCTCGGTGGGTTCTATTCTGCCAGTGTTTGCTATCGTTCTTTATTTAAGTGCCATTGGACCTTTCGCGCAATCTTAGGAGATGCGTGTAAGGAATGCACAAGTTTAGAGTAAGTGGCGTAGGACCGTGAGTCCTGGATGTCTTGGTATGCGCGTCTTGAAAATAAAGTTGAGCTGAGAAATAAAATTTTCTCTTTCTCGATCTCTCTCTCTATTGAGAGAGCCCTGCGCACATGCGCCACGTTGCTCAAGGCGCTGTATGGGATGTCGGCTTTGATATCGCTAACCTGCAGCCTATTGTCCTGAATTAGCCCTCTTTGACTTTACTCTGTTTTGGAGACTTGAGGCAGCACCTTCGGCGACACCGATTTTTCGTTGACAATGTACTCGACAAGGCCGCTTAAAACTATTTTGCAAGGGTGAGAAAAACGTTTCTTCCCTTCAGGAATCACAGAAATTCGAAACTGAAATGCAAACTGTGTTGCTGTTCAGGAAAAAAACGGAAGCAGAGGTCTACGATCAATACTAAAAAAGCATTCTTGGCACTTAAGCTTTTGTTTCAGTGTTAGTCTTAGAGCTTACAGAACGCCCCTCGTATATCACAGCCGAAGCAACCAAAGCACACCCCTCTCCCTTCCCCACTGTATGAAGATATGAGACACAAGGTCGCAATGTGCGTACTTAGAAAAGAGAAAAAAAGGTCTTCCATTTGCTGCTGCTCAGTGCTTTGCCGCTATCTGAGCCAGGAGGCATGTTTTTTTATTCTGTTCAGGGGCGTACTGGCACCCTTGCAGCAAATCGCGCTTATTGCGCTGAATAAGCTGGGGCACAAAAGGCGAGGTCTACCGCAGTATCCACCGGAATGCTGACAGGGTCAGATCGGCAAACAGGAATAATAAAAAGTGGGCCAGGGTTAGGTGGAATAAAAAAAAAACATTATGGCGTCAAGAAACCAACATTTGCGAACCAACCTGAGTCGTCTAAGCTGCCAATAATTTCACTCCCCTTGGGTGCCAGACTTCGCTGTGAAGCGCGACCACCCGAACCCACGGAATTAAGACATTTAGTATACGCTCAATTCGTAGGCCCGGCGCTGATATCGGCGCACTGTCACGTGCCATGGTCAGGTGCGGGGTCAATTTTTTTCATGAATTATAAATATCGGCTTGAGAAAGGGAAGAAGAACGGCAGGGATATCCACTAGGGTGACCACCGCGCTGTCCAGCTGACCGCACTATAAACGGAGAGGGAAATGAAGATGCTGAATTTTTATGGCGAAAGAGCATCTCTGGCCAAACAGCGCCATGGCACAAGCTATATTCGACTACTCAAAGTGCGGCCAAAGATCAATTTCACAAGCATTTCACCGCACAGAAGCAGAGCACCGCGCTAGGGGAAAGCTTGTATCCACTGTGTATCATCGGTAGCTACCCGGCGGCACTGGGTATCGAACCCCGCACATCCCGCATGCGAGGCGGATGCTCAAACGACTAGGCCACCGATGCGGTGGGATGGAAAGGAAGCATAGCCTAGGTCCTCCACGCATGGGGTTCCGACCATAGTCATGGGTTCTTTGTTGTTAATATAAACAAAGAACATCCACAGTTCATGTACAGGTGGGCGCTTAAATCTTCGTTTGTTTTCCGTACCTAGATGTTCTTTCTGTGACCTTCTGTGCCAATATAAATGTTGAGGCCACGCTCCGAAAACCTTGGCCCCAATGAGGGGAAGGGAGTCCATTAACGCAGTGTTACCTTGAGGGACTCGTTGAATACCACAACGGGGGCAGTGGCGAAGTAGTGTGCGATCATTTCTATAGCACTTGCAGTGGCCACATGTTGAAGGAAGTCCAATCACAATGGGCAAGACTACGCGTTCATAAAGGTTACTCCTAGCCACAGGCGACTCAAACGCGTCGCTCGGTAGCGGTAGAAGCCGGCCGGGAACCGGAGTTGCATGCAGCGGCCAAGGTTGAACAGGTGGTGCCCCTAGTTTCCCAATCGCAAGTCAATGTCATGCTGCGAGCCCACACGCTCGGCAGCACTGCAGCGTCGCAACTTAAAATTGGAATGTCAACATGTTGCACTCTCCCATGGGCCGATTGTGCAGCTGTGTAAGCAAGGACAGTGCTGAAAAATGTCTCTGTGGGCTGACAGTCACTGAAAAGTGGTGTCGCCACTTTTTCATTTGTCATATGTTCTCTGAACAATAAATGTGCCTGATATCTATAACCGAGTTATCAGTTGCATGGAAATGAGGCTGTTTGGAAGCACGTGAGGGAAGCTGAGTTTTAACCGGGGTGTGATGGGGATGAAGTTTTTCCGAGCATGCTCAAACGATCGTACCTTGGCGTACTTGCAAGCCAACGGCGTACTTGCAAGCCGTGCAAGTGTGCCTCCTGTCTTAGCTAACTGCTGCAAGGTGTAAATCTCAGCCTGGAACATGTACAGTCGGGGACAAAAGTCTCTGGACCACCTTTTCCTCAAACGAAGCAGATAGCTGTGCTACTAGCCGGCAGCCGGAGACAACACTAGAGGAGGTGAACGTCAAGATTTCGTCCTTTCATCTCCACAAGTTTGGTATCGAGCCGCCGACTTATAATAGAGCTATCGTCTTCGTTTGAGTAACACGTGGTCCGTAGACACTTGTCCCCGACGGTACATCATTACTTCCTTGTGTGCGAAGTGACGCTTTTGTGTTACCTTTGGTTAGAATGGCTGAGTTTATAGCGTGCGACCACTGCTGTTGCGAGGAATCAGCATAACCTCGACTCTGATTCTTACAGCAGTGAGACTCAAAGAGTGCCTGTTAAGGCTGCACTGAGGCGATTGGATTCATGTCGTTTGAAGGGGATCAAGATGCTAGAAACATGGGCTCAACTTTAATAGTCACTAAAGGCCACTAATGCTAGTAACACTGTTAAAGTAGCCGAATGCCATATTCGAGAAGCCACCCCAGCGGGTGGTAAGGGCATAGATGCTGAGTCCTCTGGCAAAGTAGCTATGGTTTTTCGAATTCTAAATGAGCATTCAGAACCAGCATTAGACGATCTGATTTAAGGACCAGATAACTCATCTGATCACACTGTAAATTATTTTCAGTTTCGTGCATTGCCCATCTTTACATGTGCTAATTGCATTGGGATACCCTTGCTTGTGTCATGTTGCAACTCAAGCAAATGGTGTGTTAAGTCATTTTTAAGCGCGTGGAATTTGCCATTTCTTAAATCTGTTTTTCTCCTTTCCGGCCTAAAACGCTAGTTGATACCAGCAGCACCAAATCTTTGATAGAACTTTTTCCCTTTTAGCTTTGGGGAAACGTGCCTGCTTTATGTGCTCCAGCAAATCATGCGACCCCCCCCCCCCCCTCCCACGACAGAACAATACGTTCTCTTATAGGGCTTCCAGGCGGGGCTGATTAAAAGATTTCCTCTACACCTACGGAGAGTGTACAGGTGGCACTAGAACACCTCCTCTGCGGACATCAACCAAACGGGGGTTACGCGGAGTTAAAGTTTTCGCTCCTTGTTTGCGGTATGTCCTGCTCTGTGCTGTCTCATCGACACTTTTCGCATCGTGCACAACCATATAGGCAATGATTCTGCGCGCTTTTTTGTCAGTAGGAGACCCAATTAAACTTTACAGTCAAGCGACAGGTCCGGTAATCCTGTATGAAAAATGAAGGCCGAATACGGAAATCAAGATGCCGGTATTGGGGCTGGCTCGGCTGCACGATGTCAGGCGACATTCCCTGGACGGTTGATATTTTTTTGCCCTCGGAGCCACGGACTGCCTCTGTAAATGGACAGCAAAGAAGGCTTCTACGCTATGCCGTCGTTCGTCAAAACATTTTTAAGTTAGGAAGCTGCAGCTATATACAGCTACAGTGTGTGCAGCAGTGGAGAGCTCCTGATAGTTTCAGATCTCCTGCGGTTTTTCAACTTTGACCGAAACCGCCGGCGTTTTAAATTTCACCGCCACAATAATGCGACGGCCAAGGCGGCATCCGATGCCCTCATTGACGTGCTCAGCATTCGGATACTGTGGTCCCTGAGCCAATGCGATGGGTTGACTAGGTAATAGCTTTTCAATGGAATCAGAACAGCCTAGAGTACAGGCTGAGCCATTTCGTTCTATCCGATTTAATATAGCTTGGAAGCCAGTTATTTGGAAGCTAACAGAGGCGCGCATTGAAACCGTATGTATGTCTCCCAGATATCTGATAAGCCTAAAAATGGTGTTCAGAGGCGCAATAATTGTATTCGTTTTACCACGACCGCCGGGCCCAACTAGCAATGAACGGAAGTAAGTGGACAAACAAACGCAACCGTCATTGCACAAGTCATTTTTAAACTTCCCGCCCCGTTTCGCCGGGGCATTTCTCAGTCTGGCTAGAACAAGGGACGCTCAGCCTGCTCGCTCCAATGTGACAAGCCAGGCCCTTTGCTGTTTCCATTTCTTTCTCACTTTTGCTTATTTTTCCCCCTTTTCTATTTTTCCTGCTACGTGTCTATTCTGGGCGACCCTGCGAGCGACGATAAGATCAAACAGGCTTCCGTGGCAACTTCTGCCGGCCGCCGCAAGTACTACATACGTAGGCGTGGTGCTGTTCAGAAACAGTGAGGCATTACTAGCGCGCGTGACAGAACGCTTAGAACAAAGCAACATGTGGTGATGCCAAGCGCTTTTATGCTTTTCCGCACGTGGATATAAAGACGATGGCTCTAAATGTCTCAGTACCTCACACGAGTCCTGCTCGAAAGTTTGACATTTTCAGGCTCTTTCCGATGAGAAACATAGACATCAGAGCAGATGACGCGATAGGCTGCGCTAGTTCCGTTGCATGTAACTAATTAGACAGAGCCTGCAGGTTACACAGTCACCCATCCCGTCCACTGTGAATAGGCGAGGACTGGGCGACTGCACACAAATGCTGCAAGAAGCGATAGACAGGTGCGCTGACTCGGTTTTCCTGAGAACTGGTGTGCACAAAAAATAAAGGGAAAAAGTGAGTGTTCTGTGCTGAATTGCAGGTGCGATCGGAAATACACTGATTCCACGTCACTTTTGTTCTCTAACCGCGTCTCAAGGAGATGAAAAGTTTGCACGGTTTGGCCTTCTCTGGAACTCAACACCTTAATTCGACAACCGCAGACTAACGCACTTGCATGCAAGGTGCAATATCCGCAGATACTTTCAGCAACCCCATTCAGAGATCGAACAGCATCGAAATGGGTCAGTGACACACATAACTAACCCATTTGTGTAGAACACCATTATATACGCACTTGAAACACGGTTTATCACCTTGTTCTTGTCATAGGAGGGTTCCCATGCAGGTTCATTGACAATATGGGTTACATGAAACGGAGACTTCGACTATGAAAAGCATCAGTTATGGAATACCAAGATGGTTTAGACTCTGACGTGCTAATAAGGTCCAAAGGCTTTACACAGTCCAAATCACCGTTTCCCGCATGATAACCCAACTCGTTACATCCCATTGCAGTGGCAGTGGGGTACAAATTGCCGTACGCGGGGCTGTATTTACAGTTCCTGATGCTCTACGCAGATGATAATGCTGTTCAGTGGAATGCTGTTGTAATATCGAACTAATAATTCACGGTAGGCAAGCCACATGTTAGGCGCATTGCGTACTTCTCAAGAAAACATCGGTCCACCGTCTCCAGGTCACTACAGAACAATAATGTGGCTTGGCTACTGTTGGATTCAGTCGGCGACGCACGGGTAGTAGTACAAAAAACTTTTCACTATACGAATCCTGATTTGCACAAAAGGCGCGCAGAGCAGCCACACACGTAGTACGCGCACTCGGGAAACTCACCGCTGACTTCCTCTGTAATGCAAGCGGCGTTCAGCCATCCGGCGAAGGAAAAGCGAACACGCGCTTGATACGAGCCCGCGCACGTGTGTGTGAGAGCGCGAGGCGACGTCACATGACCAGTCGTCGCGGCGGAGGCATCGTACAGAGGCAGATAACAAGAGACTCGGCGGTCGGGGCGACCGCAAGCGAAGTTCCCCCCTCCGCTCCGTGCTGTTTGACCCCACTCCCGTGGCTGCATCGGCAGGCTGGGTGAAGAGGCGCCGTAAAGCGGAACGAAGTTTTGTTTTTCCGTCTGGCCTCCGCCGCTGCGCAGCGGGTACTTCGGCCTAGTTGCATTCGCACGCCGGATCAGAGAGAGGCGAGACGGAGTGAAAATGTGCGTCTTCTCGCTGCCAGCTGTGCATCCTGAAGTATGGCTGGCATTACGCGAAGCTTTTAGCTGAACGCATCTTTAGCCTTTAGAGAGAGCGCGTACGCGAGAGGAACGCTTGCCATCTGCGGCATCGAAAGGAAAAACGTTCGAACAGGTGGCGCCATCTAACGACATGAGAATGAAACTGCCCTTTATATTTGTGAGGGTGCGTTGCGCCGCGTCTTACAAAGGCGGCACAGGCTTAATAAAGGCAGCAGGTTGCTTTAGTTGGATTACACTAAGTAGAAACGCAGTTCTAGCGATTATAAAAGCGCCATAAACGAGAGGAAAGAGCAGGAATAGTTTACGACCGCTGCTTGAGCTGGTCATTTCTCATTTTCGCTGCAAAATTATGTCCCAGTAAAGGCTAAAAACAAAAGTTGAAATTGAGAGAGCAGCGGTGGGGAGGTTAGCTAGAATAAAAATTTGCTGCAACATACTTATATAACGTATGTGTTCTTCGAACAATGGTATTCTAAACGTTTCCCTGGTGAAACAGTCTCAGCGTGTACAGTGTGGATGTGCTCAGATAAGGCCAGTAATGGAGGCCCGGCACATCTGTTTGTTTATAATGAATTTGTATATGTGATGAGCAAAAAGGCGAAAAGGAATATACCTTAGTTTTGCAACAAACGCTGTACTTTTCTGGGGAAGAAAATGTTATATGACAAGATTTGGAAACGCCAGTTCTGCGATCGAAAAGTTTCGAATTTCAATCTGTGCAGTACGAAATAAAATTTTGGCCAACATGAATCGTTTTTCAGGAGTTGTACGCAAACTTTTTTCTTTCAAGCGGTGGAAAAACTTTTGGCTCAAATAATTTGGCTGCACAAAAAAAAAAAGCGAACATTATTCAAAGAGCTGTACGTTCGAAAAAGCGCACTTTTCTGTGCAATATTGGGACTAGATAGAGTAAGATATTGAAGCACCAAATGTTAATCAGTATTCATCGGTCTTTTCTGATACATTCAAAGAAAATTTAATTTTCTAGTCTAGTAAGGGTTTCCAAAATTCAAACATTGCGAGAATTGTCCTACTTAGACTCACATAAAAAAAAAATATTGCCATCGTTCATTTTCTTCACAATTTCTCTGAATGATCTTTAGTACTTGGCAGTTGTAGAGCAACGACAAAGTTTTGAATTATTTTCTTTTGAACTACGAAATTAAGTGCACAACGACGACAAATATGCGTTCAGTTATCATCGAGGATATTACCAGTTAAAAGCAGTAACGTCCCCGATGTAGATTTCCCACTGAATGCATGTGGTTCCATTTTATTAATTTATTACGAATACATGCAGTGCCCGTACGCGTTATCGTAGGTGAGTTATTTACAAACAAAAACGTAACAAAGAGCGCGAGACAAGAGCATAAAATCAATTCTAATACGAAAATACAAATAACTCTTATCGTAACTGATAGCGCAATACAACACATTCAACAGAGTGCAAAGTAATGCCAAATCTGTAACAAAATTAGCCCTGTTTATTATGTTAAAACGTTAGTAAGTTCTCCATTTCACGCACTCTCTGCAGGTGTGCTAATCTAATCCAAAAATAAGATTCTGTTGTTCCTAAGACGTATGTTTCAATGTTGTGCTGTCGTTTATTTATTGAAAGTATTGTCTTAATCTATATATATGTTCATTTATTTTTTATGGGAATTTTTAATGATGGCTCAATCCCCGCTGAAATTAGTGTTTATGCGTTTTAGAACCACGACATTTCCGAAAGGGAACCTGAATATCTCAGTGTGGTCGCATGTGCAAAAAAAGCAATATCACTTTCAAGAGTTTCTTTAAACAGGGCACTCTTTGGGAGTGCATGTTGGACCAATGATGCCCCCATCTCTTCAGTATGTAGTGCTTTAGGGTTATGAGGGTCCTACTTGGCAAAGGCAGTCGACAGAATAAAGCCTGTACTGAGGTAATTATTAAAATTTCACTGTCTCAGGCGAAGATGGCTCAGACGAAACTCGTACACCTCCGAAATAAGACCTCGTGCAGTTGCATGACTCTGATCCGACAACTTAATTACGAAGTAAAGGCGAACCGTTTGAAGGAGCTCGTTTTGCCGCCTTATATAGTCGTTGCTTTGGGTTGTGTAACTTTCGCTTGTACGCGTTATACCGTGGAGTTATGGTTTTTGAAGCTATGATTTTCTGAAGATATGTTTCGCTTAAATAGTTCACTTTGGATTTAAAAATGTTCGAATGCGCGTTAACGCTTAGGTCTGAAATATGAGCCGTGAATGAGTCTAGAAAAGTGGCTAAATCTTTTATTAACTCAGTGAGCCCTGTTTTAGTGACGAATACTTTGAAAGGTGTTAGCTACTTTAAATTTGGTGGCATTGATTTCGAATGCTAAAAGCAAGTGGCTGCTTAAGTTAAGCAGGTAGCAGATCGGAAGAGCTATGTCTGGGAAAGTGGCAAGAATGAGATCCAAGGTATTCGGGCTACGGTTGAGTGACCTAGGGGAATCAAGTCCAGGATTCTTTTTCATCAATTCTGAGACAACTGTTGATACGGTTGCTGTTATGAAAATATTGAAGGTAATATTCATTCTGCCGGTGCGTAGGACAATCTTTCATCTACAGTTTCTCCACCGCCCGCTCGCATCTGGTAGCTAAGGACACCGTAGAAAACTAATGGAGAACGTTTAGGACAATGGCAAAACCGTTAACAACAACAAAAAAAGGAAGTCTGCAAAGAAGTTATCTGCGGAGATATGATTGCTACAGAGATATCTCACGATATAAGAAAAAACTTGCGCTTGTAAACTATTTCCCGCCGAAAGATGTCCTTGTCTAGATTTTCTGGATATGAACAAGCTAACGAAAAAAGAGGTAGCACAAAGGTCTGACAATTCACTACTCTTGGGTGGGACAGGGCTTAATGCAGACACGTCTGATGACCGCGAAATGTTAGCAGAGTTAATGTCGCCTGAAAGAAATATTGGTGCAGTACGATGGGGGTGTGAATTCAATGTTATTGGCTTCTTGAAGCTCAGAAATAAGAGGAGACGAGTGTGAAGGTGGGCGGCAGCATGCACCAAAAATAAATTCATTGTAGTCTAGTTCGGTGCATGTTCAGGTAGATTCGAACTCAATTCGCAGGTGAATGGGGTAGGAAATTGTAGCATCGCACGACTTACACGGGCTGCGCGATCACATAAATAAAGCGAGAAATGCGATGCCTTGTGAAATAATTAGATATCGTAAACTGGGAGAGACCTTGTGTAGTGGTGGTGAGTAATTTTGTGTGCCTTTATTTTAAGTTGTTTTAATAATAATGAAGAAGCCTGAGCTTTTTAAATATCCCTTTTGACTGCCAAGTTCCCGTTAGCCACTCGTGCCCACTACTGAAATGAATTTTTTTGTGGTGAAAGCACAGGGCTTACTTATGAAGGCATTTTCATATATCGGGCATTAAGGGGCTTTGCTAGCGCATTTTGGAGTGCTAAAAGCACAAAAAACATTATACAATTTCATGGACATTTACTTTAATTTTCATTAAAGGGGCTACGCTTGATTAAAAGGCTGCAAGAACTTACTAAAGCATTCTAGTAATCTGATCTTAAAAGAAATAGTCTTGAACTTATTTAGAAGTGCGGCGAAATTGTAGCTCTCATACGCCAGACCAATAGAAGAAATGGTTCGAAGCAAACCGACATGTTTTTGAATTATTACGAAGCTAACAAGGAAAACAAAGCTTCCAGATTTTGCCAATATTTTAAATAAAAGGCTATCACATGCAGCCAGTGCAAAGTACAACTCCTGAGCATGGCATTTTTTTTAACGGGCAATATCCAGTGATAGTAGAAAACGAAATGTGGCCGCACTGTGTATTTAAATTCATGGCTTCGAACAAAATAATGCTAGACTGTATTGTTGCTCTAGACGTAGTGAAAACGCTTTCAGGGGAACTTTCATAGAAAGCCGACGGTGATAGTTATTGATAATATTAAACAAACTTTAAAATCTTTGCAATTTTTAAATTCCGAAGGATTCGAAGACGAAACAGCGAAGAAACTTCACTATCCAGAAGTAAGAATTTTTACTGGTAGAAAAAGAAATGAGCAGTTAATAATTGAGAAAAGTTTCAACTTAAATGTTGTACTCTCTCTTGCACCATAAACGTCCTGAAAAGTGTCATTTCTGGAACGCATGCCTCTTTGGCCAATGTTTGCTATCTTTCTCGCTGCGAATTTTCAAGACCTTGATGAGTTTTTGTGTTACTTGCAAACATGAAAGCTTACATGTAGTTAATGAAAACTTATCTGAGTTAAACATAAGTTTATGCTGTTTTCTGTACGAATACAAACTTTTATTGCTGCGAAGTCGCAAAAGACGTTTCCAATCTTTTGTCATATACAAATTTTTCTCAATTACCAGTAATCCCGAGATGGCTCTTGGGGGCTGCATTATGCAAAAAGAAGTAATATCGAAGCGCGCTCTCTAGAGTTTCCGGCGCTTCAGAGGCCCTAACCCAGTTCATTCCGTTTCCACAGCAGATTGACGGCACCGGAAAGAAAGTTTTGCTGTTATATTTATAGATATTTATTAATAGGAACTCAGCGGCACATCTTGCAGTTTTTCGAACGGAACGTATTTACTCGAGCACTTGGCCGGATGCCTTCAATCGCCACGCGGGTCTAAGGCGCAGAGTAAAATACGTATATTTTTTCACTCTGAGGGAGAGGGCAGGATATCCGTAAGTTTCCCTCTCTTAATTCCCTCCTTTAGAAACTATGGCTTTATACAGGAATTTTCTCTTCTTTATTTCCTTTTTGCTTGCCATGCTTTCCTGTTTTGTCCCTTCCTCTCTTGACTGACTGCACGATCACAAGGTATGAAGCCGACGCTTTTTTTCTTCTTTCCGTCTCCCAATACTTACAGACAAAACAGCTTGGTCATGGTTTGGTGTGATCTTTAGCGTTCGTAGCATCTAATGCTCATTCATCATAAAATAAGTGAGCTTAAAGGAGGTAGGAGAGAACAAGGGTAGAAATATTACCTTTACTGAAGTTGGAAAATTCTTACATGTTTGTTTGGTGAATGCAGTTTATGCACTTCGAAAAACCTACAAGGGATTCACCGATGACGCTTACACACCAATCAAATTCGTAAGCACTGCACATTTGGATAAGCCCTGTTAAGATGGGAGGCGCTTACCTAAAGGAACGTTTCTCGTAGTAGGCCCCAGATCATTTCAATTATGTTAATTATTTGTACCAGCCGCTATGACGCGGCGCTGGCCCAACCGCGAACGGAAAAGTGTTATTAAAATCTCAGGCGGTAAAGGGAAAAATATTAGGCTTACAGAGCAGCCTAAATAATCGGGGCGAGTAAAGGGTTATGCGAAGGCATCTCTTCTGGTGAACATCTCTATAAACAGTTCAACGGCTGTGCTGGAGATACAAACCTTCAAGATACAGGCGTGTATGCTCCAGACAGATGTCTCAAAAGAGAGATTGCTGAAATTGCGGACGTCATTGCTTTTCGCGCCGCTGTCACTATCCCTTTTTGCTCCAAACTTTAACAAAGGATACTTGCTGTCATTAATCGCTTTTTTTTTCGTCTCTTTATACACATTTGTTTATTTGTTATGTTGGTACTGATTTCGTACTTTGATTATCTTGTTAACCGCAGCGGTGGCCAAGTGGTCGAGCGTCCTCCTCTCATGCGGGAGATGCGGGGTTCGAGTCCCCAGTGCCGCCGGGTACGCATTGGTGATACAATGGGTACAATCTTTCCCCTGGCCTGGTGCTCGGTTTGTCTGAGGTCTGGGGTGAAATGCCTGGGAATTGGTCTTTGACTCCGAGCAAAAGAAAATGCCTTGCGCCATGGCGTTCTTTGGCGAGAGATGCCCTTGTGCCACAAAAATCCATATTCATAATCATTGATTATTTGGTTGCGCACTGGTGATTGCTTGTTGTAAAGTGTTCACTTTGTTTTGTCTTTGCTGAATAATATTTTATATTTTTTTAAACCACCTCCTCCACTCTGTAATACCCTTGGGCCCTTAGGGTAAATAAATAAATGCAAAAATAAAAAGTGTTATCAGTCAACTCTTCCTTCTTTTATAATGTGTAAAAATGGTGTCTGTTAAAGGAACGTGCGCGGACAGGAAGCTTCTCAGGGGAACCAAAGCTGGAACAGGTCATCTTGTCGATCTCTGGATACAAGCAGCACTCTGAAAAATTGAGGTCTTTGCCAAGGCCAAGAAAACGAGAAAATGCGCATACACTGAAGAGGCTTCAGAATAACAAATGAAAAAAAAGAGCATGGGTTATCTTCTGGCGATTTGTCAATGGCTTGAGATCTTTATTTCTTTAGGTCTTTAGGAACACAGTCGGCTGCTTCCTTAGGATTTCTCCAAGACAGCACAAGGAACAAAAATATTGCATCAAGTCTGACGTTACACGGACATCAGGCTTCTGGAAGTCGCCTATTATCAGCACATATTTCACATAAGCACTCACTTCACCTCGTCTGTTCGCACTCTGAACGGAAAGCAGTTGAGAAATAGAGGTCTCAATTACTGCTGTATTGACATGGTGTTCACAACTTTCGGACTCAGTTGCCTTTACTTCGTATTTACACGCTGTTCACAACTTTCGGACTCAGTTACCTTTCCTTCGTATTTACACGCTGTTCACAACTTTCGGACTCAGTTACCTTTCCTTCGTATTTACACGCTGTTCACAACTTTCGGACTCAGTTACCTTTCCTTCGTATTTACACGCTGTTCACAACTTTCGGACTCAGTTACCTTGCCTTCATATTTACACGCTGTTCACAACTTTCGGACTCAGTTACCTTTACTTCGTATTTACACGCTGTTCACAACTTTCGGACTCAGTTACCTTTTCATCGCTGCCTGTGCAACAAATCTCGAGCCTGTGTGTCGGAACCGCAAATGTCGAGACATCATAGAAGCCTTAGTTTATAAAAGCTGCAAGGAGGATGAGATGGCATTCTTTGATGATGACTCGAGATACTTTTGTCTGGTGATATACTTGGCAGGCTACTTCATATGAGATTGATACAACGTGAAATAATACGCGTTCACATTAAAGCCACGCGATCACCATTCGCAGATCACAGGTCACATGTGCAGGTATGTTCTGTGGCCCTGAGAAGTGTTAAAAGGGCACTCTTAAGACAAGCAATAAGGTAGAAAGTTGGGCTTGTTGGTTCTGACCTAAAACCATCGTTGTAGCGCAACACACGACAAGGACCTGTGCTTTAGAGGGTGAACTGTATATAGACACCCTGTCGTTCGGACGATTAAATAAAATAAGTAATCAATTTTTATTTTTGATTTTAGGGGGCGAGATTACATTGCGAAAATGAAGCCGTCAAAATATAAAGTGAGCCAGGTTTTGAAATCATCTTAATCGGAAATGAGGTTTCAAATATCGGCAGTCCAACATACGCATTTTAAAGCTAGTTTGGGTGGGGTTCTTGTGTTGAACATTTATAAAATGAAGGTAGTCGCACGCAGTATTGTCGGCAAAATCACGTAAACTGCCTCTGTGTCGTAAAATACACAAACAGCCTTTTAATTGGCTGCATTAGAAATGAAGAGAGACAAAATTTTAGAAACGTGCAACGTTGAAAGCCAACTCAGGCAGCTTTCCACTGCGTAATTTTTACGTTCGATATTTCAAACTACATTGAGAAAATTAAAGAACTGGGCTCACCTTCGGTGTTCACGTTCTTCAAGATCGCAATATTATCTCGCCCCTTAAAATAAAAAAAACAATAGGTGGAGTAGTTTAATTTAACTAATCGTCGAGTTTCGAGCTCCGTAACTTGCAAGAGTCCACCTTGGAAATCAAAACCTGTAAACGTTAAAAAATATCACCCAGTATATTCGAGATTCTGCGGAGCAGTACAAGACAAGTACATTATTAAGATGAAACCTGCGTCTTTCGGGTCAGCAACCGAGCACCGTAAGTATTGAGCACTGGGAGCAGTACAATATTTAGAATAGTACAGTTGCATAAGAAGCCTGAGAAGAGAAAGTTACAATTGTCGCTGTCATCTAAGGTTTTATCAATAGGATAAAGACTTTGCGTGCGCAAACTAGACAAAATTTAGTAGCGTCAGATGTGCCCTTTTTAAAAACCACTGCATTTAGTGAGCACCTTCCCCGGCTCAAAGCTTTAATTCTTTGACCCAATTAATTCTAAAGAACAGCGCATCGCAGTGTCTTTTTTCTTTCTTTCTTCATTTTGTTATTTATTTATTTATTTATACAATTATGACTAAAAGCGCCAACTTTATGCTGTTTAACACCAATAACGCGAAGTGCATTTCTTTTTGAGTCTCACTTACCAAGATTTGTTCACCATCGGTGGTGCAATCCTGTCAGTATTCCAGCCTTGCACCATACCCCTCCCCGTTTAACTTCGCGCAATGCGGCACTGCCCTGTCCAAATTTAAGGAATTAGAAGGAGGAGAATAGCTTGGGCGACGCTCGAAGCTGCATTGCTTTGTATTGGCCAGCGATGAGTGCTAACATGCTGCTTGGTTGCGGTGATACGAAATGGACAAGTCCTTGCGTTAACTGAAGTCTGAAAATCATAAACACCGCAGCATGAAGTGTACATACCTGATAAACAAGGCTTGCAACTCCTCCGCACAGGTTAAAAGAACGGTGTCAAGGAGAGACCGAGCAGAAACCCTAACACGCGAATATGAAGTGGTGCTTGAAACGAGCCACGCGCTGCACTTAAGACTGAATCGCGGCTTCACGGAAAATGCACGGGCAGAGGCGAGCAGTTTAACAAGTCAGGGACAAACTCTGCAACGGACGCGCACGGAGGGAAAAAAATAAACGAAATAGAAAGAATGCGAAAAAGCAAAACAGCGGGCGTGGGAGACACGTGGCGGGCGAAAAGAAACCTGTGGCAACCGGCGTCCGCACCCGGGGTTCGAATGCTCGGCCCTCGCGCGGGACTCGGCGCGGGGCGGTGGTGTTTTAGGCCGAGGGTGCGGCGCCGGTCCCAGAATAGCAGTCCATCCGTTTCGAACTGCTTGCTCGGGACGCCTTCGGAGCGTGTTAAGAGAAAAGAAAGGACTTTCTCCGACATACCTGCGTACAGACGGGGCGCGAAGAACAGGACCCTCGGCGCCGGGGTATCTTCTTTTGTTTGGCTCTGGCTAACTGAAGCCTTTCCAGTGGAGACCTTGGTGTCAGCCAGTGAGCGGAAGGTTTACAAACCCGAGCTCTTTCAATGAGTGCTGGTGTGGGAAGCTTCGCCAAGGTTTTTTTTTTTTTTTTTGCGTAGAGGAGGATGTGGACGGAGCGATGCAGAAAGCTGGCGCCCCTGAAGAGGGGGTGCGAAGAGACGAGGTTTTGATTACACATCGCGCCTGCAAGGTGCGGGCGTTTGTGCGCGCTTTCAAGATGATTGGAAAGGCGAAGTCCTGCGGGGGTCCATTTCCTTTACAGTGCGACACAAAACAAAATAAATTAATAATAATAATTCGTTTTTGGGGAAAGGAAATGGCGCAGTATCTGTCTCATATATCGCCGGACACCTGAATCACGCAGTAAGGTAAGGGATAAAGGATGGAGTGAAAGAAGAAAGGAAGAAAGAGGTGCCGTAGTGGAGAGCTCCGGAATAATTTCGACCACCTGAGGATCTTTAATGTGCACTGACATCGCACAGCACACGGGCGCCTTAGCGTTTTGCTTCCATAAAAACGCAGCCGCCGCGGTCAGGTTCGAACCGGGAACTCCGGATGAGTAGCTGAGCGCCCGAACCACTGAGCCACCGCGGCGTGTCAAAATAAATTACCCAATTTAAGTTCTCGTACAAAAAACTTAACGGGCGCAAAAAAAGAATTGTAAACAGAGTAGACAAAATCCATGACACTTACAGCAGACATGTCTCACCCTGCGACACATAGGCACAACATTACATGTGTAAGAAAATTATAAAAAGGAGACCATCCGTATTCGGTGTTTTAAACCCAGCCCTCACTCAGTCAAATAGCTGTACCCTCAATGAACTTAATGAAAGATCGCATCGGTAATAGTACCCTTAATTGCAGCTATGACCATTGTCGTTCAGTTTTTGTAATGAGATCCTCATCCTGTTCAAAAGCTCAGGAATCGGGTATTTTTTAATTTCTTCAGTGCATCCCGACAAGTACAGTCGGGGACAAGAGTCTCTGGACCGCGTGCACCGTAAAGGAAGCCGATTGTTGTATCGCTGGCCGCCGTCTCGAGATCACAATTGAGGACGGTGAAATCCAAAACCCTGTTCTTTCACCTCCCCAAGTGTGCTCTCGAGCTGGCGGCTAATAATAGAGCCATGGGCTTCGTTTACGAGTCACATGGTCCAGAGATTTTTGTCCCCGACTTTACGTGGTGGAGGCGTAAGGTCGTAATACACAATGCTGCGTTCTGAGCGGGAACCTGAGAAAAAAAATTAGGGGGACATTTAAGCTCCACTTAAAGGGTATGACGCGACAGCGTTAATGGTTATTTTCTATTTGCTTTCCTATTTAGCACCCTTTTATAAAGCACACTCAGTAGTATACATCAGGTGACGTACTAGACTCTGTGATAGACCACATGAAATGCAAGATCTCCCTTTAACCAAGCGGGACGAGCGAGCCCTTTCAGTTGCGGGACTGGCAACCGAAAGGTCTTGGGTTCGATTCCCTATCAACTAGTCCATTTATTTTTTTCAACCCCATTAAATTACTTCGCATCCTTATAAGCCATAACGACCTTTAGGACATGCTAAAACCTCGTGATCCCAATTAACCTCGAGCTTGAATCGTTTCCATTCCGCAGCTCAACGTGTGACGTCACAACTCTCTGGACCAATTCTAAATTAGTGGGAGAACGCGCACTGTTTCTCCTCCGAATGGGCGCTCTGAATTTACCTGAATTTAATCTTTAGAATAATGAAGTTGATCTATTGCAACAAAGACGAGCGTTGACAGTGAACTCAGCAGGGATATATGTGCGCATAACGAATGCGTCGGGTGGAGGAGAAGAATTTGTTAATATGTGATCAGATTGGGTGCCAGAGAAGCCGTTAACACCATCGCGTTAAAGTGCAAGCCTGCCGAGGGGAGATCTGCGGATATATTGATTGTTATCGCGGAATCTTACGATATGGAAAAAAAGAGCGTTTACGAACTATTTCCTGTGGAAAAAATACGTTTGTCCAGAACGTCAGGTCACCATTTTGGCTCCATTTCTGCGATCATCGCCGAAATGAAGCAGAAATGCAAAAGACGGCATTGTGCTGTGCGATGTCAGCGCACGTTAAAGACACTTGTTTGAAGTTTAACCAGAGCTGCGCACGGACTGTGAGGGGCGCCATATTTCCTGTGACAGGAACCGCCACCTGCCAGTGCTGGGGCGTATCGCATAACCGCTGAGCCACTGCGCTGGTAGTGGTACGGGCACTCGCTACCATCTGTGAAAGTTAAGTGCAGAATGACCAATACTGCATATATTGGCATTAACCCACGGAGCACCGAATGATGTGCGGTTTGGTGGCCAACGCGAACTTAAGTTACACAAACGCATAGAATACCACAAACGCACCAAAGGAAAGAGTGGTAGTGCACTAACTTTAAAGCAAGATTTCGCTGTACGTCGGAAGGTTAGACCATTCCCATGAGTATGTTCATTGCAGTGTCTTACTAATTTTCACAGTTGGCTCGCAATGGAAAGTGATGCGCGAGAAAACTGGAGTTTTGCTGCGAGGAAATTGGGAAATCCAGTGTCCAATTGCTCTCAGCAAGAGAATTTCACGGGGCTAAATGTTGATATTCAGAGAGAGTTTGCATACCAAACAATTCTAGACGAAATAGTTTTTTAGCAGGAAAGATGCTATAAACGCAATTTTTTTCATATATTGCAAGATTTCACAACAGCAGTCAATATAACGGCGGATCTCTAGCCGGCAGGCTTGCATTTTCTTCCTATTACGTCTAAAGCGTTCCCCATTGGTTTTCTACGGCAGTCTTAACTGTTCGATACGAGCTGTGGAAACCATACAAAAAAAAAACAGATTTTGCTACAAATCGGATCAATAATCAATTACCTTCAATATTTCCATAACAGTGCCTTAGAATTTCCCAATATTCAAAATTTTCGTCCGGGCATGTTGGTCATCAGTAATGTATGGCTTCTGCTTTATTTTAATAAATACCCGCCGGCATGTACTTTTCTGATAGAGACAATTATCTATGCCTGTTTCAGCAGCAGGCAGGGCCGATATTCTTATTTTTTATCAAAGACACATTACTTATTGAATGTAGCGATGATGTTTAGGATGAAGATAACCAGTAAAAATCTTTCAATATTTCCTCTTCACTAGAAAGAAACATTTTTAATGAGATCTATCACACCACTAAGGTCTATGTTGTTGCGTACTTTCAAGAAGTAATGACAGATCAGCGGATGTCTGCATTCTAGGAAGGTGAGAAAAAAAATTACTACGTCATAGCAGGGATTTTTCCGCCTGATATCAAGTAAATATCCGCATCTGCTGAATCTTCCTCATACGCAAGTTTGTGTGTGAGGTCCTTCTTCCGCCTGTTGGAGACTCCACGCGCGGCATCGCGTGATAACAGCGCGCCTTCGGAAATCACGTCACTTCCGGGATGTGGAACGTCAACGGTACACGCGTTCGTCGCCTGCGAATTGCCGGGAACGCATCGGGCATTGTTTAATGCGCCTTCTGAGCAAAATTAACCTCAACAACGCCAGAAGCCGTGAAGGACAAAGGGAAGAATCAGCCATGAAGAAGTTTCTGGGATACTTCGAGCTGAGGACCGGCAACATTTTCATCGGAATGGTGTCTGTGGTGAGAGCGCTTTGGTTTTCCGCGCGTGCCGCAAATATAGTGCTTCATACGTTGCGTGTTCTCTGTATTCAGTGCTCCGATGTGAAAGCTTTTGTTAAATGGGAGTCTTAAATTCGAGCACAAGGGAGTAATTGAGACGAAATGCTACGCCTTAAGGCTAATGTCGTACAGGCACGTGCTCAACGCTTCATGCCCAATGTCGCGGTAACTTGGAGGTGTATTCTACAGGGCGACCTTTGATTTCACTTGCAATTTAGCGCGCGTCTGCTCGTACAGGTAAATATTAATATGAAGGAACTGTTATTTGACACACACACACACACACACACACACACACACACACACACACACACACACACACACACACACACACACACACACACACACACACACACACACACACACACACACACACACACACACACACACACACACACACACACACACACACACACACACGCACGCACACACACACACACACACACACACACACACACACACACACACACACACACACACACACACACACACACACACACACACACACACACACACACACACACACACACACACACACACACACACACACACACACAGCACACACACACACACACACACACACACACACACACACACACACACACACACACACACACACACACACACACACACACACACACACACGCACACATACAGACACACACACGCACGCACGCATAGAGAGAGAGAGAGAGTGAGAATTCAATCGATACGAAAAGCGGAGCAGTCGGCAGGGGAAAACGCGATCTATCAACATTATTTATATTAGGATCTACACGTTCAATAAAATCATCAGGAATTACAACGGCTTCAGTTCTGCTAAAGCACGTAGCTGCAAGAAAGTGAGATAAAAAAAGCTCGGATGTCGTTCACCCTGTGATACTTTAGTGGCTGAAGTGTCGCTGTGGAGGATGACTGAATATTTAAATGTGCAGTTCAAGCTGTAGTGAAGTTGCTCTTGACAACTTCACAGCCGCACGATTTGGAATAGTGTCAGCCATTAATACGGCGATGAATCGCTTGAGTTGCGAAGAGAATTTAGTTCTTTAGTCAAGTTATTCCTTGTTACTAGATTCGGAACATTTCTTGTTTGTGAGTTTCATTTATTCCCCAAAATCCCTGATTTTTATGTCACACGTATTTGCAGTTACCTTTGGAGGGCGCGTGGCTGTAGACATGGAGTAGGTCAACTTCAGCGCGTTATGTTTATATTTTCAACTAAACCTTCACCACGAGTTAAACGCTTAAACCTGATGTTTCAAGCAGGAAATGAATGATTTCTGGCAATTATGATGAAATGTAACAAAGTTGTCAATAGATGCAAACTGTCTTTAGATGTTTTATAGCATGTGTTGGCATAGCTGATTTATTATCGCCACAAAATTACTCGAACGTGCACCCAATGAATAAAACGAGGTGCTGGAGTATTCTGTACTCCATTTCATACATCAGCTGCAATGCTGCGGCACGCCCGGAAGTATTCCGCATGAAAAAAAAGGGAGGCGTGTCAATCCGCGCTTGCTTTCTGGCCGAATGGTTTGAGGCACGAGAAAGCGACATTGTGTCGTCCGAATTAAGGGCAGTGGGTGTAATAAGGCTGATGATGATGATGATGATGATATTGAATCAAGCTCACGGCAAACGTATCATGTAATAAGCCTGCAGGCAAATCAGTTGAATTATTGCTCGTTCAGTGCAAGGTACGGACTACTTTTCTATCGCGGATGTAGGCAGCACAAACCAGAGCACTAACTTTGACAACGTTGAACATCAGGTGGGAAACTGAGTATAATGCTCTAAGTTTGCCGCGAAACCAGGATTCGTATTTTCGTCATCATTTGCGCGCTTTGATCACATGAAGATGAGTCTTAATTAAGGGGCCAGGACCCGGAACAAATCTGGAACGAGTTCCAACTTGCATCTGGGGCGTCTATTTCTGTACGCGGACATTTTTAGGAGTCGCGGTACTTGTTTCGCGTTGCTTACTTAAACAACGTTGCAACTTTGTGTTTAGTTTGCATACAACTATTTTTGTCGCCATCTCCCGACTGTCTGAATGCTGCACATCGTCATCAGCTACGCAACGAAGTCCTGTCTTTACAAATCTAGCCCAGCCCATTGTGTCTTCATTGCTCAAATGCCCACACTTTTCATGCGTCACTTGAGTGCTAAAGCATGCTGCGTTAATAGTTAATGAACGACAGTTTTAACTGTTACACTCGTTTACTTCGACAGCTGCAAAGTATTTTCATCATTCTGGCTGGCTCAGCATCGTACGCCGAGTCGTGTAAGTATATCTCCTGAATCTTGCCATATTAAAGCCAACAAAGGAGCTCACCGGGCGAATTTAGGGAAGGTGAACAATGCCAAGCTTCTAGAGATTTAAAATTACGTAATAGAGGAGTTTGGGAAAAAATGAATCTATGTATGACAAAAATTA
The DNA here is from genome assembly GCA_030143305.2 of Amblyomma americanum. NCBI lineage: Eukaryota > Metazoa > Arthropoda > Arachnida > Ixodida > Ixodidae > Amblyomma > Amblyomma americanum. The sequence continues at coordinate 174,549 of JARKHS020026552.1, read as the reverse complement.
GTCCTAACGAGTATATTAGGATAAGACGCAAGAAAGACCGCTGAACGTAAGATTACTTACTCAAAATCAGCAATTTATACGTGTTGCAGGGAGGGAAAGTCTAGGTAAAAAGTCGGAAACGGTTAAGGGTTTATAACGCGAATGATCCAGCTTTGCTTACTTGTTATCGCGAAGATATGTAGACCTTTTGAAGTTGATGTTGCTTTTTACGTAGTCCGAACTGTTTTGTGGTGTCTGAAATGCCCTCTTATGTTTTTATTTAAGGTGACAAGATGTCATTAACCGCATATCCATTGCATAATTATACCTCTTTATAGAAAACAAAATGTGATTGACTCATGTTTTTTGTGATGTGACGTTTTTCGGGTCAGTTCGGAGTGGTAACATTAATGGTGCTGAAGTTTCTTGATAGCATCGGCGTCACTTGCCTGAATAATAGTCTTCGTGGATGGGACCTGTAGGGAAGCAACATCTTTAGGAAGTAATGTACAGCCTCCGAGACGGTGGCGTTGGGCTTGAGGTAGCCGACGTATCCCATAACTGGACACTGCAGTGGCAGCCTCGCGGAACCTCGGATGCGGTAGATGCTATGCTCTTAGGTGGGAAGCGAGTTTTTTCGCCAGTGGGTTTCTGACGGTGGGCTTGCGGACGCCGACGTCAGTGGCGCAAAACGGAGAAAAGAAATAAGCTCAGTTAATTCTGTAAAACGGTCCCCTTCTGCTTCTCTCAACAGGAGGCGTTTCCGAAAAGAAGCGAGCCGATGCAGGCTAATCAAGGACCGTGTGGTGCTTTTGCTGCCGACAATATTTCCGAACATAAGGAGCTGTGCTCGTTGTGAACACAAGTGGCATATTTATGTGAATAACACATCTCGATCTGGTCGATTGTTCATCACGAAACAAAACACCGGAAACTTCGAACAGGACACAACTCGAGACGTGTTACTCAAGTCAGCGCCTTGTCTTCCCTTTCTGTCTTTTGTGAAGTTCTTGCCAGCTATGCATCAGGACTTCACACGTGGTAGTTGCAAAAGGGCTTAATATATCCCGCCACGGTGACTCAGTGTGCCACTTGTCTCCTGGGGATCAATATGCAAGCTAAATCTTAGATAAAGAGGAGGAGGGAAAGGCCGGGATGTTAACCAGCTAAATCTTATCTATGCGAGACAGATTTCAGTGGCGGCATAATGAAAAAAACGGCAGTGCACTGACATTTCATTGCACATCAAAAACGCCTCGTGGGGGATATCAGCACTCCGTGTTGGGCTAGTCGGAGACAGAAAGAGCGCCTTTCTGTCTCCGTGTCTTCCTGTGTTTGTTCCTTTGCGCCATTCAAATTTATGATATCAGCACACAGCCCTCACTACAGTGTACCTCAAAGCAATTACTGGAGCTTTGGCGAACAAAAGTTTACTGCTATTACCATTGCCCGCTATCTTTCGAATTCAGACTTGTTCGAAAGTTCTGAACAGTTCGTGAAACGAATTTTGTGTTAGCGCTAAAAACTAACAAGCTTGGGCCGTGTAAACAACGGCTCACTCTACATTGATACAGTGAATAGCTACTGGATTTCTCCCCAGCCACAATCACATTTAGTTGCCGAAGCTTTTGCAAGCTATGTCAGGCAAACACCTATATCGACCATGTGTATATCGCGAGCGGGGTTGCGCATTTAAGACGAGTTTTTTCGTTTTGACTCCCCTACTGTTGTGTTTCGAATCGCAACTGTTACGTGTTTCGGCATCATGGAGCACTTATCCTCTCCATACTTCTAGCCTTTTCAGATTTTCACCTGACATGGATCTGCATGGCAGCTTTGCTGCTCGTCGTATCGTTGCTCTTCGTAAAAGGAGTCGGTGACGTGAGTCTTTCTTGTTTTTATTGGCATGCGTTTCTTTTTCACATGCTATTTTTCAAGCTGCCATACCCCTTTCATAGGACTCATTGAGTGGTCTCTGAGCTCTCTTGCAAACCCAAGCTGAAGCAGCACGCACATACATACTCGTACGTTAAGCCGCCGTGGTGGCTGAGTGGTTATGGCGCTCAGCTGCTTACCCGAAAGACGCGTGTTCGATCCCGGCAGCGGCAGTCGCATTTCGATGGAGGCGAAATTCTAAAGGCCCATCTATTGCGCGATGTCAGTGCACGTTAAAGAACCCCAGGTGGTCGAAATTTCCGGTGCCCTTCACTATGGCATCCGTCATAGCCCGAGTCACTTTGGGACGTTAAACCCATACAACCAGCCAGCCATACATACTTCAAGTTGGGTGAAGGGAAAAAGAAACAAAAATAATTTTGCCCAGCTCAGCCCGGAATAAACCGGACAGATAAGCTGAGATCGTAGAGTGACACAAATACTACTTTCTGTGCCGTCGAGTTCGCGTAGCAACTAAACATGTGGCGTAAATGAAAGCGCCTAAGTGCTGACGGCCAGAATGCTCCCGGTGCAAGTCCTCTAACATGCGGTATGTATGGGCAGTCTTTGCCCAGAGTAGTGGGGCAGCAGGTTTTCTTTCGAACTGCGCAGTCGAACACTTACGGCCCCCTGAAGTTCTGACGGACTCAGGGTAAGAACTGCGGTTGTACTCAGTTTCTAGAAACTTGCCGCGTTAGTATACTGCAAAAGCCCTATATAAGCCTCGGAGGCAAACCATGCCTCGCCGCTACTTTTACTAAGACTGTACACTGTTGTGAAATTATCGAAGGTAAATGGCCAATTATTCCGATATATAACAAAATCTTTGTTTTACAGTGTTTCCATCAATTTTATCGAACAGTTAAGATTGCCATAAAAAGCTAATGGGGAATGGTTACGACAATAACAAAAGCGTAAACAGCAAAAAATTGAAGGAAAAACGCTAAGGCGCCCGTGTGCTGTGCGATGTCAGTGCACGTTAAAAATCCCCAGGTGGTCGAAATTATTCCGGAGCCCTCCACTACGGCACCTCTCTCACCCTTTCTTCTTTCACTCTCTCCTTTATCCCTTCCATTACGGCGCGGTTCAGGTGTCCAACGATATATGAGACAGATACAGCGCCATTTCCTTTCCCCAAAAACCAATTATTAATAAAAATGAAAGCCTGCTGAAGGAATATCTGCGCATATATTGATTGTTAAAGGGAAATCGTACAATATGTGAAAAAAAAAATGGGTTCATAAACTTTTTCCCGTTGAAAAATGCTTTTGTCCGGAATTGTTGGGTATGTTATCTCTTAAGAGCTTCTTTGGAGGAATTACAAGCGAGTTTGAGCGGATAAAAACTTCTAAAAGAGTCTTCGCATCTTCATCTTGAGCTTCCCTCGGCTACGATCTTTTCATTTCGCATTTCGTGCTTCAGTTTTGTTCTTCCCGTTTCGTCTGTCGATTTATTTTGATGACTTTAGAGATTGCTTCCAAATACACTGTAAAAAAGCATTTATCCCACAGGATTTTCTGCTCCGCAGTGTAGTGAGGTACTCACTGCATCCCTCAAGCACCGGAGCTTCTCTAGGCTGTGAGCGTGCCTTCCTTGCCCTCCAATAATTTTACTCTTTTCCGGTGCTGTAAGGGCTCTCCTACAGTGTTGAGGTTCGAAACTTGTGACTAGACACCTCTGAAGGAGTCTGTAAATTTTCTTTGCTTCTTCCACCAGTTCAAAGTAATTGCATTAGTTATTACTGTTGCTTGATTATATCACATCTTGAAATTGGGGTTAGTATTACCTCTAGATTTTGTCGATTTTTTTTTGTATTCAGTGCGCGTTTCCAGGCTGCAAGGTGCGTTTTTTGAAGTGGATCTCTCTTTTTCCGGAAATCGTCATGTAATATCTTTACTAAAGGTTCATTAAATTGGAAATTAAATAAATTAATTATTGAAAAGAGAACGTAAACGGCTTCAGGTAGAATTGAATGTCACCCTGCCGTGAAAGCTGCCTCAAATAGGTTTACGATTGTTCGAAGCCGAGTTAGCTTCAGCAGCGATTGAGCCTAGTAACAATGTTGCTCAATTAGCTGGTCAACCAGAGTTCTGCGATATATAGTGTGATGGCTTCATTACTGCATGAGTGCAAACAACAGTAAGTGGCCACAATGACAAAAGATGGGCTCGAATTGAGGTGAAATCGATCAGAATTATTTAAATTATTCTGGTATCAGAAGTGGCAACCCCCTGTCAAGGGTTGCGGCAAAGCAGGCGATCACCGAAATATATAAGAGAAAGGTTAAAGTCTGAGTTAGATGAAGTCACGTGCTGCAGGCCTCTCGTTGCTGCGATGATTTCACCAAGCGAGAGATGTCCCGTTTCCCTTGCTTCAGCCAGACAGTCGCAGCGCTGCCATCGATCGAACCCTTGAGGATCCGCCCTGCTGTCTGTTCTGTAGATGGAACCTTGACTGTGCCTCTAGATTCATAGTTTTTTTAACCCATCGTGCTAATGCTTGAGGCACTTTGGGATGCTAAACTCCGTAAACCAAACCGAACCAAAGCAAACCAAACCAAAACCTTTGCTTTACCCCAGCATTGCACTCACCCGTTACCAGACTCCTCCGCCACCGCACACAGTTCGAAGAGCCAAAAAACAGCATTTGAAGACCTGCTATAACATACGAAGCCACAGTTAGAAAAGCTTTCTAATTTAGGTTCTTTTTATGATTTACAGAAAATTTCCCGGCTCATGGTTCCATGGCTGTTGGCCATGGTCCCTTTTATCCTGTGGTTGGTCGGAGCCGGCGTCTGGGCCGCTATTAACCCCAAGGTACGTACTATCAGTACAAAAAAAAAATGTAACCAGGCTATCTAAATGAACAGAGACAGTTCTTACTGTTACCAATGTGTCTAATAAAACCGTCTATTTGAACTCCTAGTTTTTGTTAAGAGATAACGCAGATTAGTAAGCATTTTCCGGCGCTAACCACTAATAATAATAATAATAATAATAATAATAATAATAATAATAATAATAATAATAATAATAATAATAATTGGTTTTTTTAGGGGAAAGGAAATGGCGCAGTATCTGTCTCATATATCGTTGGACACCTGAACCGCGCCGTAAGGGAAGGGATAAAGGCGGGAGTGAAAGAAGAAAGGAAGAGAGAGGTGCCGTAGTGGAGGGCTCCGGAATAATTTCGACCACCTGGGGATTTTTAACGTGCATTGACATCGCACAGTACACGGGCGCCTTAGCGTTTTTCCTCCATAAAAACGCAGCCGCCGCGGTCGGGTTCGAACCCGGGAACTCCGGATCAGTAGTCGAGCGCCCTAACCACTGAGCCACCGCGGCGGGGCCATACTCCGCCATACTCCGCTTAGCGTTGCCGCTTCCTTGGAAGAAAAGGAAACGAAATAGAAATATGCACGCAAGAGTTTTCCAGCCCAACTCCGCGGACATTTTTGGCCTGAATAGAATGTATTTTGTATCTCTCAATCTATTCAGAATAATCGGAAAAAATATACTTGAACATACGACGCATGCGAATGTTACAACATTAAAACCCCAAGTTTTCCTCCTTCGCGTGCACAAATGTAACAACGATAGCGGAGCATGTCCAACCTTTTTGGACAAAAAATTTAAATATTGAAAAATTTTAAGGTACTATATGAATGTATTGATGGTAAGTTTTTACATCGTTCGCATGGAGTAGTTATGACTGCCCCAGAAAGCTAATGGGGTACGCGATCGCGGTACGATAACAGCAAAAAAAAAGCAAGCCTTTGGACGAGTAATCTGCGGATATGTTGATGGCTATACTGAAATCTTAGGATACAGAAAAAAAAACAGCGTTCATAAACTGTTTCGCGTTAAAAAATGCTTTTGGCTAGAATTGTTTGTAATGCGGAGCTTTTTGTTCAGCACTGAACTATTTTCGCACTGCCATTGGATGTCATAATTTTTTTTTAATTTGCAGATGATGGATCCGGTCAGCTCGTCGTTGATGATTGCCTTTGCGATTTTAGAGGTGAGCATACAATTGGCCGACATACGCTTTAGTTCTCCACATTGCGCTACTGTTCAGGCATCTAAATAAGGGGCAATAAAATCTAGGCGTAACACGAGATGGATTGGGTAGGCATTACTTTTACAGCGAAAGCTGTTACAGCTTTGGTTTAGTCATATGGCCTTGCGTTCTACCGTCAGCCTAAAACCCTAATTAAGAAGTGAATTAATTTAACTTGGTTCCCTTCAATTAAGCGGTTGGCAGGTGGCCAAGTAGAGGAAAAAAATCCGCTCTCAACTTTTATGGAAGAAGGGGAGAGAGGAAGAGCTAGAGGGAAGAGAGAGAGGGTTGGGCGTGGCGGGTGGCCTTGTGGCACGAGATGTTATCGCAATAGCGGAGGAATGCGCACCCGGCACGTGGCTGCCATGTTAAGAACTCAGAGGTCGGCTGCCGTAGAACGTGGAGGTTATGACGAGGGCGGTGGTATTCGCAGCCTGAGGGTGGTTCCACGGAAGATTGCAGGTCTAGACAAGGTGTTTCAGCTAAGACTTTGCACAATTTTTAAAAGTAGGCTTTTTGAGCGAGAAGAGCGCTGTTTTCGGCATAGCATTGCCAGCGTTGTAATGCATGAGAATACAGATAAGAAGTCATTACAATTTTGAGCACGTGATTTCCCTCGGCTCTGTGGCCCAACAAATTTTGGCTATTTCAGTGATTTATGGGCACTGGTGAAGTCGTTGTGCCTGCAAGCTTCTCGAGAACGCACGTATTTTGGCGCGATGTAGCCAAAATTTGTTGGGCCACAGCGCCGAAGATAACCGCGTTTTTGAAATTCCAAAAACTGATATTAACATTACTCACGGTGGGCTAAACGCCTGCCAGTAATTAAGAAGCCTAACAGTAATAGTTAAAAAATCGCTAATAATTATTAGTAAACCAGCCTGCCAGATAGCCTGTTTAAGCTCTATTCTGATGTGCTACACCCACTGATAATGCTATGCAAAAAAAAAAGCGCTGTTGTAAGTCAAAAAGCCTACTTTTAAAAATTGTGTGACGTCTTACGTGAAACGCCCTTTAATACGGAAAGAAAGCTATAAGAGCGTTTGCTGACTCAGACGCTAAATAGGTTAACCTAGTTCCACATATTTTATTAATATTACCATTGTGGTCGCTGAGCATTGCAAGTTAAGCCTCATATGTGCGTGTAATTCTGTGCCCGCTTGTGAGTGTGGTGCCTCTTCCATTTAGCGTTACATATGGAGTTGGCCGAGAGTATCTCTAACAGTAAGCTGTGACGTCAGTTCCTGGTCTTTGACAAATGAAAGGGAATTTGACTCTCGAGTTAAAAGTGTCAAAATTCAGCGGTAATAGAGCTTTGCGGCGCGAAATCATGTGCGCGCTCCCGTTTGGCTTGGTGTTTGTGTTAAGTAGAAGGCTTGGATAGCTTTAGATTGGCGATATCGGGAATTGCTCGGCCTTTGACGCATAGTGAGAAAGCAAAAACAATGACACTGCCCTAGAAGACATGATTCTCCTAGATTTCGGGAAAAATAATTAGACGGAAGAGGTGTTTCCTCTTGCTTCAGACACCGAATAAAAAAAAATTAAAGTAACGTTTTTTGATCACGAGTGACCATAACAGAGAAATGACGCCTAATTTCCCAACATTTTCTTTTATTCCGGGAAGAGTTGGGAAACTCATGAGACAATTCTTGTTTTAAACGCGCCCGTTTAAAACCGCGTGCTCCGGAACTAAGTCCTAGTGCTCTGAATAGGTTACTAATAGTCCTTAGATGACTAGGCGAATGAATGCTGAATTTGAAGTAAACGAGTAGGCCGGAGTAATTCGTAATGAATGTCAACCTTTCAATTTCAATTTTATTCTATCGTTATAGTATGCGGCATCATGCGCCCGCTATCACAGAAACCTTTTGATTTACAGTGGCGGACGATATGAATGAAATAAACTCCATGGAAAGCAAAATAACTACCCTGTAACCGTTAGAAGTTCGCAAGCAACAGTGAAAAAGACACCTTTACGTAATATTCGGAGAACAAAAAATTCTAGCTTGTAACAACGTAATAAAAAAAATGGCGGTGGTATAGCTCTGGTTAAACATGAAGTGACGCGATAGCTACGGCTGGCCGAGCGGAACTTGCTCAGTTGAGCTGCAAAGGAAGTCTTTCGCCGCTCCGTTTCGCTGGCCGTTCCTTCATCTTCGTCCCACTTGACACGGCGCATGCGCACGGCTGTTGCAGCTCGGTTTCGCTGAGCGCCGTGCTGCCAGCAGCAGCAGCTGCTCTGCACCACGTGGCTGGTCACGTGACCAACCACGTGATCAGCCACGGCGCCGCGCCGCCGGAAGCTGCTCCGCACCACGTGACCAACCAAGTGACAGCGTGGCGGCGCCACCATGCTGAAGGCTCGAAATGCTACCGTAATGTCACTGCGCTACAAAACGATGTGCGAGATATCGAATGACTTAGAATCATTTGCGTTTTTTTCTTCTTTGCAGTCATACTTTTTATCCTGCGGAGTCTTTTACCACCGGCTGCTGGTTCGGGAGCACTGAATAACAGCAGTGATGGAAGAGCACAGCAGGCTGCGCCGTTTGAAATCCTGCAGGTTTTGCCTTTGAGTCAACTTGAGAAAGCAGCGGCTTGCTGACTGCCCGAAGCACTGAACTCTTGTTAACTCACTCTTGTACAGATATATCTATTATGAATAAACAAATGCATTATCCTTGACAGCCTTCCAGTATTCCATTTGTCCGACCACCTTTCGTTCGCCGCGTTCAGCGCACAAAATTGCGATTTGTTTTCGCTACGTAGCAGTAAAATCGGTCGCCTAGGGCACAAAAGCCACCTATTCGCGTCACAGCTGCAAAAGCTAATTCCTGCAACGCTAACAATAGGCGGACTATCTCTGTAAGGAAATTCTGTTTCGTGTGTTAACCCGGGCTGTATTATGTAGTGATTGATTTGCTTTTCATTTAATTGGGTGCTCTCCCATTGGCCTCTCCTCCTGGCAAGGTAGTCGCGTACAATTGCGTCACGCTCATCGTAGCAGAAATAACTCCACGATGCCGATTTTCAGGCATAAACGCGTCTCACGCCCACGCCGCATTGGTGGATTCGCGCCAATGAAACGAATAACGGGCAACTGCGGCTAGTTTCAGACACCTGACGAGCTTTATCGGCCGTAATCCCATCTCAGGAAAGAAATTTCGCCGCGAATGCGTGCCTCATTGGCAGGGTATGTGGTCCCTGTCACTCCGCCCCAACGGATGTGGAGGTATTAGGGTGGCTATGGTGCTGGTGCCTGACCGGACTGGCCGTACTTTGATTGGGCACTTCTTCCTCACCTCCACCGGCTTCCGTGGCGACTGACGTCACGACCAGATGAAATTAAACGCAGTGAAAAGTTACATGGTGCACGCTCAAGAGGAGCTTTAGCAGTAATGAAAACGTGTAATGAGAAGCACGCGTTTTCAGGAATACGCTATTCTTGGTTAGGTAACGAAGGGAGCTATCGCCAATCACTCCATCTCCCTGGAGGAAGAACAACCGCTAAGAGCTTTCGTAGACATGCGTGCTGCAACAGTCTGTTTGGCGGCAAATGACTTTTAGGAACGTTATTAATCAGCCACAACATACGCCGTCTTTAATAAGTGAATGACCAGAAATAACATTGAGAGATTACTGGGTAATAATCGCCAGGATTAAGGCTTATTGTAGTGTTGTTAAATTTGAAGGCAGTACTCCTGAGGGAAATATAACAAAACATGCACGGTGAACTCAGTTTCAGCCGTGGTGTTCAGGGTGCCTTGAAGTATTTCTTGCAGGTGCAAGTGCGCGCGTTGCAGTAAAAGCCGAGGCCGCACTGGCGAATGTCCCGGTGGTCATTGACGTTGTTCGAGCACTCATCGTTCAGCCCTGCGAGAAACAACGATTGTATATAGTATTTTTTTGTACACTAAATTATCATCTATATTGTATTATTATTTATAATTTATTGTTATACTAGTATAGCGTGTTAAGTATATATAGTACATTGTATATAGCATGACGAATAGCAGACACGCTACGTCAAATGTCATGGTGATGTCGTTGCAGGAGTAGTGTGGTGAGATTATTGAACGTGCTTAGGGGAATCCCCAAGGGGGAGTAATCTTATACAAAAACAGTTACCCTTTATTATTCACGCATGGGTAGCCAAACGGATACATAGGAATGCTATACAGCTTTCGTAGAAACTCCGTAGTGCAATAAATTTCGCCTTGGCCAGGCGATCCTCGCCGTGACTCTCGAATGCGTTTAAAAAGGAAAATTAAGAGGTTACAATGAGAGGACAAATTGGTGAACAACTGAAAAAACTCGCTAGTTCCATGTGTTTAGAAGAATGCCTCAAGGCGGAGTAAGAATTGAAAGTTAATTCTTTATTACGGTCCACCAAAGCACAAGCATACAACGCAGCCATGAAGCTAATATAAAAATAACTGCATAGGGGACTTTCCCAAGAGAAAAACTTCGTAATTATCGTCATCGTATGTCTCCTAATTTATACGACAGTTTAAATGTCCAGTGTCGAAGAAAAATGCGGCGCCATCGGCGTTGGCCACGGCGCAAAAAAAAGCGAGTGAAAAATCCCAGATTGGTCCGGTGGGATGGAAGTTCGGCGCAACTGAATGGTGTAGTGGCGCCGGCACGCGTCGCCCGCCAGAACTAAAGCCAAATCTGTAGGAGTACCATCGCTGGCGGCAACGCAGTGCAAGACGAGAGAGAGACGCTGCTTGCCGCTGTCCTGGTTCGCTTAGAGAAAATTTGCATTGCGAGGCTGAATTAAGGTTTCCTTTCGAGCACCAGCCAATCCAAATACGAAGTTAACAGTTTCCAGCATTCCGGAGTCTCTTCAGAGTGGACAAAGGACCACAGCGCCTTTTTCTCCATTTGCTTTTCCAGGAAACTGTGTGCTTGAGAAAGGCGAAAAATCTGTTGTTTTTATTTTAGACGGCATCTAAGGGGTGCCTCCTGTATGTTTGTTTTCACGTTTCGAGTAGAACATTTTGGAAAAGTGTCTGCGCATTATGCCATCATAAAAATAAATCAAATTTAACTAGAGGATCTAACTGGACGGCCGTAAAGTTGGTTCTCATCAGCAGCTGAAGACGAAACTTGTGTACGCTAATTGCGCTTGTCTTTGAAGAGTTAACAGTATGAGGCGGTACCAGCAACCACATAAAATATACGTATTTCCCACCCTCATAACTGCACATGGAGTTGACACTTTGTGTCTGCGTAATGTTCTGTTGTATCACTTTCTCTGAAGTTGTAATTTGCAGACTTACTATAATTGAAATTGAATTTCTACAATGGGCTTCTTAAGAAGAGGCGGTAATAGCGGAAATGCACCTTTCAAGCCGCATTATAGAGGTAGAACCCCTTGTGATCATTTCATCAACCTTTTTCATCCTTATCATCATCTCTCACTGGGAGGAAACCTCATCTAAATACATTGTACAGCAGACAGGCAGAGAGTGAGCGAATGGACGCGCAAGTTTATTTTTCAGCCACTGTGTCAACGATTGGTAGGATGAGCGACTGAAAAGTTTGTTTGCGTGCTTTTAGTAACAAACATCCGGCTAAAGCGCGAAAATATATGCGACACCCTTATGTTGAATTCCAATGGCAGATCGAGAGTGCTCCGCCGGATCACAAACGGAGCGCGTAGTTCAGGCGGAGATCACTCCCTCCCATTTTGCCAATGGAATGCATGCGCTCCCGCGGGGGCACTTCAGCGCAAGAATAGCTCCAAGTTCAGGCAACATGGCGGCGCCCTTCGAAGCACGGCCTCTCGCTTCACCAGCGATTCTTCCATGCCGCCACTCTGTCTCTCGCGTTCACGGCAAACAAAAGGCGCACGAAGCTTTCGCTTTGTGTGATGATGCCCGCACCACAAAATTCTAGCGATGAATCCTCCAAATTTTCAGATTGCTTCCTTATTTACAGAGCTGCTAGGCTTAGAGTACGCGTCGTCAAACGTCAGACAGCGCGGGAGGTTCAAACAAGACACAAAGAATTGACCGCGATGGAATTGACATCCTGTTAAGAAAATGTTTTGTTTTAACTTGTGCGGACGCAAACAAAAAGAAAAATAATTACATTTGGGAGAATTCAATTTTTAAAAAGTCAAAAATTCTGCTTGTACGTTGCCCGGATCACCGCGTAGCGACGACAGGAAGGCAGCAGCCGGTCGTGACCGGAAGCAGACGCGGGAAAGTAAAACGTCGCGCGAGGTTCCGGTCAAATCTGCCGATTTCGGCGGAGCAAATATCGCTGCGCCACGGAGCGATCCGGGATCGACGTCTGATCCCGATCTGCCATTGGAACAGACAACTCGCACTCCCATTTTGCCACTGGAATACGATTGCTCCCAACAGAGCAGAAAAACTTGATCCGGATCTGCCATTGGAATTCAACGTTAGACAAGGATATACAGAAGGCGCGGTCGTACCGAGGTCAAGGACGCACGCGTGGCAGCAGCGGCATCCATCGGCGTAAGGACGAACCATCCCTCGGCAGGTGCTGTTCCCGGGCTCCGGTCCACACGTGGTATGCTTGCAGGGCTCGCCGGTGCACGCGTTCTGACGCTCTGTGGGCGCCGTCGCGTATAAATATTTGTACGTTTCCATGAGAAAGACTTGCAGCGCTCGTAAGTGCATATCATACATTTTGCGAGATCATCATAAAGTATATATAATAACACGTAATTCACATGTGAATTATTTTCCAGCGTCTCTTCAAATGCTAAGCATGTTTACGACGAACCCGAGCCCTTTTGTGAAGCCGTGTACATCTTTAATAGACTACAGTGCTATCCGAGATCTTTGCCATGATGTCCTCTCCTTCTTACCGACGATTTGTTTTGCGCCGCCTCATTTCTGCCGATCCAAATGACAAGTCTCACGACCCCATTCTCGCACGACTGGCTTTCATTAGGTGTGGTTCTTACCTCAATAACCATATCTTCTCTTCGCTTCTGAACCGGAATATTTCTGTGCGCTGCTCTATAACTTTTCGTTGGAAATATTCACGCAGGTGATGAAAGCAATGGGTTAGTTATTACTGAGAATTCAAGAAAAAGATAACAAGAACGGTCATTCAGGTGCCACGGGAAGGCACGTACACATACCCGCCGCGGTGGGTTAGTAGGTTGGGCGTACAGTTGTAAATGCCAGAAAAGGTCACCGTACGACACCCCGACGGCGGCGGTTGAATTTAGATTGAAGCGAAATGCAAAAATGACTGTGTACCCGCTGCGGTGGCTCAATGGTGATGGCGCTCGGCTGCCGATCCGAAAAACGCGGGTTCGTTCCCGGCCGTGGCGGTCGAATTTCGATGGAGGCGAAATTCTAGAGGCCCGTGTACTGTGCGCTGTCAGTGCACATTAAAGAACCCCAGGTGGTCGAAATTTCCAAAGCCCTTCGCTATGGCTTCCCTTATAGCCTGAGCCGCTTTCGCACATTAAACCCCCTAAACCAAAAATGTCTGTATCCTATGCTATGCCAGGGCATTTTAAATAACCCTAAGTGGTAGAATTTCATCAGTAGCCCTCCACTATAGCACCCATCATAACCCATATGTCGCAGCATGACGCTAAGCCACACAAGTTAGTTTTTTATATATTTTTAGTCTAGGAGACTAATAAAACGAAGAGCGGGGTAACTAAAATGCAAACGCAGGAAAAAGAAAGCCTGAAGCACAAGAAATACAAACTAGGCTTGCCCTTGCTTCATTTCAGCCACCGTAACAAGCTTGAACTGATGATTAACTGTGCAGTTCTACATCTTCCTGATGCAAAATCAGACGCTGCTTTAAACGATGGACTTGATAGATCGCGTTTGACTAGTGCCCTCCTGATAGTACGTTAAAGCCGCATGAATTTGCTGACACATGAATTTGCTGTTACCCATACTGCAGGCATAATGTTCTCAGCAATAGAAAAGAGAAGCGTCTTTCAGACGGAACGAATTTCTTACCATGTTTTACAAGTACCATCACTTTTTACCCCGTCAGGTAAATGCCGAAGGCAGAGTAAAGAAACGACAAAAAAAGCAGCGCATGTACAGGTACATGTACATACGTCCACATGTACAGCACGTACAGGTGGGTGGTTAAAAAGTAGTCAGGTGGCATGACATGCTTTAGAGTCGTATAATAAATGCCAAAAGGAATTCAGAGGCTAGAATGCAGGCTCTCGCCTTACTGATATTCAGTGCTTAAGGGGCTTGATAGGTAATTCACTACACTACTGAAAAGCAGACCATGTGGCCTGAAGACCTCACCGACCGCTGCGGTGGCTCAGTGGTCATGATGCTCGGCTGCTGAATCGCAAGACGACGGTTCGATCCCGACCGCGGCGGTCACATTTGCGATGCCAGTGCACGGGAAAGAACAACGGGTATTTTAAATTAACCGGAGCCCTCCACTACTGCGTCCCCCAGAGCGCGAGTCGCTTTGGGACGTTACACCCAATAAACTGAAACGAACAAAGACTGCACCAAGGCTGTAAAGTCGTAATATGAGAGCCAACAAAATGACAGCACAAAATTTATAATTTTCGGGCTATTTCTCCACTAAATTTGAGAATGACTTTTGGACACTACACGCAAAGAGGAAAACTGGTTATATTCGGATAAAAGGCACAGGCCACATATTCAACGAAAGCAGCAAGACGCCGCCTGCGCTCACTTTCCGGGTCAACGAAGGCGTCCCAGTCTGGGAGCTCTCCGCAGTCTGGCTCCTTGAAGGAGGACACCAGCACGAGCGTCATGACGCAGCCAGTGGTCACCACGCCGGCCAGGCTCACGGCAACCACGAACAACCGCGTCTCCTGAGCACAGCACCAGCAGAGTAATTTAGTACGCAACAATTACGAAGAAAAGAATGTTAGATATTGTTGCGACAAGCGGTCATCACGAGCCCCCCCCCCCCCCCCCCCCCCCCCCCCCCCCCCCTGAACATGGTGCGGTAGAGTCTAAGGCTGGAATAGTTAGGTTTAGGCAGGCAAGATTGCCGATGAAAAGCAATGAATGATTCCGTTGATTGATGATGTACAGAAGGCAAAATGCATTTATAGAACACGTTCTGGGCGTGATTCAGGCTGAACACGCGATATCTGGCGACGAAATTTGGTTGACTATTGTCTGTATGTAAGCATGTGGTGTTAAACTGATAGGACTTTATCGTCATTTCTTGCTTTCATGGTCGCCGCGGTTTTGAACCTGTGGAGCACAGAGTTCGATCGTTCTAGACATGTGTTTTGCAATCTGTACAGCACCCGTCAAAAGTGTACGGCACAAAGGAATGGCTCCTAAGCTGTTTAGCGGGGCGCCCTAGCACATCTAGCAGTCCAATGCTTGAGATGATTGAGGACGTGAGGCCATTCCTCTTTCGAGAGGGTACGTTCACTGAGGATGCATAACGAGGCATACAGCGGGCCTCACGAGCAAACCCCATGGGCCGTACACTTTCGACGGGAAGTGTACGTCTTAATTTTCGGAAGGGTGAGGACATGAATTCCTTTCACCGTCAATAAATTTCGAAGACTGCTTCGGATTTCAAACCTTCGTCAAAAGCAATACATGATAACATTATTCAGGAAGGGATCCACACAAGCAAATCAGACACTTCTGCTCTGTTTTGAGGCGAGTTCTGTACAGAGCTGATTATGGTATTAACAATGCCGTTTCCGCCATGCGCTATAGCCATCTCCTGTGCGCAACAATTTCTTTACATCATGAACCTTATGTGCTCTATGTGCCGGCCTTTTGACATTGTTATGTGCTCCTTATTTTCCTGCATTTTGCATGCTGTGTCATCGCATAGCGCTTTCTGGCTGTCTTCTCTGTACGTCTTCGCAATAGCGAAAAGGAAAAAAAAAGCCGTCTTTATAAGCTTCCCAAGGGTGGAAAATAAAATCCAAGTGTCACTTCCACCGAACATTTTCATTGGGAAACTGAGGTGACGTGCAGACAATTTTCTTGCGCGCGGATCTCTGGCCTGGAGCTGCAGCTCGAGTGACTTTGAAATGGTGATCAGAGAGTTGTTTTCAGTCTTGACGTCACTAGTGTGAACAGTGTGGAGGAGAAAAATGATGAGATTTTTAGACATAGTTTTCTCCGCAACAAACACGCCTTTTTGGTGCGGAACAAGCGTTAACGTTGCGTTAAAGAGCTAGGCAATCAATTTCTACAAATAAAAAGAATTGGACAAATCTGACTTCAGCCTTCAGTAACTCACTACCGTCACTGTCACTTCGTAGCGCGCGGGAAGGTAACAAAGATGAACCGTTTTTCTAAGCGCTCACAAGGAATTAATCATAAGGAATTAATAAAATTTAATATGGCGCAAAGTTTGAATAACACGAATTACTGTCCTGAAACCATTAGGCGATAAAGATGAATATTTTTTAGCCATTACTCCGGAGAATGGTCTATTTAAGTACAGCTGTCTGTGCGTAAAAACATTCCAACATTCTTGGACAAAAATTTTGAATATTGGAAAAATGTAAGGTATTGATATAGAAGTATTGAAGGCAATTGTTAATTCTTCCAAAATGTAGCAAAATTTTTCTTTTACAGTGTATCCATCACTCGCATTGAGCAGTGAAGAACTCCATGGAAAACCAATTGGGAACGATTTTCGATGATACCAAAAAGGTTAACAGCAAAACAATTCAAGCCTGCCGACAGGAGGTCTGCGGATATATTGACTGTCATAGTGAAGTCTTGCACTATATGAAAAAACAGCGCTCAAAAACTGTTTTTTTTTTGGTTCAAAAATGCCTTTGTCTAGAATTGTTGGGTATGCTTCAGCCAGAGGCTGGCTATTCTTTTTTTGCCCTGCCGTGCTTCGTTGGTTTGCACGCTGCTCTGCAGTGTACCAATAAGCAAATTAGCATCAATTCATTTATCTGCATTGAATTTATTCATGGGTGTTGACGAGTGCTGTTCACTTCTCTCACTTCTATGGTCATGTTCCGCCTCACAACTAATTCACAGTGCAGTGGGATCTACTTGCGCAAGGTGACCAGTTCTGGAACTCTCTGGCTGTGGCTGGAGCGCTTGTGAACAGCGTGCTGTTTTTACTGTGATGCGCAGCTTTTACTGTAGTGCGAAGTAGTGACGAAATGATGTGGGTGATACATACACAAATCTGGTCATAGTTGGCCAAATACAGATATTGTTTTGCATAAGAAGTTAAAGTAAGACAAGGCAGTTACATTTTGCCAAGTCACATGGGATTATTCCATGGACTCATAAGTGCGAGACTTTTCAAAATAAGTGTTGCTGAAAAGGGCACGTATGTAGTTCGTGCCTACTCTCTGTGTTTCCCTGGTGAAAGTTGAGCGCAATGCTCAAATGCTGCCAGAACTCCAGAAGCATGTTGGATAATAAAACTTTCACAGGAAGGAGTCATTCACTAGGTGTTTTGTAGAGCGTTTGCCCGAGTTAATTGCTAAAAAGTATCTTTTTCCAAAGAAACAGGCATGGGTTGTAGAAGGTAAGAAGCAAGAAATTTAGGGGATTTAGTCGCATTTAGCAGCATACTATCATAATGTTCTTACCTTTGTTGCTCCAACCTCCAGCTCGATTGATTGGCTGAAATGTTGAGATATAGAGCAATGCATGAGAACTTCACTGTTTCATTGTATTGTTGGTGAGAACAAAAATCCCAATCAACCGTTATAGGTATTACTGAGCGTTGGCGTCAAAGTTCTCGGGTCCCGCTCGCCTTAACCATGGACCCTATGTCAAAGTTCTCGGGTCCCGCTCGCCTTAAGCATGGACCCTATCATGCAGAAGCAGATTTGTAGGCGTTGGTATTGTTGTAGTCTAAGGAGATAATGAAAGGTAGAAACTGCTTTTCACTTATGCGACAAAATTCTGCGGACAATACTTACCCAATAGTTTCCGTAAATAATTTTAAAATTAAGTTTAAAGTTACATTGGTTCATCGCTGAAAACATTTTTATAATGAAAATTAAGTATGTTTCCTATTCTTTAAATGCACAGAAGTGGCTTTTGCCTCTCTTGCTATATATCCTGATTGACCAGGCGATGGGCTCCAGAGATACTGACGTCGAGCTCTTTCGTGAGACAAGGTTTGCGAGTAGACCAGGCTCGCCAAACCACTAGGCTGATTGCAGGAAGGTGATTATTTTGCTAATTCATAAAGATGTTGCGCAATGCGCCGAGAATAATATTAATTGGTTTTTGGGGAAATGAAATGGCGCAGTAAATGTCTCATATATCGTTGGACAATTGAACCGCGCCGTAAGGGAAGGGACAAAGGAGAGAGTGAAAGAAGAAAACGAAGGAAAAAGGTTCCGTAGTGGAGGGCTCCGGAATAATTTCGACCACCTGGGGATCTTTAACGTGCACTGACATCGCACAGCACACGGGCGCCTTAGCGGTTCGCCTCCATAAAAACGCAGCCGCCGCGGTTGCGTTCGAGGCCGGGAACTCCGGATCAGTAGCCGAGAAATGCAGGCTTTCCTTCGATGCGTATGGGAGGCTATGGGAGCACTGTACCGAAAACCGGAAGTCTGAAGATTTTTTTTAGTCCGTTGGTTGTCTGAGAGATTGTTCAAATCCAGCGTTCTCGGCAAAAATTTTGAAAATTTGAAAATTCTAAGAGACTGGTATGGGTGTATTGAAGGTAATGGTCCGGTATTATGATTTGTAGAAAAATCTTTGTTTTAGGGTGTCTCCAGCGATCGCATCGAACAGTTAAAACTGCCGTAGAAAACCAATGGAAAGCGCTTTTGACGATAGCAAAACGTGAATAGGAAAACAATACAAGAATGCCGTCAGGTGATCTCCGGATATATTGATTGTTATAGTGAAATCGAACATTATAAGAAAAATAATTGCGTTAATAAACATTTTCCCGCTCAAAAATGCTTTTATCCAGGATTGATGGGCATATAAAATCAGACGCGATTTGCAGAAAACAGGATTAGTGTCTGCATGCCAAAGCTTTTAGGAATCAGCGTGGAATTATCATCAGACGTAGCGGCGAGAATTTCATGGGATTGATGTTCTTGCAATCAATAAATACAAAGTTGGCATTTGTCTACTCCACTGAAGTCAACACCGGGCGGGCAGTAAGGTCCTGTGACAACAACTCGGGATTTTTGAGTACATTGGGTCTTCTAAAAGTGAGCGGATTGAACGGTATTTTTGAAGAAGGGGATTTTAGTTCTCAAAAGCGTTGCGAGAAGTGACCGACACTTCTGCAGCATGCTTTTCAACTCAACGTCCCGCTTCATCTCAAACACAATCTTTGTTGTCTAAATATTGGCTGGATGAAAAGCAATAGTTATCTTTTTGTGGCGTACGTCCTTATGCATGAGATAGAAGAACAAAAACAACGTACAAAAACAGTCCACGAACCCACTGCATTGGAAAGCAAAACATACTAAAAAATGAAGACACCATAGCGAATGCGAAGATTCGCGGTGTTGCACAACTGTATGACTTGGCCCGCCCGTCGTTAACCTTGGTTAACGAAAACGCATCTTGTAATCATTACCCATTCATTTGATTTCATTTATGTAAGCCCTAAGACCCGTAGAGTTTACATAAGGCGCTGGCAGTGCTGATGTATAAGAGCAAACGGATAATAGAAAAAATATTGAACATTAAAGACCACTAATAAATGACATAAAGCAAAAAAATAAAAAGAAGACGTATATTGAAAATATTACACTGAGAAAAGCGAAAAAACGTAATGTGAAACACGGAAGGTGGCCCTGTAGCCTGTTGCTAAATGTTGTTCGAAGTGCGCACGAAGCAATGTTTTCAGGAAGGTCTATTCGGGCTCGTTATTTGTTAATATATTGGTTTCGGCATTTCATGCACACAACAACCGTCTTATGCTTAGGGTAATCGATAGCGTTTTTTGATTGAGAGAGTTTGGGTGTATGTTTAATAGCAGATATTGTAAGCAACGCTGCTATTATAAAGAAAGTTAACAAAGACCCACCTCATCGTGAAGTATGCAGGGCGTCTGGCGGTGCTCCACTTGTCAAGGATGCTCACGGAGCGAACTTTGCGAGCCCACGCTAGGAGAATCACTGAAGTATAGGCACTTCCGTGAAACCACCACACAGGTGAGAATACCCACAACGGTCATTGATTTATATTGTTTCTCATGCAGCTTTAACATGTGAAATGTACATATGTTTATAGAAAATCAAATAATAGTCGGTAATTAGCCGAGCAACAACGTCTCGTGATCTTCATTACCGCATTTTATGCCTGTGGGCAGATAAAAACTCGTGATAGGTGCAACGATAACACCCCGATATATACGTCCAACGTATTCGGATGGTGTATGTGATGAAAGTTGTCATTTCCTTTGGAGCTACTGATCAAACACTGCAAGCAAAAATTCTCTTTACGACTCGGTCTTTCTCTGGAATACCGTCGGGCGCCACCGGTTGTGACATCAAAATCAGAATGAAAATTCATTTTATATAGGTCCTGAAATTCTTGCAAAATACCGTGACATGCAGGATTAGGTTCATGCTCTATAATGGACAAAAAACTTCTGCAGAAGGCAAATACAACTAAGTAAGCCTCTGCAAAAAAAAAACACATTCCTCCAATATATTCATTCGCTAATTACACCCAAAAAGCATGTGCATTACTACAGGAATCACAAGTACACAAGCATGTTCTAGTTGCAATTCGACAATTTTTGAATTATAACTTAGTGAATAACAGTGAGAAATGTTACTGAAAGCCCACAAACATAAAGCGCAGTGAGACGGCTGACAACTAACGAGAAAAGTATCTAGCCGGAACGGGTATCAAAAAGTTGCGGAATGATTAACCGGAAAAAGGTTTAGTACAGAAAAAAAAGTCTGAAACTAGGAAATAGGGACGTTAAAAGCACAGCAAATACATGCTAGGAACACAGAACGTAGTGTTCCTAGCAGTGGGTCATCCAGGTTTCGCGACGATAAACAGTAATGGATAACTTTGGACAATATGCAGCATACAAAGAGTAATGAAAATGATATTTCTCTGGTGCAATTTTATTTATCGCTTTTACTGTTACAATATTTTTGGCAAGACGTAATGAGGATCGTAAACAGTTGGGCAAAATGATGAAACATGCTTCGCGAACACTGCTGCGCCTGTTTTCGCAAAAAGCGCGAATAGAAAAGTGTGCAATATGTTCAGTGTTCTTAAAGATAACGTTTCATAACGAGCAAATTGGAAGTTGGGTCTTCGATATTCTTAGTGTCTTGCAAAAAGAGCAAAAATAATAAAGTTTATTGGCTACTGGTTACCTTTATGTTAAAATCTGCGTACCGAAGCGTGCTATTTGAACGAGAGTAGTTATCATTTATGCTAAAGATGGCGCTGCTATCTTCTTCATTAGTTCGCAGTTTTTCCCAGAACAAGGAAAAAGGTCCAATTGAGCTTGTATCTTGTTAACAAATCAACGACGCAGGCTGAACACTGGTGTTATTTCTCTACACAGAACAAGGTCTCGTGCTCTATTCATGGTCATGGAGGATGTAATACTGCACAGGCGAAAGGGGAAATGCTGGAGTGCAGAGATTTCGGCAAGCGTAAAGAAACCCAGGCGGACGAAGTAATCGCGCAGCCTTCAGTCATAGACCGCATCATAGCTGCTCAGTAGTCCCTGGTAGTCACGAGCGCCTGAAACATTTTGCTATCAAGTAATTATCTTCGAGACAAGTAAATCACTAGGCTCTTTCCTATCGCATGGGTCGAGTGCCACTGGCCACATCGCCTTGTTTGCGGTTTTACGTATAACTTGGCTGTGAGTTGGTGTTGTCAGTTGATGATATCGCGTACACCCATGATGAGCAATTGACTAGAGTTTGACGTAGAGAAGAAAATAAGTGTGCGAATCATCGACTTACAGTTAGGTGACCGTACGTCGTAAGGCAGCGCTAAACTAACTTCTTCTTCTTCTTCTTCATCCCAGGTATATGGCACATACCCACGCGGGGGGATTGGCCAAGGTGTAGTAGAATAAACAAAGAAGTTTCCATGGAAGATGACGACAAAGTTGTAGCACCAATCGTGAATTTTGAAAAATCAATGAATAAAAATAAGAGAACAATATTGACGGTTAAATAACAGACAGCATTTTGGTGAAAAGAGAAGAGCTCGTAGAACTTTAAAAGAATTAGCACATCAACCTACCAGTTGCAATTATGTAATCGTGGAGAAACTCATAAATAGAACCCAATGCAAATCCCTTGGCGTTCGTACCAAACGATAATAATACTGGAAAAGATAAAGGGAGCCCTAACCTGGAGAGAGGGACCTCCAGGTAAATCTTCTTCTCCTTTTTCTTCTTCGTCCTCTTAAGGCATGACACATACCCACATAGGGGGATTGGCCAAGGTGTAGTGGCAAAAACAAGGAATCACTAACTTCGACTTCTTCGTCTTCCTCTTGACTACACAGGCTGAAGAAGAAAGAAAATTGGCCGGAAGAGAGAAACATCCATGTCTTTTTGCCTTTTTGTCTTTTAAGTACTTCAAGTTAAGCAGCATTTTTTTTTGCAATTCAGTTTATTTCAACTTCTCATTGACAACAAACCAAGAGTGAGCTAACGCGAACGCTAGTGGGGCTTTTGTGCAGGTGCACTCGTTGTCGAAATCTTAGAGCTACGCGACATGGGTCGTTGTGCGTTGAAAGCGCCTCACATATCTTGACGGTAAGAGGAACTCGGTTCGGGCCCTTTCCGATACACCGCTTAGAAGCAAACAATTTGTGCTTTAGGTTAGGTTAGGTTAGGTTAGTATTTGGTCTATGAGAGCGTAAATTAGCCCGTTGCTGCGTTCCCACTCGAAAAAAAAAGTTTTTTGTTCGTTGACACCACCGTAGTAGAAATCGAACATGATCATCTGCAGAAGAAGCACATGCAAACAATTTTGCACTTGCCTGTAAAAGTAATGACTGTGCCGTTTTCGGTTGCAACGTCGACTGGATGGTTTTCGTGGGTCTGCAGGGATATTATGATGTAATTTTTTTTTCTGAAGTGAAACGCATAGCGGCGTCTGAAACTGTAAAGGAGACGAACTAGTAGGATAGTTCCAGGCTTGGCCCTCATGCTTGCGGTTTTCACCGTTAACTGCAAATTTGGTGGGGAGCGTTCATGTTAAATTACCTGCTATGTGAGCGCCAATAACATTTAGGAATTTACTTATACAACGGGGCTTTAGGAATGCTCCTAATCATAATATGAATCTCGATGTGAATGTTATTGGCTTTGGCAGCGACCCTTTCAGGGCCCATTTGAGCCGCATGACCCCACAGGGCATATTCTCCAGAAAGCAGCATTCGCATTGATCTTGCTCACGGAGAACGCAACATTCCTACAGACCAGCTGGTGAACGCGTAGTGTTCTCGCTTACTAATTACGACGAAGTAGACTGTGGCGGCGGCACGGAAGAGTAATAAAGAAAACTCGCTGTTTTGTAATTTTGCATTGAAAAAAAAAAAGGACGTGCCTCAAACCGGTTATGGCAATGGTTGCGAGCTGACGTATACTCTCTCCACGTTGTTAACAAGACTTACTTTGAAAACAGCTCTAGGTGAGCTGCGGTGTTGGCTCGCATTTCATACTAAAGCAACGTTTTGAAAGCTTGTAGATGGTTTGTGCCATGGAAATGAGCTTGCTGTGAAAAAAGATTTACCAAGAAGGTTCATTCTTATTCTACTTGCATTCGCGGAGCTGCTTTAAACGTCCGCAAAAAAACTCACGAGCATGGAGCATAGAACGCGAATAAAAAATAGAAAATGTGGTTTGTAGTCAGAAGAACCAGAGAAGTCGTATTTCTCACTATGGCGCCTAAAATGCACAGACTGTGCTAATGGAGGGAGTGTTAGGAGCGGGAGCTAGTTGTGGCGGCAGACATAAGCTTCAGGAGCAAAATTAGTGTAAAGTTATAAGCGCCACTAGAAGAGTGCCAGAATGCAGAGGGGAAATGTAAAGTGCTTCGCATTGGATAGTGCTCCATTTCTCTTCCGAAGTAAGCAGATCTAGCAGAGAGAGAATATATTTTTGAGGGCTTTATTAAGCAAAGCAAATTTCAAATTATCGGAGCTTACTTCGGGTTAGCTTTTAATTTGTTGCCGTGTTTCTTTTAGAGCTTTAGTTTCAATGGATGCCTTAACCCCGCTCAACACCATGAGACCACTCCGCTTTATGAATCTGACCTTCAGGTTAGCCAAGGTCAAAATGTGCCTCTATAGAAAATCAGAAAAAGAAATCACATTCACAACTGGGAGTCGAATCCGTGGTGGCGCGAACAGATCAGCTTCACAGGACGCTGCGCGAGACAACTAGGCTTTCGCCAGTTTTTTTCTTTATTGCATGAAAATGAGTTCCGCTGAGCTACGAAATGCTTTATGTACACGCATACTATCCCGGAATGCAGACACACGCTCTCATGTCTTCGTAGCCAGCACTTCGCCTGCATACTTCAGCCGACAATAAAAAAGGACAGTGAAATATTGCCTTACGCTAAAATGTTCTTGGATGTGCTGATGAATAATAATAATAATAATTGGTTTTTGGGGAAAGGAAATGGCGCAGTATCTGTCTCATATATCGTTGGACACCTGAACCGCGCCGTAAGAGAAGGGATAGGATAAAGGAGGGAGTGAAAGAAGAAAGGAAGAAAGAGGTGCCGTAGTGGAGGGCTCCGGAGTAATTTCGACCACCTGGGGATTTTTAACGTGCACTGACGCCGCTGATGACATGCTGATGACATGCTGATGATACTCCGGTATTCCGTGAGACCTTGCAATGCTGAATGGACTTTTTAGCCTATGTAAGAGCAGCATGATGGATCGACACGCACAACCAGCTCGCTCATCTAAGTTCCTGTTCAGTGAACAGTGCGCTTTGGTTCGGGCAGTTTATGCTGCACAGGAACGGTCGCCTGAATGGTTGGCGATTCGTGATGTGCTTCGATGTGCTAGGTTATCGCCACAGCCGAACACGCCTCGTGTTAAACTGCAGCAGCACAAATCCTTGCTTTCGGTCTGAGTGGAATGTAGTAAGCATACTCTGTAGGTTCCAAAATTGCAAGATTTGATCCGACCCACTACAGAACTTTGACCTTGGCTGATCTGGACCATAATAGACTTCCAACCATAACTGAACGTGCTCAACACATCCAAATTTGGCTCGGGCCATTGAACAAATGCTATCGCTCCACCTTTGGGTATAGCTGTGGTTGAACACTGCCAACTTTTTTTTTGTCTTGCCAGTCGCTTTCACCTTGAATAAGTAAGGATGAGTGCTACCACGGCTGAAAGAAAAGCTTAGTGGAACAAATATTTTATCATCTATTTCGATAACTAAGCTATGATGCTGCTATAGATAGCTATTTGGTTCTGAGCAATATATAAAAGTTCTAGCGCTGTCTGTCGCGTTGTTGTTGTCCTTTGTTGGAGTAGCACATACACACAGTGGAGGTTGGCAATGCTGCCTTGTACTGTCAAACAATTTTTAAACACTGACGCATTTAAGTGAATACCAAAAAAAAAAAACTGCGCGAAGACGACGGGACAAGAGAGCACAAAGACGCACATGCAAAATGAAGAACCTGAAACTGACAATTTTGTGAGAACAGGGGACTTATCAAGGCTGTCAACGTAACAAAACAAGGTACACTCGCAAAATTATGGTGTGCTGGGTGAAGGCAGTATGAACGGGCCACGTATGGTTAGGACAGATGGAAAGCCCGGATGTGCCCATCAAAGCACCGACTAGCGCAACATGATGCCTTGCGGTACACACCTGACGGGGCTTTGATTGAAATAGCTTTTTCGAGATCTTACGTTGGAGTATTGCTGGCGCATTTAATGCAAGCTGCAATGCAGTTGCGCTGGAACGATGCGAGCCATCAACAGGACCGCATCTCAAAGCTTGACGCCGGTTCACGATTTGATCTGCCATCTAGGGTAATGCGTCGTCAAGGGACTTTGTTCCACCGGTTACGGCTTGGCGTTGCCTACACGAAACACTAATGTCACAAGATCGGAATCTAAACTAACCCAAATTGCATACAGTTCCACACTCCAGAGACTATCGGACACCTTGTTTTAGAGTGCCTGAACTGCACTGAAGAGAGGATAACACTAGAAGCGACCGTGAGACAAATACTCTCACCCTTTCTATGAAAAAACTCTTTTAGGTGCCAGGGCGAAAAGCGCTGATGGGTGTTGGGCGACGAAGGCCGTCCTCAGATTTTTATGTGAAACAGGCCAGGACACCCGTCTGTGACCGCCTGTGCCCTGCCTACAAGGTTTACACAGCGTACCAGGTTAGTGCACACACAGTGATAGCTCTGACATCATGCGTGAGTGCGCACATTTGTGGTTTCACGGAGCCGCTACTCCAGTATGTGTTAATGACATGCGTCGGTGCGCGTTCAAGACACGGTTTTCACGTGCGTATAATCACCGCGATGCGGGTGCTAGCCAGTCTGTGTGTGTGGACATCACCCCTTGGAACTCGTATTACCCCATCATCAGCCCTCATTTGCTTTTTCGCCGTCATCCCCTTCCCCTTTCCCCAGTGTGGAGCAAAAGGCCAAGGTCATGTTGCCACCGGCCGACCACTCCTTCCATCTCATTAAAATTTCTCTCTTATCAAAGCAAATGTATTTGAGACAAAAAAGGAAGTCCTCAATGATTTACTAGTAGCCCAGCTCATAGAAAAGCACTATCGGTCTGCACTTTAAAATTTGGTAGCAGTAGTCATCTGCCTGATGTATTATTGTCCCTGACCAAATTTCGTTTTCAGCAGCATTCATCTAAAAAAGAAACCTGCCAGATGAAGGCACCTGAAAGCTCGGTGAGTTAGGAGAAATACGGGTGTGAGAATGTTTTGAAAATATTTTCGAATACATAGCTTCAATGCAGAGCTAAATCAAAACCATCACTCCTGACAAATTATGTCCGGGACTTAGTTGGCGAGGAATGGTAATCGCCTTACTCCTGGAAAATGCACCTATATATAACAAAGTTCTTTCTCTCATAGAGATTAAAAAACATGCAATTTCGCGAGTAGCATAGAACCGAGAGCAACTGAATTTCCTAGCTACATGAGCCAGGGTCTGCTTCGACCAGAATACAGAGAAAAAATGCACTGTGCTTGCCAAGGCACGAAGCGCAAACTAAAAAAAAAAACACCGCGCTACAGAAAGAAGCCAGATGTTTTTTTTTAGTCATGGAGGATTCTGGTATCCCTCAGAAAGAATGAACGACGCTTAACATACCATTATGAGTGCAATGCGGCAGCATTGTAATTAATCTTAAAGTGACGCGAACCCTCCCGCGCATGTATTCCTTCTCCACATAGATTTATAGATCGCGCGGAGTCCCGCACCCCTACTGGCACAGTGGTGCAGAGGTTAAGCGATGCGGCTCTAGCCCTGCAGGCGGCTGTTTTCAAGACAGCTACCAGTGGGGCTTGCGAGACCAAGGTTGCCACGCTGTGATGGTGGGAACTGCATTCATTTGACTTTTTCGCATTTGCCACCTCCCATGGCGGGAAGGTTGTCGACAATCCGGTGGGCAGTTGCGCCACCTGCTTTTTCGTGACACGGACGGATGGATGCCACCTTTTCTTCTAAATGGAACCCACAATGTTATCGAAAGTGACAAAATGTAGTACAGTTGTCCTCAGGCCTGTCTACAGCGTTCGAACGGTGCGCTCTCTAGCGCATTTATGACAGGCACAAACGTCTGGCGTGTTAGATATATAGTTTTCGCGAACAGTTCAGCTCTAGGCCTCTCGTATATGACGCAAGTGCACTCCTCATGTTTTAGAGCACTCTAGACAGGTTTGTGGACGACAGTTTAAGACGATGATGTAGATCTAACAGCCTGGAGTTAAACGAGACCCCGAATCGGAGAACACAGTTTTTTTTTTGGAATTAGATAAGACAACCCGGCCGGTATGGAGGAAGCGAAATGTTCAGGAGTAGGCCGCCAAAACCATTAAGTTACAATGGCGGGTCCAGTAGCACTTTTGGCTTATAGGAAGAATTCAGGGCTGTTTGACGCACGTTTGTTGTAGGTGTCCGATTGTTGATTTGTTACGGGCGGGCGGCAGGAGATATTATACGTGGGCAGCGGACCATGACGACGAGTACTCAAAAATCATTGCTCTTTGGCATCTGCTGGTCAATCCATGTGCCTCGATATTTCGTTGGCGATGCTAGAGCGGTAATCACTGAAATTTTAAGAAATGGTTGTAGAAAAGGGCTGGTCATTAGAGAAATTTGAGACAGGAAAAATGGTTGTGTATCGCTAAAAGGCTAGAACGCTACTGAGGCAGCCATGCTTAGGCACACTGAATTTAGAAGGGTTATAGCTATTTACTTTAGTTGTGTGGACTGGAGATCCTGCTAGGAAGTATGGCTTGACTGGAAGCTGTGCATGACATCGCTATTAAGGCTTTTTCACCTTTCTTCTGTGCGCAACGCTCCGTTGCAAAGTTGGAGACTTGGCTGTACGCGAAAGGAAGAAAATTAAAATTGGCTTCAGCTTTTAATGTGCAGCGACAAAAGACAGTGCCTTAGAGTGAAGCCATAAGCGCAGAAGGAAAGACAACGATGATGACTTAAAGGCGGCTTGCAGAGAGGTGAGGGAAAAGAGGCTGCACGTGGGTGGTGGACACGAGTCTGCTCAACCAAGTCAGCCGGACAAGCGTTATCAGAAGCTGTCGGTATTCTCAGTGGACCACTTAAGATGAACTCAAACAGCTCTTAGGGTTACGACAGTTACAAGTTTCTTAGTGGGGAACAAGAGCGTTTACACATCACGGGAGTCGCACTGTTATAACTGATGACTACCCTTAGGAACGAGGCTGAATATGTGCGGAAGGAACAAAAATTCTGAATGAAATCTTTACCTGGCGCTAAAGTACAAATTTCTTGCCACCTCCGTAGCTTTCTCCGCCCTGCACTGCCCCCCCCCCTCCTCTCTCAGCAGCCTTTACTCTGATGAACAGGCACACGTGCACTGTCTCAGGGGAGTCGTTTTTCGTGTCACTGGTGGTCGAGGTTGCGCAGGCGAGGGTGGTTGCGCTTGTGGTGACGTCGCTTGTGGGACTGCCGCAGCCTACGGTAGCGTCCCGGAGGCCTGCTGTGGACGGCTGCCTCGTCTCCAGCGTGGGCTCCGGCCGTGGAATTCGCCGCTCCTTCCAGGTTATTCTCGCTCACCAGCTTCTGGTGCGTGGCATCGTCCCCTCGACCGCTGGTGGTCTTGGCTTCGAAAAACAACGAGCCCTCGTCGAGCCCAGCCGCAGCTGGAGGTCCGGGAGGTCCGGGCATTCCAGGCTTGCCCGGGCGTCCTGGGGATCCAGGAACTCCTGGCGGTCCACCGTCCATGGAAGGATGTCCGGGCTCACCCTTCTCGCCGGGCTTACCGGGTTCGCCCATTTCGCCCATCTTACCAGGGCCTCCTGGACTGCCGGGCCTGCCGTCAGCTCCTGCCAGCGAAAGTGTGTATAAAACGCAATTTATACCTGCGCTTTGCTGAAGCAATCAATGACTGAAATTTAGTTTGGGGCGTTAGAGCGCCCAAAGTTCAAAAGGCGATAAAACTTATAATGTATACTGTGAGGAAGTATGCTCACGGCCTGTGAACTTGAAAAAAAAAGAAACTGTTGGAGGAAAATAATGAAATACTGTCATACGAAGATAAACTGATTTTAATACAAAAAAAGGTAAATGAAGACCATGGAGGCGTCGTGTGCACTTCACGAAAGGACACCAAGTCTTTCAAGTGGCTAAAATATTTTAAGCAAGCGCATCTCAGAGAGGATACGTAGCTGCATACATTAGTTTATCTAACTGACTTGAAAAGAGTTCAGATTAATGCCATAGTTTAGCTCGTATCATCCGGTAGGAAGTTGAAAAAAGCGATCTATTAGCATAAATTTTATAATCGCTTGACGCATTTCTGAGCCTGGAGCTTGGGATTGAAGACTCCACGGAGAAAGTGCTCAAGAGATTAGAATAGTACTTCACTAGAGATAAGCTTTCTTGAATAGGAACGTCCTGCAGCTAAGATTAAGTTTAGAAATATGGCTGCGGAAACTGTGACGGTACATGACCATTTACTGAGCATTGTGACCAATGTCTCAAACTTATTCTGAAAGAGTGTGTTTGGAAGTTATAAAAGCATTCCATTGTTGTTTGGCATTGAGACTGTGTGAGTAATAGGCGAAGTTATTTTTATTGGGATGGTTAAAATTAAGAGTGAGGGGTACCTGCAGGTGAGGCAGAGGGATTATAAACGCAGGAAAATACGGTACGGAGCTCGCGGAAGCAAAGTTCGCCCGAGGTTTAGGCTATGCGAATAAGCATAAAAATATCAAGTCTCCAGTATGTGAAGTAGTTAAAAAAGCAAAAATAAAGCTCAGCAGTCTTTGTGAAGAAATCTGCCTCATAAAGGCATATAAACGAATAGGCCCGGGTCACTTGAATATTAGAGGGTGAAGTTAATTATACGATGAAAACGAGCACTATTGACTATTCCCGGTATTAGCTGCTAAGGGCTTATGTCAGTAGTGTGTTCCGTAATTCAAGACCCTGGCACTATGAACGTTACAGGCCGTACAAATGCCAAAAGTCTTTTCTTTTTTCTTCCCGCAATAGAATTTAAATCTACACAGATGATTAAAATGTAGCGCGTTGCCATCACTCGTGACGTAATAAAGTGAGAGACTGACCGAGTGGCTGGTGAACAGAACGCGATAGGCCGACTAGTCTTAGCTGCTCTGGCTATGCGCGATGCTGAATTCTCGGTAATGGATTGAAAAAGGTGATCTCACCAGAAAAACAAGCTAACTCCCGAATGGTACCTGGGCTGGTGAAATCGTGATTTTGAATTTTTGCTTTTTTTTCTTAAGGGCACATGCACCTGAGAACAGTGCAATTGTTTTCGAACTTGTGAAGTTATCCTGATTGAAAATTTCGTTTATACTAATTATTTTTTATTACGTAACCGCATTTTGACACTTGCGAAATATAGAGGCCTGTAACGTTTCATGTTCCGAAACTTGGCCCGAACATTGTTATTAACTATACATTGAATGGTTACAAGTGTCACAATGAAGCATATATGTTTCAAGTTGGCCGCAGCGGTGGCCTAGTGGTTGAGCACCCGTCTCGCATGTGGGAGGTGCGGGGTCCGATCCCCAGTGCCGCCGGGTACCCACCGGTGATACAATGGGTACAAGCTTTCCCCTGGTCTGGTGCTCGGATTATTTAGGGTGAAATGCTTGGGAAATGGGTCTTTGACCACATCTTGAGCAAGAGAAAATACCTTGTGCCATGGCGCTCTTTGGCCACAGATGCCCTTGCGTCATAAAAATTCACTATATCATCGTCATCATTATCGTCATCATCATCTTTAAAGTTCAATATAAGTCTAAAAAGCATTAGCGGAATTTCTTGTCCCGCTGTAACCGAGGCAGCGGCAAAGACGGCATGAAATGGAAGAGAGTGCACTGCTTTGATATAGGATAAGAATGGTTGCGTCATATGCTTTATCCAGCTTAGGTGGAAAATACCGGCCAAAATATATGCAGCACGCTAATGGCGATTGAACACTTGCCACGCCTTACGTAGCGATATAGTAATGAAACACTTTATGCATATGTTATTACATGCCGGTGGTGCACTTGCGCCTGAATCCAAAAAACATCTGTACAGAACTCTTGAGAAAATTTAGGCTCCAAAGAATGCTCCGTAAAATTTTGGCTACACCTCTATGGCGTATAGAAGTCACGAGCATGCATATATATCTGCTATCTTTTGCGTTAATTGTTAACAACTCCCATCATCGGTCTGCCTTGTGAACTCAAATTTGCTGACGACAGTACACCTGTGTGCTTCATTTCTTTGCTATAGCTGTCGTGGGAAGAAATATCTTAAGGACCATGTAATGTGCACAAAAATGGCAGCGTTGAATTTGTCATAGCTGCCATGATGGCCAGAACACCATCATTAACGCGCTAGCGTTCAGGTTCGAGTACAGCGGAGAACTCGTCGGCGCCAGCGGCGTGCGAGAAAGTGCGGATTAGTCAAAGAGGTAGTGACGTCATACGTGGAGCGGTGGATTTGAAAAGAGATTATAAGCTCATGCAAATTGTGAACATAATGTCGCAATATGGCCAAAAGACATCATGACATGTATGAATGTTAAAATAATTGCACTGGATTAGAAAGTGCAGTGTGATGGGAATTCAACCCGTGCCCTTTGGATCCCGACTCAGACACGCGGCCCTTAGGTCACAGAGGCACCTTCGTTGCATTGGTTAAAGGGAGACATAGTGCGTTTTGTCCCATAGTGTCTGAAGTGATACTGAAAGAGAACCCCAAGACACCGAACGGGAGTCATTAAGGCTATCGCGTCATACCCTTAAGGTAGAGCTTAAGTTTCCCCCAAACTGTTTAATACAGTGTTTCATGCCAGATATTTTCTAAGCACCGGTTAGGTACACTCACTCACCATCTTTCCCAGGTGCCCCTGGCTTTCCAGGCGTTCCCCCAGCTTTTCCAGAGGCACTGCGTCGTTCGTGCCCACTCGGCGGCTCCTGTCCCACTGCCGGAAGTCCTGGCTCGCCCGGAAGTCCCGGCAGACCCGGAATACCCGGTTTTCCAGCTTTCGCTTCGATGTGGCGTTTCTCCGGTTCGCCACCGGGCGATCCAGGGCCAGCCGGCTGCCCAGGCTGTCCGGGCTGTCCCGGTTGACCCGGCTGACCTGGACCTCCTGCCGCACCAGGTGCGCCTGCCTGACCAGGCTTTCCACCACCGTCACCGAGGTGTACACTTTGACCTGGAGTCTGAGTCACCAAAAAAGTCACAACGACGCCTGGCTGCCCCGGCTGTCCTGGTTGACCCGGTTGACCCGGCTGTCCCGGAGCTCCTGGCGCCCCTTCCGCACCAGGCGCACCCGGCTGCCCTCCTGTCTTCTCGCCGAGGGCCCTACGCTCTGGGTTCTGGGATTCGGAGCCTCCAGGTTGGCCCGGCTGTCCAGGCTGTCCTGGTTGACCCGCCTGCCCCGGTGCTCCTGGTTTTGAGAAAGCAACAACGGATGGTGTTTTTTCGGCGTTAGAAAGACAAGAGAGAAATAGTGTTCCCGGTTGATGATGATGTCAGGGTAGCGCTGTTGGCTGCGTTAAGCCAGTTTCACGGAAATAAACATGGACGCAAAGAGCAACATACATGCGAGTGCCGTCTTACAAATAAGCAAGGCTGAACTGCAATGTCTGGCGGATTATCATTTGGACTAAGCCCCTCAGAACAGCGCCTTCATTACCTTTTGATGCTCTATACTGAAAACCTCTTTGGCACGCTTTGGAAATTGCAACAGATCAAATAAGAAGGATTCAGCCCTCAACATTGACTCGATGACTAAAAAGAGGCGAAACGGTGCACACAGTTGCAGTGCTTTCACCAACTTGTACTACGCAGGGCTGCCCGTTGAGTGGCGTTGTTAAAAGGAGTAACCTCGCGCACATTAGCTTTGTAGATGCGCGAAAACATGTGATGGTAAAGTTACTTTGCTATCATGGAGTGGTTTTCAGCCGAAGTATTTTGCACCTCTGGCGGTTAAATATATCCCGTCTGCACTCTTTCTGTAGAAACGATATCGGACCAGTGCCTCGGTTGCAATAGTTACTTTCGGTAAGAGTTTCAGTCACCAGTGAGGAAGACAAAGAAGTAAACAAAGTAACGCGTGAGGAATTATGGCTAAAATAAATGCTTGGTCGGAGTTTGAGCACAAACTCTGGCAGCGCGTTGTGGTTTGCGTCCATGCACAAAATACGTCTCAAGGTCGTTAACCAGCCTGGTGGCTCAGTGGCTTTGGCATTCGGCTGCTGATTTGAAGGTCACGGGTTTGAACCCGGTATCGGCTGCCGTGTTTCAGTGGAAGTGACAATGAAGGCACGCTGGCCATGCAGGTCAGGCGAGAGTTCCTGGCCGGCCAGGTGCGGTGGGAAGGAAGGGTCATAAATGCACTAGGTACTGTTGGCACGTATTTGAGTTAGAGTTTGAAGTAGACGCAGCGTGCCATTCAAGTAGACGAAACTATTAGGATACCCAAGCTACAGGGGTTCATGCTAAGACGCCCGTGTGCTGGTTAAAGAACCCCAGGTGGTCTAAATTAATACACAGCTCCCCGGTACGTCCTCTCACAGCCTGAGTCGATTCAGGACGTTAAAACCCAAGAATCCATAAAGAATTAAATGTCAGTTAATATGCTAGCTACAATGCACAGAGGCTTGGGATAGAACGACTCCTACTGTTCTAAAGTCATAAATCAGGCCATTCATTAACGTCTCATGGCATTTTTCTTCAATAAACCAGTATCTTCTAATGAAAGTTCCTAGTATTCTTGAGGACAGAAGCTTATAAAAGTTCTATCTTTTAAGTATTCAGTTATGGAGCTGTAACATGTAGGCCATGGATGCAGGAAACGCAGGACAGGCCACAGCTTCTTGAGCTGCATGACAGGAAGCGTGCCGGAAGCCACGTGCTTTTTTCGAAAAGAGCACTGGCGTTTTTGACCGTTGTCATGGAAATGACGCCTGCCCGAAGCTAGATCGAGAGGTTTTCCGCAGGAGCTGCTGCCACGAACTTCTTGGCGCATGCTGGGGCTTTGCTATAGCAACGAAGGCGCCAGGCACTCTCAGCTCCCCGATTGGTTGGATTGGTGACTGACTGCATGACGGAGCCCTAACTTTTCCGCTTCAAAAATGATGGTCTAATGGCCTCTCTTAAGTTATTTCTTTCCTCCATGCTATCGACGTATGAGAAAACTTAGAATTGAGAGAAGTGCTGCAGCCGAAGAAAGGAAAAGATAAAACGTTAAAAGAAGGGAAGTGAGAAGCGCCGGTTAGGAAATAAGCACAATATAATGGTAACTTCGATAAAGTGAAGAACAGCAACTGGACATGGGCGGGGCATTTAATAGAAAAAAGTTATAACCGAGGATCCAATAAGAGGCATGAAGTGAAGTGTACTTTTAGAGAGAGCAAACGCTGCACTGTGGGGCAGATGGTGAGGTGAACAAATAACCTATGGGGTAGCCGTATGTAGTTCAGCGAAGGGCGAATTAGAAATCAGTGGGCGAGGCTTTCATTGCCAAGCCGCCTCGGTGGCTCAGTGGTTATTGCCTCGGCCGCTGACTCGAAAGACTAGGGTTTGATCCAGGCTTGGGCGGTCGCATTTCGATGGGCGAAATTCTAGAGAGCCATGCACTGTGCGATTGCAGTGCGCGTTCAAGACACCCAGGTGGTCGAAATTTGCGGAGCCCTTCACTACAGCGTGTTTCATTGCCTGAGTCCCTTTGGGACGTTAAACCCGCACAAACCAATTCAAATTCATTACCGGCTTAGGAAAATCACTGGCACGAATAAGGACACTTAGATGAGTATAATGAATGACCGTTATTTCACGCTGTATCCAGTGACGGTAAACGGAGCCGCCTTTAGATACGCGGTTGTAGTGAGGAAACGACGAAGACCAGCAAAAAGGACCAGAACTGAACATGAGAGAACTGTGTGAGAAAGTTTCCGCGTGGTTAAAAGACTGTATTTAAACCCAACAAAATATGAGCATTCAAACGACTCCTCTTGTTAGTGGTTTACTGGAGCGCCGATCTAGAATATTAAAGAAATAAAACTTCCAAGGTGTGGCAAATAGTTTTTATGTATAACCTATAAATGAATCCGTAATTCAGATGTGCTGGCAGAATAATTTAATCTAGTGTTAATAGCGCCTTATCTATAGGGATAAGCTCGTACAAGTCATTAATCGAGACAGTGTTACAGCTGGCAATAGGTACAATTGGCACTTATTTGAGGTACACTTTGAAGTAGAAGCAGCCTGTCATTCAAGAGGAGGAAACGATTAAGATACCCCGCTACGGTGGTTCGTGCTAAGCGCTGTGCTGTTTCGTGAAAACATGCAAACCACTGAAGCTGGAAGCTAGGCATGTGGTTCCACTACTGAAAAGAAACAGCTCAGCAAAGAAAAAACGCATCCATAATTTGTATTACTTATAAGGAGCGTTTGTTCATGCGCAATGAACATTTTCATTAAGTGTGGTCACAGATTTCACTGCTGAGCAATCTAGCAAAGGCACATACGCGCCGTTTATACCGCAGAAATTTGCAGGAAACAGAAGACATTTAACCATGCGCCGCGTATTTGAAATTTCAGGAGTGCACGAATTGTATTGGTAAATAACGAGACATTGAGGCCTGCGGACAGTGCACTTTTGACGACGCCTGTGCCCCGTGAAATTCCGCAGTTCTATTTGACTCGATCTGTAAGGCTTCAAAGCAGTTTTTGTTGCCTCTGCCGGTGCACTTGAGAGCTCTCAACTCCACTTAGCATTAACAGGAGTCACGAAGGCGTTCGAAGGCCACCTGTAAGTCCTTAATCCTCTACTCTCGCATGGTGAGATTTTACTCGACGCCCTTTAAGGAACCCTGGATGTATTGGAAAACGAGCCATATAAGCAAAGTATGAAGTATGTTCGAGGACTCAAGTCATATCAGATTAGACTAGTTTGGACTAAGTGCACATCTCACGTGCGTGTTCTTACTCTTTTTTTGCAGCGTTTTCTTGCTAGAACTTATTCTAGCTAAGTACCTTACATTATTTCTAGATACAATCAATACAGACTTTGGCGCTTTAAGGATATCCTTCCCAGTGCATCACTTCAGGTGCCAAAAATGTTGACCGCGGGAAACTTTGTGAGGACTTCTACTGCGGGAGAAAGCGATCCAGTGACTTGATTTTCAGTAGTATACACTTTTATGGCGAGCAGCTAGTTTCATCGTAATATAGAGCCTCAGAGGTCCCATAATGCTACTTGAACAAGTGACACCGCAAAAGCCTGTCCACATTTTTGTTTGAGTGGTACTGAATTTTTATAATCTCGTCTCCGGAGGATTCTCACCGGGCAGTCCTGGAAGTCCCGGCGCCCCTGGCCGACCCGCCTGTGGTCCTTGAAACTTGCTTCCGCTAAAGTCTGAACTCTCCAGGCCCAGTTGGTCGCTGTCGCCAGGCCTTCCTGCAGCACCCGGCAGGCCAGGAATGCTCGCTTGACCTGCATACCGCAGCGTACCATCCTTTTGACAAACTGCAGATGTTCGGCCCATCGACCGCTTTGCCCTCGACGACCAAGTGGTGAAAGAAATTGTGGAAATGGCTGAAGAACGTCAGTTATTTCTCGCAAATTCGTCATGCCGATTAGAATGCTGTTGCTGCGTAGACGCATATAGAAGGCACGCTGAGATTTAACGAAATGGTGCCCCGTGCAGACGCCATAATGAAGGGCTAAGGGTCGATTTAGACTACCTGAAGTTCTTTAACGAGCTCTGACATGGCAGGGTGCACGGACATTTCCACATCAGAGAAATGCGGCTGCCGCGGGCGGGACCGAACCCACGGCCTTATGATTAGCAGTCGAACAGTAAAGATAATGAGCCACCGCGGCGGATAGGTGACATTTTTCGGGTTGAGCGGCGTAATCCTGGCAGTAGACTGTGCCAACTGAACCCTCACATTTCTTGGGGTGGGTCAAAGACCTTATGGAATGTATTGTGAGGCAAGCTCCACCTAATTTTCATTCGTGGGAAGATACTAATGCAAGAATTATTTACTGCAACGATATTAGGAGCGTAAAAAGAATATTCTCAGCGTTCATCAGACTCGAACACGTGACGATGACTTTATTGATAGCGTTAGAAACTACCCCATTGTAGATCGGAAGTAGTTAGCTGTGTGGTGTAGCCTCAAGGACCTACAAAAAAAACGCTGTTATGCCACCTAATTTTATTTGATAAAGTGATCTCTGGCAACGTACTGCCAAAAATAAACCGTATTTTTTAATCTTGTCTAGCTCATTAAGAGATGAATTTCCACCCAAAGCAGCCTCTTAGTCATTAAAACGCGATAATCAGTCGATATAGGCCAGCTTTATTTTGACATTCTCGAGGACGCTACATCTGCTGTCTGGTGAGCAAAGCGGTGATAGAAATGGGCACTCTTAAGATGCTCCGAGTCGAGTCAATGGAGGGGGGAAGGGTATAGACGGTAGAGATATAGTGCTGCTCTTTGTAACTTCATAACTACGCAAGACAAAATGTCGGATTTTTTATGCCTTCCCAAGTGAGCTCAGAATGGGTTGTAGTCCACCGGACTCCATCTACAGCCATATAGGAACCTCTCCGGAGGCTGCATGAACCCTGATCTAAGTGGCATGGAAAATTGTTGAACAGGGAGCTGACGGAGATCACATTCATCGGCCACGTATGGACAACGGGGACTCGGCGATTTGCTTTGCACTGATCTCATAAGGCCATAAACCCGTATGTGTCCACTGTACAGGAGTTCACGAAGAAAGGCAACAGTCTGAGGCCAAGGAAAAGGAAGGGAAGACTTTTATTAATGGAGAGTTTTGTGAATTACAGAATGAAACTATGCAGGAAAATATTTTACAGAGAACATTATTTAGAAGTTGAAGAAAAGACAACAGCGTTCAATGGGAGATAATTTTGAATGCGTGCTGTGGATGCACAGCTACTGGTCGGATTTTTCGGGGAATTCCCCAATGTATAGTAGATTGTAATAAAGGCGTAATTACTCATTGGCATCCACCCATGCGCAGCCATACGGCTACAAAAATAAGCTAAACAGCTTGCTCAGAAACTTCGCCGTTAAAGAAAATACGCGCTGGTCCGTGGTTCGAACCCGGGACTACCGCTTCAACGGAGCAGTCGCTCTAACAACTGAGCTAACCGGTACGGCAAGCTTAGACTAGTGAGAGAGCGAATTGATCAATAACTCAAAACGGGAACAGTGCTGGTCAAATGTTTAAGGGAATCTCCAAAGGTCGAGTAGATTTGTAACAAGTGAGTAATTACTCAAACCGTTCTTTGATAGCCGTATGGCAGAGCTTGGGTGGATGCTAATGAGTAATTGCTTCCTCATTACAAGCTCAGGTACTGTGAAGGCGGTCCGAACTAATATGTTCGAACTATGTTTTTGTACCCCGAACTTGGGGGTGTTGACTAGCGCCACACCCAAGTGTATTGCTGGACGTGATGGACCCTTTTTATTGCGTCACAAGAAAGGCGATCGAAAGTTATATCATTACTGATGACCGTACGAGCTTCTCATTTTCCTCATCCATGTCTGCGCACCAAACTCAGCTGCAAAACGAAATTAGCTTAATGGCAGCCCTCTTAACTTGCGTACGTTGCACCTGCTTACTCCTGGGGTCGCCCCACGTAAGTGGAGACCGGAGCCGAGCGAAAGGCTTAGGAACGAAAAATGTCAGAGTTCTTGCTGGCCTCAAGTATTTGCGCACATGTTCAGTGCCTGCAGCGTGTACCTATTGTACACATTCTGCGGATGTAATTAGTCTGTTCTTTCTAAGATTATCATGTCTTTCCAATGCTTGTGAGGTGTGCAGAAACCGGGTGACAGAAAGTTAGTTAAGAAACTCCCAACGTTGTTTTCAATTTCCTTTTGCTACTTTTGACAGTTGTTAAAAGTATCAGGTAAAAATATCGCGAAACAGTACTAAACGGTGTAAAATTGTACATGCAATACCTTCATTACTTGCTGATGAGAACATTAATGCGCTAGCTTTCTTTTCTTCACCCGCGACAATGATGAGCCATTTGAAAGGGAGCATAAAGGTTCACGGTGGGGCCATCACTAAAGAACCTTTACTTGTCGAAGCATCCTAAGAATGAGCAGTTTAGTGACTTTAAACGGGACGTCACAGTCACTGCAGTGGATGGTGGTGATTCCCGAAGACCGCCATTTTAGATAACAGTAGTTTAGTTTTTGAGGTTTCGTTTAAAAATAGCTCTTCCAAAAGAAAATCGCGAATGAATACAGAGATCTTATTCCTGTGTGCCCAGAAAGTTAGAATTACTGAGAAAAAGTTGCGCATTTGGTTGTTATTGACCGCTACATTCCGAAAGTAACGAGAGCTAAGCAGATTGTTCGAGAAACTTATTTTCGCCGCATAATTTAAACGAGTCAATTATGCCGATTCCAGAACGTCGGAGAGCAGCAATACTACGCACAAACTCAGGGGTACACAACTCAATAATAAAACTAAAAGTTTCCCAATTGACCACCAAAGAACGCGTTCGGCTGTCAGGGTTGCTTTTGTAGTGTCACTTTTCAGCAGGATTTGCGCCTCTGTCGCATCTTACAGTTGTAATGATAGGCTGGGACATATCCTGTGGGCTATACAATGAGAATCTTATAATATTCTGCGAATATAAATGCATTTTTTAGCATTTGTAATGTCGGTATATTACGTTATACAATGGGTAATGTCAAACTACGAAAACAGCCCACGGAAGGCTGGAACGAAATATGTACCTTGAAAGAGGCAGGCATATCTATAGTAACTTACAATAACAAAGTGCAACTACGAAACCAATAAATCTTCAAGGTGCGGTCTAACTTCGAGCTTAGCTGCACTTTACACACTCCAACTCAATGCGTCCCTCGGTCCTTGACCGATTCATCACCTGTTTGTGCACCGCTGCCGTCGATGGGATCGACAAGTCGGAAGCGACTACGTCGGTGCGGCTTCCTTCCGCCTAGGATGTAGCTGTTGGACATCTCTTCGACAAACACGCTTCCTGGTCTGCGGTCGATGTCCCTGAATCCCGTAGGGGTATCGGAGTCAATGACATCGCGAAGCTGAAAGTCCATTCTCTGCCTTTCCGGGTACCCGTAGTCGCGTCGACGGTATCGCCGGTACTGGCCTGGAAACCAAGGAAAGGATGTCGCCAGTGAAAAATGGGCTAGGAATGTCATTGAGCCCCGTAACTAGAGATAACAACGTAAAAAGACTAGCTATACATTCAGCACTGGCTTGTGCACTGCTCTCGTTTTACGACAAGAGTCGTTTCATGGAGCCCTTGACCAAGCTTACGTGTAATTCCACGACACAGCTGGGAGGACGGCAGAACCAACGCTGAGCCTAAGATTAGATAAAATTAAGGAGAAGTAGATGGTGGGTGCAAATCTTGGTGTCTCGCCAAAATTTTGGAGCAGCCTGATGCCGCTGCCATAAAGAAGGCGGGAGTAAGAGCTGGCGCTACGCCAGAACCTGCGCTTGACTTAGAGCTAATGATAGTCTAGCCGCGCGGGTGTGCCATATGTAACACTACTAGTGCTGTGGTTAACTAAGAGGCTCTCGGCCGCCGGCGCACTCAACCGCGTGAAAATCGTCGCAGCTCCAGAAAATCCCGTGCCGTGCTCGGAAGCAACGAAGGAAAAAAAAAGTTTCAAAATATTGCCTGTCTTTACTGTATATCTTTCACGCAGCCCAACGTGCCTGTTTACTGTAGCAGCTGTGCTGTGTGTAAAAAAAACAAAAACAAAGCAGCACAGGATATTGCGCATTGCAACAGCTCTCGCTGCAGATTTATCCGCTAAGAGAAGCATAGCACGTCTTCATTTTTGTTTCTGGCAGTTGCGCATAAACTGGATTCTATTTTTCGTCATCCCGGACGCTAGCGAAATTTCTCGAAAGCTTAGCGGTTGTCGAGGAAGGCACGAGAAAACCCTGAAGAGTTAATTCACAACTCAACAAAGTTTATTTTTGATCCGCAGAATTAGGCATGTGCAGCCTTGGTGAAGTTACAAAGTTCCAAGAGGAGAGGGCGTTTTTTTTTGTACCTCTCAGAGGCCTGAAGCTTCAGGGGTGGCGTGAATGGCTCAATACATAGCTCAAAAGCCAGCCGCAGCTTTTAACCGGCCATAGACATTATAGTTTCTCTTTTGTATTTCCTTGTTTTAAATGATGCCTTAGACATTAATACATCCGTGTTCCTGTGCTACCTGCTTACGAGCGCTAAATATTTATAATTGAAATCCTTCTTGATGCTGTTTCGGTTTCATCAACCTAGCGGCGGCTGTAACGTTTAAGCAGTGTTTAGATGACGTGAGACATGAAGAAAACTGCAGTATGATCATTGATACGTAGTTTTCATTTACCACAACACTCAAGCCAGCCTGCCTCAAAAGCTGGGATGACAAAAAACGACGTATCAGTGCTTTAATACGGCGGGTACAGTTATGTACGCAAATCAGTGCAGGGACTGTTACGCTTGTAAACGGCATTCAAACGTTGAATGCAGTTTGGATTAAAACATCCCGAAAGGAGCTCAATACTGAGTACTCAAAGAAGATAGGCGAAACAAACGCTAAGACTGAAATGTGGAACCTCGTCTATCTCACTTCAAAATGATTGCTTTTAGGTATGACATCGGCTGTTTTTAAACCCTAATAAGCTCTAACTTGTATGGACGGCTTATAGGGCCGCTTATAGAGCTTATAGACATGACATCGGCTGTTTTTAAACCCTAATAAGCTCTAACTTGTATGGACGGCTTATAGGGCCGCTTATAGAGCTTATAGACAAGAATTTATAGAGCTTATAGAGAAGAACCGTTGCGTTCACGCATTATTGCACACAGACCAGTATGTAAGCTATGAGAAGGGCACTGTATAGGAGGTGCCTATAGAGTGTGGTTTTTCCACCAAACTGGCCGTTGTCGTAACACTGGGCATTGTGAACCCAAATGCCTGGAAGGTGCTCCTCACTAGTCACAGGGCGTGAGTTCAGGTGTGCGCGACTTCTAAACAGGACTGTCACGCCTTTGTGCAAAAGCAAACAGGTAACGATGGAGGTGAGAGTAGCATTCCACAACAGAAAGAGGGGCTGAGCGGGTCAGCCTGGCGTCTTAATTGCTCCTAAAGTGGATTGCTCTCCTTAATTGTGCCGGTTTGTTACGAAGGGTTTGATTGTAGATGGGAGCACACGTGTGAGCGCTTTTTCTCAAGTACGTATGAGTTGTTGGTGTTCATTTCATGCAGTCTGTTCTTTGTTGAGCTTTGCGCGGCTTATGAGGTACTTGAACAGCAATTCAGCCGCATCGCTATTTTACTGTAGTTTAAATTACACGTGACACTAGTTTGTGATCAGTAGTGTGACCAACTCTGTGGGAAAAAAAGTAATATATCACGAAATTTACTCGAATGCTACGAGAATTAGTATCTACGCTGCAGGCTTCTTCCGAGACCTGAGCATAATCTAAGTGCTGGTTCTGAAACTAGTCCGTTTTGTTTAAGAAAAATCCTGAAATGCCTATGTTATGTTACAGGACTGTTTCTAGACAGCTGTGCAGCTGTAAATAGGGTAAAACTCACCGCTGACGAACCCCAGCGACGTCGCCAGCAGGAAAACTGCTAGCGCCAGCCGTCCCATTGGTTGCACTCAGGATCTGGAACGTGCAGGTGGCAATGAAAAAAACTGTCACCATAGTACGGGCG
Organism: Amblyomma americanum; assembly: GCA_030143305.2. Taxonomy (NCBI): domain Eukaryota; kingdom Metazoa; phylum Arthropoda; class Arachnida; order Ixodida; family Ixodidae; genus Amblyomma; species Amblyomma americanum. The sequence continues at coordinate 131,153 of JARKHS020026552.1, read as the reverse complement.
TTGAGTGTTAACATTGCTCAATGTGCTCCCTTAGATTGCTAACACATAGAACGCTAAGTGAAAAGCTGGTTAGCAACAGAGAACATTACTAATTACATTGTCCGCCAAGGGTATACATCAAGAGCTTAGGATTTTCCCCTTTTGTAATTGGATTTGTGCCATGACACGCAGGAAAGCCAGGTTATCATGCGCCAAACGGAAAGATCATGTGTCTGTTATATGGAACCGAATGAGAGCAGCTTAAGGTACCGTCACTTGTTTCGGAACTTTTGATTTTTTAACGAAAGTTAGAACACAGGAGATATCAACAACTTCCCTTTCTCCTGTGAGTAAGCTAGCACCGAGTTACGCTTGTCCAAGCTATGGAACTCGATAGACTAAGCTAGAGTCCCATAATTAGGACTCCATTCCACGTTGGATCACGCCATATCGGTAATGGTGTCACAAGTTATAATCACCCGTTCTAAAGGTAAGGACATCCGGAGTTAGATTTGCATCTTGTGTGCGTAGCAAAAAATGATAAAACGTGCACTCGCACTTACGAGTCGCGAAGGGCAAGCGACATGCTGTGATTTTCGACCAAGGAGAAGGTTGGCAGTGACTACGTTTACACAAGGAAGCACGCAATGCGGGTCGCTTTCCTGAATGGTCTTATGGACGGGCGTTCCTGTTCTTGACTTTTAACTAGAACTAGAAGCCGAATGTGGAACAAGCTTCAATTCTCTTCCTAGACAGCACTGATTGATTTAGCGGCTTGCGAATCGCGGTTCGAAGACTGGAATTTTTTTATCAAATAGGCCGAGGAAACTCTGCGACTGGCAATTGGGAATGCACATTGAAACAGGCTGCAAACCCAAGACTTCCTACTGTCCTTTCTGCGGGGTTGCCACAACTGAAGTTTTATCAAAACGCCTTTCGCAAACTGTGGGGACCGGAACTGTGCCTCAGTGCCAGATTATTTGTGCTTCGAAGTCTTAATTGTGTACTATGTTTCGAAACTGCACACCAGAGGGTGCACGAGCTTGACAGCGTAAAGCAAAATGGTGCACGACCAGCACTGACAGAGCTGGGCGCTGACCTCTGTCGGCAAGCGGCAACGAAGTGGTGCTTTCCGAAGAAACGCAGCATTGCTCTTTGCACGTTGACGCTTGAAATGCACAGAAAATTATAACCCCGCGGGTTGTTCGTTGAAGTAAAAAGCCAACTATTTCCCGGCTGTCTTGCTAGGTAGCGCGTTGATGAAATCTGGGGCCCTCTCCGGCACTCCGCACTATTCTGGTCGCACCTATGCACTCCCTGAAGGCAGTGTCCTGGCCAGCCACATTGACATATGAAAATGTTAGGTGCTGGCGACACTCAAGTCATTCATAGAATCGATACCACGGGCGGCACCAAATAAAGCCACAGTACGACGCGATAAGGAAAAGTCGCGCGCTGAGGCCGCACAAGCAGCGGGGCACCAGAAAGAATTTAACTCTGCAAAAAAAAAATATCCGATAGTCAGCAACAGAGACAGGCTAGGCGAACTGGCCGGTACATGTAGCCAAGCCAGACATCATCACCTAGCTACTCTTCCTCAGTGCGTCCGTGGCAGAGAGAAAGCCACATAAGGGCCAGAATCCATGCTAAACGAATAATTACTCCCTGTTTATCTCTCTAACCGAGATCGGAGAGCCCACTTCGCCGCCCGCTACACTGGTGGACCCTTGCAACAGCTGTGCCCGTCGGACACGTAAGGGCGACTTACCGCAGGTCCCGCGTCGATGGCTGAGACTGTTGTCAAGGCCCGGCGCCGAGATGCGAAGGAAAAGGCGGCACCCGAACCTCGCACAGCCCGAGAAGCTAATGGAACCGTCCCGGTCACCTTCGTCGTCGACTGCTCCGGGTGCCACGAGCCATGAGGTGTGCGTGCGGCAGCACTCTTCCTTCTTTGACACGTGAGTTAAAGATGATGTGCAGTACTTCGCAGGAAAATTAGTTTTATTGAGCACATAACACTTAATATTCCACCAGGCACGTTACGTTATGAATTTGTCTCATCTGTTTCACACGCGCATTATGTTTTAGTATCAAGAAAAATCGGAATATTTGTACGCGTAAATACGAAACCCCATAACCGCCAAAAGTGACAAGGGTGGCTGAAAATTCATGGATCGTGCAGCATTTGTAAATTTTAATTAAGGTACGCTGCACAATTTCGTGCTCCCGGATATGCAGCCCCATTTTTCAGAAGGGCATATGTAGGTCTAATGAAATATGTTCTTTATCATCCGAATGTTTTTCCGAGATGGAAACACAGCAACAGACTTCTTCAATATATCAACCCCCGCCGCGGTGGCTCAGTGGTTAGGGCGCTCGACTACTGATCCGGAGTTCCCGGGTTCGAACCCGACCGCGGCGGCTGCGTTTTTATGGAGGAAAAACGCTAAGGCGCCCGTGTGCTGTGCGATGTCAGAGCACGTTAAAGATCCCCAGGTGGTCGAAATTATTCCGGAGCCCTCCACTACGGCACCTATTTGTTCCTCTCTTCTTTCACTCCGTCCCTTATCCCTTCCCTAACGGCGCGGTTCAGGTGTCCAACGATATATGAGACAGATACTGCGCCATTTCCTTTCCCCAAAAAAACCAATTAACCAATTATTTTTGAAAACGGACCGTTTCTGTATGCTTGAGATGGCCTACCTTTCTACCCTGAAAGAATTTAGAATTCTAGCCGGCATCAATGACGTTGCGAACACCGCTGTAGACGTTTCTTAAAAAGGTTTAGAATATCGCGTGCGTAATTGCAGGGGTCGTGCCGAAATATGCTAAAGTCAGTTGGGTCCGACATTTGTTGGGCCATGACGCCGAATGCAACGGTGTTTTCGAAATTCTAAAAACTGACAGGGATATTACTTTCGGTGCGCTACACTCCTCTAAATATTTAGATGCTATAAAAATAATGGTTAAAAGTTAAATATTCAATATTACTTAGCCGTTGTGGTATTTAGCACAGCTAAGCTCTATTCTGAACTATTACACCGCTGACAATGCATAGCCGAAACAAACGGTCTTCTAACTCAAAAGGCCTATTTTTAAAAATTATGGTGCGTTACGTGGACCACCCTACCGTTACATAGTATTCAGTCCCCAAGTTCGGAAACTATAACCTCACTTTCCGCCGCTACGGTGGTTCAGTGGTTATGGCGCTCGGCTGCTGACCCTAAAGACAAGGGTTCGATTCCGGCTGTGGCGGTAGCTTTTCGATGGAAACAAAATTCTAGAGGCCCGTGTACTGTGCGATGCAAGTGCACGTTAAAGAGCCCCAGGTGGTCGAAATTATCCTGGAGCCCTTCACTACGGCCTCCCTCATAGCCTGAGATTTTTGGGACGTTATACCCCCATAGATGTCAGATTCAACCCGTTCAAAAACGTCATTGGGATTGATGTGGTGCAGCGAAGTGCACTAGAGAGTTTAACCGTAATCAGCAAGCTCGGCAACATCAGTGTACGCCCTCTTATTCTCCAGGACAGCGGCACTACGGCTGGCGTAATCTACAACGTTGACATCGCCATCAGTGACGCAGATTTACCCATGTTGATCAAGCCGGCAACCAACGGCATTTCCATCATTCAAGTTCAGCGGTTAGGAAGGTCTACATGCATCAAGCTGACCTTCAAGCGTAACAGCATACCACCGTACGTGAAAGTTGGGCACTTTCGTCATCCAGTTCGACCTTTCGTGCCTAAGCCACTTCAATGCAGGAAGTGCATGAGTATCGGCCACGTGAGTGGCGTCTGCATCAACTCCATCGTGTGCCCGCGATGCTCCGAGTCACACAGAGGTGATGTTTGCCGCGCGACTACCTTGAAGTGCGCCAACTGCCACGGCCCTCATGACTCTTCCTCGAAAGACTGTCCCCGTCTAAAGACCGAGCGGGCGGTACTGAAGCAAATGGTGCGAGACCATTCAATGCACAAAGAAGCCGCCGCAAAGGTGGGACGACGTCGTTCGCGCCGCCGAAGGTCGTCAAAGAAAGCAGTCACATTTGAGAAGAATGCCCCAAACGCAACTGCAGCTTGTTCGCCTCCACCAAAAACCGTACCAAATCAAGGGAGCCCGGCGCTTGGTGAGGCTAGACCTGCTGCCTCAGATGCAACTTGGCCACCACTGCCAAAGCCTTCTACGCCTTCTGTGTCAGGGATGTTGGCGCACTCAGGGTAGTGTGCAGCGCCTACGACTGATCCAGCCAACAGGCACGATCAAGGCCATGGCCCAGATATGCAAGTGATTGCAATGCTAACGTCACTGATGAATGCCATGCGTGCTCTGCTTTCCAGCCTACGCACGCCAGCAGCAAATAGCGCACTTCAAGTGCTGGACGCGCTAAATCCAGTTCTTTCGGCTCTACAGCAGACGACATCATGGCTCCTTCGCACCTGTCTTTTCAAAAGAAATTGAAGCAAGCTTTCATTTTCCAATGGAATGCTCGTGGGCTCCAGTCACAGATTTTCGATTTACGGCACCACGTCTACGAGAATCACTTCCCGATTCTTGTGATTTGTGAACCGAAGACCCCGGCAATTTTGCGAATATCCGGTTACGAGGCATTTTCATCACCCACGTGCAACAGATCCAGCAAAGTCATCGTCCACATTCGACGTGAACTGACATATGTGCAACATTCAGTTCCTCCGAACGAAGACAATCAGTACGTTTGCCTGACAGTGAAGAGCCGTGACCTGACGTTTATGCTACTGGCGGTGTACTTGGCGCCATCAAGTCGTTTCGACGCCAGAAGGTTGAGTGGTTTGATGGCAGCTACACCTGCTCTGTGGGTTATTATGGGTGACTTTAATGCTCAACATACCATGTGGGGAGGCGTTAGGATGGACGTTAGGGGAAGACAGCTTGGGTCCTTCGCCTCTGACCATGACCTCCAGTGCCTGAATGACGGAAGCCCGACCTATATACGAGGGGTGACTTATAGCAGCTGCTTGGACTTGATTTTCGTTTCAACGTGCCATAACAACAGCGTGCGGTGGTTTTCGGATGTAGAAACCCATGGCAGCAACCATATCCCAACCTATCTGATTATTACCGGCCATTCCACATTTTCCCCAGCCTCGTGTAGGCAGCGCATTGACTGGACACTTTTTAAATTACTTATAGAGGCTGCTTGCGCAAAGGGCTTTTCTACCGGTCTTGAACAAAAAAATTAAGGAGGCCATGGAACACGCCACCTGCCCCTTTAACCCTGTCGCTAAATACACCGATTTTGACTTCGAATTGCAGCGACTGCGACCACAGCGGCGCAGGGCAGAGCGCAGATACCGACGCACAAAGTCGCGCCTAGACCTAAGAGATGCTAGGCGCATACAGAAGAAGATTCAGCGCAGAATTCAGGCACTGCAAACACAATGGTGGATGATATTTGCCAAACACTTGATCCACGGTATCCTTTGTCACGCGTTTGGAGTGTAATTCGGGGTCCTCGCACGTACCCTAAACAGCGCTACCCTTTCAAATCCGTAGCGCTCCACCAAAGGCGCAGAGTGGTTGAGGTAGCCGAAGATTTCTGCGCAAGAATAACAGGCCCTCCGAATCCAGGCGCAACGCTGCACTGCAACAATGTTCCACCCTCACGGGATTCTCGGATGGATGTATGGATTTTCCATGCAAGAACTTGATGCTGCGCTGGCTTGATGTAGCAGGTCATCATCACCATGACCCGATGGTGTGACGTACTCCGCACTTGCCAACCTTGGCCAAGAAACTCGACGGGCTCTTTTGGACACTTATAACAAGTCATAGACTGCTGGCATAGTTCCTCATGATTGGAAGACCAGACGTCTGGTTCCACTTCTTAAACCGGGGAAATCACCGCTCGACCTCTCATCATACCATCCAATGGCACTCGCCAGCTGCGTCGGCAAAGTCATGGAAAGAATGCTGCTCACACGCCTGGAATGGTACTTGGAGCGATATCAGATTTATCCGACCTTCATGTCTGGGTTCCGACGGGGCCGCTCTTCTATCGACAACGTGTTTGACCTTGTAACATCGGTGCAACACAGCAAAAGTTTGAAATGATTGACCGTAGCATTGTTTTTGGATTTCAAGGGCGCGTACGACAACGTAACTCCTCAGGCCATTTTGGACGCAATGGAAGCTGCTGAGATCGGAGGCCGCACGTTCAGCTGGATACGCTGCTATTTATCAGAGAGGTCGTTTTTTGTCCTGACTGCGAAAGGACCAACGTCCTTACACCAAAATTCGCGCGGAGTCCCTCAGGGTGGAGTGCTGAGTATCGTTTTCTTCAACCTTACTCTCATCGGCCTTGTCGACGTATTGCCACAATCTGCTCAGATCTCTGTATATGCAGATGATGTCTGTATTTGGGCATCAGGGGTGACCCGTCCTGAAGTTCGTGCAAGACTTCAAAAGGCGGCATCGATATTGACATCTTATCTTCGCTTGCAGGGCCTGAACATTTCGACCGAAAAGTGTTCACTTGTGGCGTTCACACGCAAAATAATGTCACGTTACACCATTCGCATCAATGGCGAAGCCATTCCCTATGAGAGAAGCCACAGATTCATTGGTGTTGTCATCGACAAGAACCTCTCGTGGAGTCCACATATCTACGACATGAGAAAGAGACTAATTGCGATTGTCCACGTCCTCTCCTTCCTTGGGGGAAAGTCCTGGGGCGCATCAGTGCGCTCGATGCTACAACTGTACCGTTCCCTATTTCTGGGCTAAATGCGGTACAGTCTTCCGATATTTAGTTTCATTAGAAAGACAAATATCAAGACCCTTCAAAGTGTGCAAGCGCAAGCTCCCTGTATCTGCCTTGGACTGCCTAAATGTGCATCAACAGCAGCAACTGTGCTTGTTGCCCGGGAACATCCTGTTACTACATACATTGCTGTTGACACCATGAGAACACATAATTGGCACCTCACACGGGTTCCCTGTCATCACCTCGCAACACTCCCAATAATTAGGCGGCGTACTGCATTCGCCAAAGTCATTGAAGCCCATCACGCATATCTTCCATCGGAGCTCACCCCTGCGTCAAGACCATGCTCACCCTTTTGGAGTCTTCATGAACTTCGGGTTCACCTCTATATTCCTGGCATTACGAAGAAAGCTGGTGTATCACTGCCCGCTCTCAAACAACTGACATTGAATCACCTGCATTCTTACCACAGTCACCGAATACATATTTACACAGATGGATCACTTCACTCGACCAGTTCTGCGGGGTCGGTGGTGATACCGGCCAGATCCATCTTCATGAAAGTGAAGACGACCAATCCAACATCTTCAACTGGTGCGGAACTCGCAGCCTTACGAGCTGCGGTAGAGTTCATCAGTCAAGAACCTCCACATGACTGGACGGTTTTCACCGACTCTAAAGCAGCCCTACAAGCCCTGCAAGCTGCTCTACGCCGCGGGTCGCAGGAACAACTTGTTGCTGAGATCCGTCTACTGTACCACGGCACCGTTTCCAAAGGTCATGACATCATTTTTCAATGGCTGTCAGGACAGTGTGGTATTAACGGTAATCACCAGGCCGATGCGGCTGCGCGTTCTGCTCACAACGACGGACTTGCAGTGAGGATCCCAATATCAAGACCTGACGCTGCGTGTAGGCTTCGCGCTTTGGCGCTGGAGCTCACACTTTCAGCGTGGAACATGGGACAGTTTTGCAACCTCCGCCTCAAGGCACTAGACCCAGGACTGCGCCTTCGTTTTCCACGTAACTTAGCACGTCGCGACGCAACATTGTTATGCCGTTTATGGATCGGTGTTGCTTTTACCAACCACTTTCCTTTCCGGATGGGGATGGCCGACTGTCCTGCCTGTGAAAGCTGCCGTTGTGAGGAGACCATCGCTCATCTTCTGTGTGAGTGCCCTGCATTTGCGAGTGCAAGACATACACTGTGTTGTGCCCTGGACCGCCTCGATCCTCGCCCATTAACAGAGCAAAAGATCCTCGGTCCATGGCCACAGCAGTCGACTGCCCTCAAGGCATACAAGGCACTCTTTGCCTACTTGAGAGCGGCTGGATTGAGTGACAAATTGTGACAGCGTTGTGCGTGTGTTATGCCTTTTTCCCCTTCTCTCTTCCTCCTTTTACTCCTCTAATTCCTCTTCCACAGTGCAGGGTAGCCAACCGGAACCCCTTTCTGGTTAACATCCCTGCCTTTCCCTCCTCCTATTTATCTATTTATTATACCCCCATAAACTAAACTAAACGAAATTCACCTTCGGGCACAGCCTCGAGCTATTTCCGGTAAGAGAAGCTTTGGAGGCGCGACCTGAAAGCAGGGATGCCGCTATGAAAGGCGGCTTGGAGAAGCTTAAATGGGAGCTGAAATGGTTTTTCTGGTTCGAATATATGAAGCCTGTAGTTAAATCATGCGTAGTTTTTTTTTACTCTAGCACCTAAGTTAGCAACGTAGACGTCGACTAAGTTTAGGCTTTGCTTAAAAGCGACAGAGAAGTGCAGAGAAGCTTGGTGATGAGGTCACGGACGGTGACATTTCAAATCTTTGCTGCATTCACTCAGACTGCTGTGCGTCAATGTTTGCAGCTGGCCAACGGTACGCTTGCTTTGCCTACCGTGCTTTCATTTGCTTCGTTAAAAGTAAGCGGTTATGCATTGAAAATGATCCGACCACGCAGATGACGTCGTCAGAAAGGTCAGCGTAACACCCATTCGGCACTGTGCCGACTGCCTGAAAGCAATCGCTGCTTTATACAGCGATTGCGCCGTCATTTCAAACGTTAGCACAAAAAAACTTCGCAGGCTTTAGCGGCAAGTCTGACGCGATCAGTCCCTGTAAGCTCGTCAAATCCTATAACATGTTCGGTCTCCCTTTAACTTTTTACTTGAGAACCGCTTTGCTTCACAACCCAGAAAAGTTTCCTAAAAATTTGAAAGTGGTGCGAAGTCAACTAATCTCTGCGTACCAGACTACCCAGATCGCCTCGTATGAGCCTCACTGGGAATTTCCCAACTGATATGGTGAAAGAGGCCTTAAAAATATATATTTTGGATGCAAAAATAAAGCAAACACAATATATAGGGTGACAGAAGACGGGAGGGCAAGGACAAGATGGAAGCACGGTGCTTGTGTTGTACATACCTGTCTCGAGCCCTGCTAAAACCTGAGCTGATTAGACAGGTGGGGAAACTATGGGAGGAATAATGATACGGAGAGAAAAGGAAATTCTGTAAAGCTGATTTGGAATGAAGCCGGCAGAAGAGATAAGGGCCAGTAACGCACTAGGGCGTAGGTTGACGCAACCCACTTGTGCTCCGGTCTTAGACAGTGCTTAACATGAAAGACGCCGTAGGGTGCATGTACAACACGAAAACATTCACACTCATGTCGAAATGCTTGAGGCTTACCCTATATGTGATGCGGATTTTTCACAGCATGAAAACGTTGATGACTCACAATGTTCCGGGACTCAGACTTATGAGAAGGCAGTGGTGTCGTTGATGAAGTCGTTTCGAGTTACTTGACTCCAGTAGCTTCGAAGTCACCGGTATTAAATTGACCAAAGATTGGTGAAGTCAAGCTGAAGGTGCACTACCCTGTTTAATACCTTCAAAAGAGTTCTACACTGAATAACCCGCGACATGGCAGTCATTGCTTTTGCCGACATTATCAGGATGCAGCAAGTGGTCTTTCAACGAACGCCCACACGCAGCACACAAAAGTGGCGAATTTGGCGAGCACCTTCAATGGATAAAAAACTTAGCTTTCCGTCGCTTTGCAAGAGGAGTCAAAAAGTTGAAGATACCTTGTTGTTTAGGAATCGGTAGTGCCATAAGCAACGTTGCTGCACGTCTTTACTGTGTACAGCACGTCTCCCAGGCGTCGCCCATCGTCCCATCGACTTGCATCATAATTGTGGTGCTTATGCTTGGACTCAAAAAAGAGCTTTGTACATATTTGTTTGTCTTATTGCGTGCCACATACATTGCTTATTGTTCCTTCAAGGTTCATCTCTTGATATTAGTTTCTTTTATTTCTGTGCTTTGTGAACTGATCGTGAAAGCTCCTGCTGTAAATCGTGTGCTGAGTCCCACTCAAGCTGTAGTTAAGCAGCTTTTACCCCCTGGGTAGCCATTTCAGAATAGTGCACGTGTCTGGAAGAAATGTATGAACTGTTCTAGAACTCATCGCATGCACATTTGTTTTCGAACGGATTGTTCGTTAGGCGACAAGCCGCACTTCTACTGGCGCGCCGGATATTTGGGCGCTTATGCTTCATTTTGTTGAACGTCCACCTTGGAGGCCTGCACTCCTTGAGAGATGCGGTGTTTTTCATTTAATGCGCTAGCTCCAATAGCGGCAATTCCCAGCATTTTGTCGTTGTGTGTTTGCCTGTTTGTTTGTCTGGAGCCGGTTTTGTGGGAGTCTGCTCACCTGTCACCCGGGTGGTGAGCAACCTGATCAGGTATGTAAATCTATACGTAGCAACCTGCTTACTGTGTCAGGCGGCAGCCCATTTAATAATTAGAGGCTGCTCTGAAAGGCCAACCTGGGTAGCTGCCCACCCAAACGACCCAAGTCCCACCGGTGGCAGCACCTGCCATAGAAGGGCAGTGTCGCATCGCTTAATAAGCTGCAACACTGCGCCAGGAGTGGTCAAAAGACTCCGGGGGCCAATGAATACAGAGAATGACCAATTACTCATATATGGACATGAACCCGTTATCGTTATCCGAACAACTGCGATTCGTGAAAGCTGGATCTGAATATCGGAACTGAAGAGAAAACCGAACTTCTAGCGTATATAACTCGCTTTGGCAGAACTACGACAATCTACCCTCATTTTTTTAGATACCTCATGTATCTCCATTTAACAAAGTTTCACAGAAACTCGTTTCAATGGGAGGACTCTGGTTTGAACAAAAATCCCAACGCCACAGCAGTAAAAAATTGATGGAAAAAAGGCGTTTCCACTTTCTTTATTTTTTGTTCACATTAAGCAACTTATAAGATTCGATCCAATCTCTGAAACAAATGTGGCAACGTTTTTTTTCGTTTCGCTGGCTTTTCTTGTAGGCGTGAACGTCACGGGCATCAGCATTGTCACTCGCTTTACGTGACAATCAACGGCTGCTGGGAATCGTCATCAGGCATGTTTTCGGCGATGTTGTTGATTTGTGAGGCTGGCGGCAAGCTCGCAGCAGGGAACTGACCAAAGAAGAACTGGACTCCCGAAAATGATACCTGCATAACAAAAGAATCCCAAGGGAGTCAACATTACCAAGAATTCAAAACACATTTCAGTACTATATTCAAATCTCGCTCGATAGAATCTGTTGGCTCGATCAAATTCGTTCACTTTTCGGCTCAAGTAGAAAAAGGTGCCGAGACTTTTTGTCTGTTTTTCTAGACTATAGCTACAGGAATTTCTGCTACAGGAATCTCTGACACCAAAGTATCAAAAGGCGGTGATGAGTAAAAGAAAAAAAAGCACTCTCAGAGGGTAGCCTGTTGCACGCGTTTCACTGCAGTTTCGTTGCAGCTTTTAACTGCCCGCTAACGAAATCTATCATTTGTTTGAAAAACTGGTCACCTGAGCCATGTTATATTTTATTGCGCACTTTCAATGCAGCAGTTATTCGTTAAGATGTGCACCGGTCTCCTTTACCTTATATTCCCTTATGAGGCCTGGTCTTTGCTTGTGTTGCTTGAAATACTGCCCTCGCCACGTGACTTTGTGCTTAATTTTTTGTCGACAACCATAACGAGAACACTGCATAGGTGTTTCAAAGGTAGCTTCTGCTTCAGGTAACGAGATAATGCATTTACAACACAAAATAAAATCCACCTGGCCTGGCCTGAAGATCGGTGTTTAATCAAATGAAGATTTTTATATTGAAGTTGAAGCCATGGGGTAAAAATTTCAATTCCCGAAGAAGCTCCGCACAAATTTTTTGTTGGTCCCAGGTGTCAGATTCTGACTGCAAAAATAGAAAGGTGAAAACCAGTAGGCTTTAATATGAACAGTGCTCCTCCAGCATCACGAACCCAGGGAAGAGGGAAAGATGTTTCCATTGCCAACCGTAAGCATACAGTATTTTAGTGCTGCAAATCAAGCTCTGAGATTGGGCAGAATACCCTGCCCCTAAAAGAAGTGCATTAGAGGACAGCTCACTCCCTTTTTACTCCCATATAGGTCAAATCGTGTTTATAGTGCAATCGCTGCCCTTCACTTGCAAGCACGTTCTGTGTATTGGGTAATGTATGTATGTATGTATGTATGTATGTATGTATGTATGTATGTATGTATGTATGTATGTATGTATGTATGTATGTATGTATGTATGTATGTATGTATGTATGTATGTATGTATGTATGTATGTATGTATGTATGTATGTATGTATGTATGTATGTATGTATGTATGTATGTATGTATGTATGTATGTATGTATGTATGTATGTATGTATGGTTTAGGTTTATAGGGGTCTAACGTCCCAAAGCAACTCAGGCTATGAGGGACGCCGTAGTGGGTGGCGCCAGAAATTTTGACCACCTGAGGTTCTTTAACGTTCACTGACATCGCACGTATGTATGTATGTATGTATGTATGTATGTATGTATGTATGTATGTATGTATGTATGTATGTATGTATGTATGTATGTATGTATGTATGTATGTATGTATGTATGTATGTATGTATGTATGTATGTATGTATGTATGTATGTATGTATGTATGTATGTATGTATGTATGTATGTATGTATGTATGTATGTATGTATGTATGTATGTATGTATGTATGTATGTATGTATGTATGTATGTATGATATGCATGATATATATTTCATAATCCATAATGATGTGTATTGTTCTGTATGTAAGGATTCCGACACGGCGAGATCATTAATGTGCAGCTTTCACGAAGATAGTCGCTTGTGGCTTAAAGAATAATATGAATTCACATTGTAGTACTTGCTGTCTGCGTGTAAATATTTGTTCAGCCAACGCGTGCGGTTTAGCTCCAGCAACGTTCGCATACCTTTGCTGGCCCATAGGGACTTCCGAGGAACCTGGCTCCGCCCACTCGTGTTGGTGCATGCCATCCCGGCCCGCAAACAGTGACGGGTTCCAGGGCCTCCTCGTCCGTCAGGTTGTCAGAGCTTGCGTGCGCCAGCACTGGTGGCAGGAGACCGCCAGGGTGGACCAAACGCAGGGTAGGAGCCGAGTAGGCCTCTTCTTCGGAACTCCAGGAGACATCATGCTGGCCCATGCCCGCATCTGCGAGTGCAATCTTCGTTACAAGACAATCATCAAATGGCACAGACGAAACAGTTTGCCAGAACAGTATCTTTGGCTTGTTGGTTTTCCATCCTGAAGGTAACAGCGCAGAACGTAGAAGACACACGTGAAGAGAAGCACACAGTAGAAGCTGTAGTACAAGGTATCTGTTATGCTTTGACGGTGCCGACATTTGCTTATAGCCTACCACATTTTTTTTTCTGATTCTAGTGCGTAGCTCTTAGGCACCTATTCCTGCATCCCACGCCGTAGTCGTAGTCGTCGTTGGCGTCGGCTTGTGGCAGGTAGCGCGTTGGCAGGTACTAACAAAGCGAAGCGCCACCGGCACCCGGAAAGATCCCGTGCGGGGGCTAGCAGAGAAACACGTCACCTGCCAGCGCTGGCAGGTGTCTTGTGAGGACTACGCTAGAATCTCGCATTACCGACGATCGTATTCGTGTCATTTTTTTGTTTCGATTCTCTGTCTAGGTTTCTGTCGAGAAACTAGCTTGCTCAAAAACCGGTGGGCAGGTTGTGTTGACGATATTAAAAACTCACGTGGCCTTTCTTGACCAATCAGCAAATTTCGTCTCAGACATCTGCGGGATTTCGTTGTGGCAACTATAATGCTGGCGCATTAAAACAAGTCTGCATAGATACGTCTTGCTTGACTGGATCTTCCGCATTGACGAAATTATTGTAAACCTTATCTTCTACCTTAGACCTTCGAGCCTCGGTGTAGTGTTGACAACTGACTAGAGGAAAAGTTATCAAAAAAAGTGATGGCGAAGTAATTGCCTCACTTAGACTAGACACCTGAACCGAGTCTTGAGGGACCAGTTGGAAGAGATTGAAAGCAAAGAGACAGAAGGGCAGGTGTTTACCATGCACAGCAAATTTCTCAAATACACCTTATAAAGCATTGAAACAAAAACATCTGTAAGAACGAAATCTTTCTGAAGATTATCGAAGAGGTAAGAGGCTTGGTTTATAATAACCTGCAATTAAACGTAAGCTGCGTAGTAAGCTGAAATTAAACGTGCGCATCAATTGATGGCTACTCACCATTCCAGAGGTCGTTTTCGTTTGGCAGCGAATTTTCCGGTTCCGGCCGTCTGGTGCTGTGTCTCAGCCGCTTTTGGCGTCTCTTCTTCACGCAGAAAATGGCGTACAGGATTAAGTATGCCGAAAAGAAAAGAACACGTCACTGTTGTTGGTGCTTAAAACATTTGCCTGTTAGGCTCACGAAAGAGTGAGCCCAACAGGATAATATTACCACGCATAAATTCCTAAATATTCCAGCGGGATGTTTCGAGAGGACTGGTCACTGAGTATCCCACATCGTTGTCGCCTCTTTTAGTAAAACATAAGAAGATTTCTTGATAGGAGCGTTTTAACGCAGAAGATAATAATTGCGCAGCGTTGTGATTTGATAGAGATGGCTGAGGCCAAAGACAAGGTATTTGTACGCGTTGGATAAATGTTTGTGTCTGGAACCACGCCAAGGCTCATATTCTAGCTATTTGAGATGAATTTTTGTCAACAGCAATATGTTATCGGCCGCAGTTCTTCGTGTTTTTTGTACGCATGGTACATTCATTTACAAAGTTTCACAATGAATTACGACCGTCCCCTCGTAGTTAACAACCACTTTATGCCGCAGCTTCTGGGCAGTATTAGACGTTTTAGTGCAATGGGATAGCATTTAAACCCTCCTAGTGAAAAAAAAAAAAACGTCGTCAGTCATATAATTCCCGGGACCGGAAGGGACGTCACCAAACCGGAAGTGACGAGAATAGGTTTCAATATTTCTGCGTTGCGTCCATGTCCCCACCTCTAGGTCTCCTGAGGGAAACATCTACCGCCAGCTGAAGAACCCGAAGAGGTCTTTGGTTGTGTGATGACCTACACGTAGAGGTTCGCAAACATAATCATGAAAGAATCATACAAACTTGGACGTAAAGGCATCAGTTAAACTTTCCTCTTGCCCTCCTACCGATGTGAACGGCGGTTAGCGGTACGAAGAGCACTTCGGGTCTTCGTCCGCTCGTCTGGCGACACGTTGCCGGTTGAGGCAGCAATTCCAACTTCTTAGAGACAAAACTTATTTATTAAAGACGGCACTGACATAAAAAAGCAGGTGAGCAAAAGGCAATTAAAAAAAAGGGTGTTAAAAAACGGCCGAGCTTGAGACTCGGCGCGCTCGTCCCAAGTCGTCATTTCCCGCGGGTTTTAACCCCTTCGATAATTGGGCGGAGCTTGAGTAATCTAGCTCTCGCCCAATTTGGACCAATAGCAAAGCGATTGCATCGTATGTACTAGTGGGCGGAGCCCAGGGCTCGCCGGTCCGAGCCCAGTGGAATGCGCAGCTTGCTGCATGCGCATTCGATCCACCGGTTGCCACGCGTCGGGACAGAAAGGATTAGTGCCGCCTCTCACCCTAAGCGCGGGCGTCACGCCTCGACGTACATTCCTCGATTCCCCCCCCCCTCCCCGGGCATGATCACTCCTGGTAACAGGTGCGGGGGGGGGGGGGGGGGGGCATCGGCCCCGTGGGCTTCCACTTACAGCATCTATAGATTTGTAATGCTATCACATTGCCAACACGTAATTTATTATGCCTACGTTTAAGGGAAGGCCCTTAGACATAGCGCCAGTAGACGCCAATCAGTAATTACTAATTTCATCAGCATCATCATTAATGAAGAAGGACGTTCTGGCGGGCTAGTTGGTTCATGATGAACAGAAAGGGTATAAACTGCGCGAACAAGACGGGACGAGAGGCACACAAATCGACAGACAAAGCGCAGACTTCCAACTGATTTTATTTGTGAAAAACACATCGTTAATAAGGCCAGAGAACATAAGAAAAAATAAGAAAAACACTATCAACATAGGGTTCAACGATAGAAAAATCAGCAGAAATTTACAGGTTAATCAGATCCGATGTGAACACGAACGTGCCCTTCTAAAAACTCTAGCACTGGTGTCGATAGCGACAGCGAGGGCGAGCTAATGCAGTCGTCACCCCTTTTGGCTATCAGGAAAGCTTCGATAACCTCCCTTTCAGTTTTGCTGCGTGCATAGGAGAGGAAAGCAGTTTTGTCTAGGTAGGGAACGCAGTTGCGGCTGTCACAGTTTTTGCAGTGTAATGGCAGATTGCTGCCTGTGCCGGTGTGCATCGATCGTCTATGTTCAAGGGCTCGCTCATTGAAGAACTGGCCAGTTTGGCCGATATAAACCCGCCCGCAAGATAGAGGTATCTGGTAGATAACCTCGGAGGCACACCTGGTGAACTTGGTCTGATGATTCTTCTTGCATGACCTGCGTTCCGATCTTGTTTCTTTTTTCTCTTCCGAGAGCATGGGACAAACTTTTTTCCACTTACAAGGCGCTGAAAACACTACATTTATTCCATATTTGCCTGCCACCTTCTTGATGCTGTGGGAAAGGCAGTGAAAATATGGCATGACGAAGGGAGGGGTCCTGTCTGCACTTGGATCTTTCCTTATTGCTTTTTTCATCCTCTGAAGAAGGCACTCACATGAGCTGCGAATTACTTGCTGAGGGTAGCCCGCGGATTCAAGTCGCTTGACTTGATTACGGAAACTAGATGAAAGAGAGTGAACACATGACTTATGAAGGGCAGACAAACAACATGACATGATAATGCTACGCTTCACTAACATCGAATGAGCACTTTTATAAGGTAGGAGGCTTTTGTTGGACCTGGGACTGTAAGCCCAGCAGACATGAACATCAGAAAAATGCAATTTTAAATCTAGATACTGAATGCGGTTGTTTCTTGTTACTTCATGAGTAAAACGGAGTCCTTGCCCCTCAGAGGAGAATGTGGCGAGAATGCTATCAACCGTGTTGTCAAGGTCAAGATTAGTACTGTAATCTAATATCACAAGATAGTCGTCAACATAACGAAACACATAGAACACCGGATGCTTTGAAAGCTCTAGTTTCAGGTGCCTGTCAAAGGAAGCCAAAAATATGTCGCACAAAACAGGAGCTACAGAAGAACCGATACAAATGCCAGACTTTTGAACATAAAATTGCCCGTCATGAAAGCTAGCGGTAGAGTTAAGATAAAACTGCAAAAGTTCTAGGAACTGCTCTGTGCTAACGCCAGCAGTATTCTGGAAGTCAACTTCGCCATGTTCGTCAATACCGTCTCTGATTGCTTTGAATAAACCATCATGAGGCACGGAGTAAAACAAATCTTCTACGTCGATGGAAAAGGCCGTAGAAGATAACGGAATTCCGTCTTCCAGGACTTTTGCCAGGTCCTTCGAGCTGCGGATGAGGTAAGGATCACCGCCTGCAAGTTTGTCTAGGTGTGGTTTTAGAAAGGATCCCACAATGTGTTGCCAGCTGCCTCTCTCCGAAATAATAGCGCGAAGTGGGCAATCCATCTTGTTTGTTTTGCCGGTGAAAAACATCTCCAAAGAGTCCCTCTCAGCTTTTGAGACCGAAAGCGCGACAGAACTAAGGTTCATTTCCTTAAGGAGCATGGTAGCTTGCTTTCGCTGTATTTACCCTTGGAATTAAATCGGATGAAAGTTCTTCAAGACAGCTTCTCGGGCTTTTTCAGCAAACATTCCCTGTGGCAGGAAAACGAAGCCGCCCTCCTTGTCCGCTTACATTATTGAAAGGTCGTTGGCGCTCAGGAAGTTCACAAGTCTCTTCACTGGGGCCTTCCGTGAAGTGAAACGACTTACGTTTCGCAGTAAGCAGCCCACAGAGTCGTTTACAGCCCGTTCCTTGTCCTGTAGAGAGGCAAACGCCCCCACACGGCGTACCATGGCTAGTAGTTCAGAACGTCTTGCTGAAGGTTCGAAGCAAAACTTCGGTCCCTTTTGCAGCGTCTCCTTGATGTTACTAGGAAGATCGATATTGCCCAGTATCGAGACGGAACCCTCTGTAAGTGTTGTCCGGAGTTTTGCCGGAAGCGTGAGACGCATTCTCTGCCAGAGAAAGCGCCGAAAGTCGCTTGTATTCTTGAAACCGTCTTGCGGCTACCCAATCGTTAGATTCTTGGAAGACGATGAACTTCAGCCAGTCTGAGTAGAGCCTCACTCGCCTCCAAGCTTCTGATTTCATTATCTTGCACATCCTGCGAGCGTGCCCCCAGGAAGGACCGGGGACGCCAAAGAGCCCCAGAAGCTGAGGTGGGACCATCTACCTCCTGAGGTAGTAGGCCAGCACTCGCGACTGGCACGTAGACAGAGCAATCAGGTTCACAAAGAAGAGTGCTTGATCGTTGGTCTTGAGAAAAAAAAAGAGCCCATGGGAGTGTTTTTCTTATTTTTTCTTATGTTCTCTGGCCTTATTAACGATGTGTTTTTCACAAATAAAATCAGTTGGAAGTCTGCGCTTTGTCTGTCGATTTGTGTGCCTCTCGTCCCGTCTTGTTCACGCAGTTTATACCCTTTCTGTTCATCATCATTAACCTGAATACGCCAACTGCTGGACAAAGGCCTCTCCCATATATCTCCATGTAACCTTGTGCTGTGCCAGCCTCAGCCACCTTTACCCCCGCGAAAGTTTTCTCATCCACCCACCTAACTTTCCGCCCCCCCCCCCCCCCCCTCATGTGAACGTCTTACTATTATTTTTGTTTTCCTAATACAGCTGAGGACAGTGAACGCAAAACCTTCTCAGCTTTATATCGTGTGTCATAGAGAAAAACACTACCTTCGTTCTCATGGTTAGAAGCTGCAGTGTTTTTGCCGATTCTATTGCGCTTCGACAAAAAAAAAATGTGCCAAGAAAGAAGCGTTTTTTGTCAAGTCGGCGCCCGAAAAATCTGCGCTTGAGCCTACGGACTTAATTTCATTACGCGTGGATGACTAAAGAGCTAATCACATTTTGATGTACTGTCCTTTGAGAAGATTTTATGATTGGTATCACTCGGGCCATGCGGTTTTGTATAGACATTAAATGGCGGCAGAAACTGGCGAGCAAAATTCACAAAGCTGCGAGCATGCAAAGAGGGCTCACTCTGGCTTCAGCACCGGGCATGGTAGCGTAGGTCGCCTCTGAGTGGGAGGTGGGGCATGGCTCTATTGAACTACGAGCCAATGTATCGCACTCAGAACGTTATAAGAAGGCGCTATAGTTACATTACAAGTCTTCAGATACCTTAACGAAGCTTGGCTGCGTGATGGAGACAGCTCGCTTTAGAGATGCTTAATTGAAAATCTTTAATGGTTTGGGAACTGTGGTCAGGGTCTCTCGCCTGACGTTCACCGGAAATCATAAGCTTTATACAGGTGCGACACAAACATACAGCGGGATATCTTTGCACATGCATGACCGGACATGTTCAATTGCCATAGAAAAGTTGAAAATCTATTTTGCTGTGATTAAAACTGCAAATTGATTGAATTCAGAACATCAAAAACACCAAGAGCTATTATCAGGTGTTTAGAACATTTCAACAAAAAATCAAAACAAAGTACTGCCTACGTTAAAACCTATAAAATAAAAAAAATATCTGACGTGCTGCACATTGTCAGCTATTGAGAGTAGAAAAAAAAGTTATGAGCGAGTTATAATACCAGGGATAGTTAACAGCAATGAAAAAAAGAATCCGATTGTTTTTTCTTTCTTGAATTTGTCCCCACAATAATACAGCTGTCACATTAAATTTCCGGCCAAAAAATTCACATGGCGGTAACGACTGTGTAAATCAATATTTCGTGATAGCTGTTTAGGCGTTTAGTTTTGGGATTATATTGCTGGCGCCCTGATGTAGTGGTCACGAAATACGCCCCTACACTGGCAGGCGGCTTCTTCAAACAGAGCCTCCCGTAAGCTTATGCGACTCAAGTTGACTGGCGTAACCGCTGGGTGCTATCGAACCTACCGGTTACGGTGACGACGGCGGACGGCTACGACGCGGAAGCCAGGGACGGGCGCCTAACAGCTATCGCTGTAAAATCTAATGGTCAGGACAGGAGCCTCAAAGCCGATTTATGGCTGCAACAGTTGTTACTGGAATATTATTAGAAATCTCTGCACAGCCCTAACAACCCGCTGAAATGTACAAAACACCGAAAAGAAGACAATCAATTGTGGTGCGAATACTTTGGCAGCAGTCTAGTATCTTCTCACGCAGGCAAAAAAAAAACTCAGATGTCAGATGTACGGACTCGTTCATTAAATAAAATAATTTGTTAATCGGAGGTACTTTGCTTCTGAAGTGAAAAACAAGCATCATTCCCGAGGGTGCAGCTGTGAGCAAGTTGCTGTATCTTACCCCGCCTCTCCTGGCAGCGGTGACATCATTTACGAGAACAGCACCTGCAGAAGTGGCACATGGTTGACGCACATGAGTTTACAACTGATGAACATCAAAACTGCGGCATAGTACTCAGAGAAAGAGAACCTTTATTCACAAATTGCTGTCAGGTTATAGGTGCAGAAAGAAGCTTTCTTAGCGCAAAAAAGGACCAATAAAGAAAGAAGACCGGATTGGATCGGCAGTAAGCAGCACGAAATGGTCAGCTTCATGGTTGGCGTTTAAGGTAATCGCAAATGGAACGTTTAGTTAGACAAACTGGAGTTGAAATTGATCATTGATCAAAAATAAACTTGTGCAGGTACAAGTAGGCCGCACAGGACGCGTCTCAGAAACCGTAATTACATCCCATGCACAGTACTATATAGACGGCCAGGACAGCACGTGCTGATAAAGGCATTAGGAAATCCCCTTCAGTCCCGATGCACATACCTCGTATGCACTCTTCTAACCCCCATATTTTCTTATAGCGACGAAATCTCCATTTCCCCTTCAACTAGCCTACATCACATGCCAAATTCAGAAACCACTCTCAATCATGCACGAACTGGCTTCTTTTACCACTTCCGTTTCTCCGAGAACACCAGTAAGCTGTGAATAAGAAAGTCATGCCAGGCTTGAACTGCTGACACTGGGCTTTGATTTCAGGCTAGAGTATTGTGGCTCTATCATTACAAGGAATTCGGGACCTGCGCTTCTAGTTCCTTCGGCTGCCACGACGTGGCGCATGGCTTTGAACGTGCAATCCCTGTCGAAAAATACCATACAGCTGGTCTAATAAACAAAAGAACCTTTTATCGTCTTGTCGTTACTACAGATCTTTCTGTAGTATTGCGACTTTGTTTCGGCGACAGAACTGGCTCTGTTGTTATGACAGGAGTCTGCTCAATGCTACAGAAAATCCTTTTGTTACTATAACAACTTATGTTTTTCAGGCCCAAATTACTACTCGAAAATCTGTGGTGCCAACAAACAATTCTGTGGTGTTTTTCGATAGGGATAAGATAGCACGATGAAATAATCGGTGACGTAACAAATGAAGTTAATGACCGAGTGGTGGAGAACAGAGTGTCAAAGGCCACAGGGCTTGATGGCACTGGCGGGCGCTGTCTGCGTGTTTGGTAATGTTGTGCAGTGAGGTTTCCAAGGACCCGAAGAAAAAATAAACTTCCACATTATAGTACATATATCTGCGTGAGTATTTCGAAACTTTTGTACCGGCAAGGCGCCCTTTTATGATGCTGGAAAGAAAGGTTCACTTACCGCAAATAGCAAGAACAAGGAAAGCCTTTATAAGCGTTACGGACAAGGTGACCATCGTGAGATGTTCTTGATTGTATTGTTAACCCCGTTGAAAACACAAGCACTCCCGATGTCCGCAAATGTTGAACGCGCTGTGTCAAGCTTCCTGGCCGTTACAAATTTCGTGTCCTTATGCCACCTGCACATCCATGCCGTAATGTGTGAACTAAGGCGATGCGGTGGAGCTTCACTGACGAGTGACATTTTGAAATTTCTTTTTTAGATAAGTTTAACAAGCAGCGGGCTTATTGTGCGCCGAGGAACTTGCAAAAAATATATAATTCTGTCAAAACTACCTGACTGGGCACCGAGGTTTGAAAGGACAAGGCCTACGCATAAATTTCATTCCACAACCGCGTCTGTTCTTCAAAACGTGCCGAAGTTTGTTAATGCGGACATTTCCGCAAAATGAATAAAGCCAGAAATATATGATCTCGAAAGTGTCTCCGTCTTTAGAAGTAAGCAGGGTGTCATTTAAGTCCGCAGAGTTTGAAACGGTGAGTTATCCGAGAGCTTTTAAGTTGCTTGAAAGGCGTCGGACGCTTCCCCTAACTAGGAGTATTCAGTCTTGAAGCCGTCAAGGTGCCTCGCTTTTTCGATACAAGAGCAGTAAGATGTGAGTGCGAAGCTCGAATGCGGCCGAGGTAATCGTGTACATAAGCAAGCTTATGTGACTTACATATGCACCAAGAAAAAAGTGTATTCAGTGTAATTTCATGATGTTTCTGGCGGCTGATTGCAAACATTCCAAAGACATTGTAAGGAAGCAGAAATAGAAGTGTGCAGAAATGAGCCCAGTTTGCAACGGCATATTGGGATTAGTGTGATAACATTTTGCTCAAATATCACTTAAACGAGTGACCTATGCGTTCAGACAGCCTCAAAAACCATCAAACACTCTAAAAAGAAAATTGCCAGAGGTGTCAAAATATGAAGCGGCTTACAATAGCAGAAACGAAGTTCTAATGCCTTTTAGTTATCTGCAAAGTTATTCCTACAAGCAAAAACATGCACATTTGGCTGCCTAAGAGACCGCAAGTATTAAGTAATATTTTCGCAAAATGTCTGATCAAAGAAAGACGCTTTCATTGTTGTTTTAGTTGCGCAAGGACGCGAGGAAAACCGCCCATGTTGGGGTCTGTATTTTTGTGCGCTAGCACTGAAACCACCAATCTAAGATTTCTCCGATTTCTGTCCGAAGCCCTTGGCCGGTGGCGCACCCGCCACGGCCACCTGCCCGCCGGTTTGTGAGGAACCCGCCAACAGGCTTTATAGCCACGTGTGCAGGACACTATGACAAAACACTCTATGACCGCGAGTTGGTTTCGAAACTTCGGCGGCCGCTGCGTTGGGCCACAACTTCTCGCTGCTGCCGAACATCGCGTGTGTGTAACTGACAGTCTGTCGCATTGCGCTCTGGGTATTGTTTTCATAAATTTTCATTCGGGCGCAATGCGTCCAGAACACACTGCTCTCCCACTACGATCTTAAACCGGGCTTCTAACCAAAACCAAAACCAAAGTACGAGAGCACCTTATGTGCTTTTGGCCTAACGAGGCTAAGTCATCCGCCACTTTTTTTTTTTGACGCTGTCAGGATCTCGATGACGCAAGTACGTTTGCATCCAGTCCTTGTTGCATATTTCATGTCTTCATAAGATGCTATATATTACTTCGCAATCACGTACTGTACTAGCGTTATATGTGACCTGAAGGTGTCCTGAAACAGAGTTGGCCAGTGCTAAATGTTCACTTAAAAAAATGTTGAAGCACAAAACGCGTTATTGAAATCTGAAGCTTGAGTAGCAATTCTTACCGCATCCCAAGCACGTAGCGGCCTTGCTTAACATATTCTCACATCTTTCTCAGTTTTGGCGAAGCGTTGTAGAGAATAGGCGTAAATCCAGGCACTCACACTGGGCTTTATGCGATGACAATTGTTTTTGATAAGGTCACATTTAGAGCGTACATCTCTTTAAGCAAGCCGTCCTGGTTGTCAACGGGTAACGCTAGGCCATTTTGAAGGAATTTTTAAGCTTTTCCTTTATTTTAGGATTTAGCATCCTGAATTAGCCACAAAAGTCGCTGGTTGGTTGCGAGGGAGATGGTGTCACAAGGTCATGCGACCACGGCGCGAAAAATAAGAGCTCAAAAAGAAGGGGAGTGCGTGCATTGGGATAGGACGAGACGAGCAGGTTCTAGCATATTCTCGTCGGAATAACTGAGCGCATGATTCGGTGTGTGCTCATAAAGATACGATGTCAATGACGGCATTTTGTGTGTGGTGAAAGAACCGACATAGGCGCATAAACATGGAGCAGCAATTCTGCTTTCAATTCTCTCGCATTCCACTCTTCAGCTGACATAAGCAATGCCGATAATTTTGAATTAAGGTTTTATTTTTAGTTTTGTTTCGCTTCAGTGAATTTTCCGTGCCAAATTCGTTTCCCCTAGCGCAGAGGAACATATCGCCTACAATCCCTGCTCTTACTTCAAAGCGTTTTCGCTGAAAAGCGCAAGTGTTGGCGCGCTCATCGACTAGCAGCTGGAACAGTTCGACAAAAGTGCATTCTTGATTTTACTTAAAGACGAGGTTATTATTTGTTGTTCACCGGGGCCTTCGGTAAGTACGGCCATCGAGGCAGTCAGCCTAGATTCATCTGCTTCTCTGCGAGCCGCATGGTGAAGCACAGGGGCTCAGTGTTAGGGGTGTAGAGAAAGTGAGCTTTGCATGAATCGTCGCCCTGCGTCGTCCTATCTCACGCAGCGTATTTTATTTTCGAAAAATATATTGCTGAGCTCGATAATAACGTAAATATTATGTCCTGCTCTGACGTCTATAGCGGCATGTTTCTTTTCGACAAGCCTTAGTTGCCGAGGCAATGGTACTTTTCGCTACTAACACCGTAGCGGTAACCCACCTACGGAAGCCTGTCAGCGTGACCTAGAAAATGTGTAGGTCAGATGGGGAGGGGCTGCATATTTTCGACAAGAGCTTTACTTCAGAGGGAAAGGCACGCACGCACGCAGGTACGTACGCAGGGCCATTAGGCTTATTAGGCTTTCAATGTTTACGCTAGCAGCGGTAAGTTTTATAGCTATGACTATCGAAGTGACGTTTTCTTCGAAAAAAAAATACTGGCAAGCTGACATGACAAACCACGAGTAAAAGGCGGTAGACCGGCACCCTACATCCGTAAGTCATGCACAATGCATGACTGCAAAGAGGTGAATGGCTGTGGAAGAGAACTCATTGGTAGGAAGCGCCATCAAGAAGGAGACTGTGGAGAGAAGAGCTACCAGGTTCACTACGAAGAGTGATACGTGAGGCGATAAAGTCTTTGCTTTGCAAATTGCACGACCTCGTAGGGCGGCAGTAGCACAGACAATAGATGGCGAGGACTACTTCTGGGATAGGGCTTTGTAGAAGTTCTGTCGTTATTAAGTTGCACGCCTGACAGGAGCCGAATGGTGTTTTCTATGCGTGTCCAAAAATAAACTTGTAAGACAAGAAGCAAATAATTCCTGTTTGGAAACGTCCACTGAGTAAGAAGAACGGTATCATGGCAACAAGAGTTTTGAGGGAATTTCGATTCAGTACGCGGTGAGAAATCTTGTTAAGCGGGAACGTGAAAAAACTGCAAGCACCGTCTTGTGTGTTGAAAGTTTGATGGTAATCAACAACCAGCGCCTGCCATTCTGCATAGAAGGAAAGGAGTAATCGAAGAGAAGAACTCTCTTATCGCTTAGTCGTGGCGGTTCCTCTAGTTAACAAAGTGAGTGTCCAGAAACGAGTACGCACGCATAGTTTCAGTCGCAGGTAAAAAACGAAACGAGAGCCAGTGTGTAGTTTTGCTCAGACTGTTTTCTCAGAGTAGCCGTTTCGAGTACCAGGGTCACTTACTGTAATTTCAGTGTTCGTGGGGAGTAACAGGGAAAACATTCACAGGAATCTGAGGACGATAAAGTAGAGCGGTTATTTTTACCGTGACCTACTCCATCTCTAACATTTTGGGGTCAGAGCAGGCCTGGCCTTCTGGCCAGCAACGATCATAGCGAATCAGACGGAAAAGCTACAAGTGGAGGTTTAATAAGGACAATACGGGCGAGTGATGTCAGTTATAGGTCTGCTTGCGGAGTTTGCGCACGAGCCGCCTGTACGTCATTCTCTTTGCCTTCTGCATATTGGACATGGCCTCTTCATGGGATCATACCTCACCATACGCAGCTGATCTGCTGCGCATGGTGAGGTATGATCAGCTGATCAGCTGCGAAGCCCGCAGGGTGAGTTATACGGCGTCGCGTGAAGTATAGGGCTTCAAACGGGTAACGACGGGCACTGAAACTTTCGCAGAACAATGGGCGCTTCGCGTGAGACGAGCTATGCGACAATTCAGGTCCCTGATTTGGTCAGTGATGAGGAAGGGCCCGTCGTAGTGGCACAGCAGGTTCTCAGACAAGCTCCGTCAGGATAAACACTTTTATGGTGATATATTGCAAGCACATTGCAGAATTTCTCGTGCTTTCAGATCTACCAATCCGTAATTGCAGCACTGGGGTAAGCTTATGTTAACACAGAGGATAATGTCGTTTATTTAGGCCCTTCTAAGTCTGTAGAAAGCATCACATGAGAAAAAGCGTTGGCGTCTGGCGAAAACTAATAACGAAAGGCTTAGTTGCGAAATCCTACGGTAGGCTACAACGATGCCGCAGTCAAAAGGGCTTCAGGTTAAGTTCGGGTGTGTAGTGCTTGTTTTTGCCTTAATTTGTTCCTCAGACAGTGTCTAAGAGGAGGCCAAGGCTAAAGGCTCAGAGCTGGACGAGGCCTTGGCCCCTTGTACAAGTTTTTGCGGCAACGAACAGAAGTCAGACATAATACTTCGGTCAGTAGTAGGGATGCAATGTAAACAACTATTTAAAAGGCAGAACTGTACCGCCCTGTACATCAGTCTCAAGCTATCCAAAGTTGTAAGAAAAAGCAGCTTCTGTTAACACATCCAGGTTTGTAGACAAAGGGTGCCGGCAATAGGAAACGTCAAGTGCGAAACCGGCAGCACAAACATCAAAAGCAATACACGAGAAAAGAAAAACTAGAATGCCGGAACAATTTTTGATCCAATTTCAAACATTGCATACAATATTTCATCTGCAAACCGCGGAACATGGGTTGGCGATGCAAATGATTTGGCAACGGTCTAGTAATAAATATATTATTCGGTTGCGTATAAAATTGCTGAATGAACCAAGAAATGTCTGCATTCACATTTAAAAACTGTAAAGGACATGTTGAAATCCATGTGCATTCCAGAGCTATTCAACAGTTTAGTTGACTGAAAAGTTAGCGTTTGGCAACCATAATTAGTTCGCATCATAGGCGCTCTCCGTTTAGGATAGCGGATCGGGTATGTACTGCTACGTTCTCTTGTAGGGATAAGTAGTTTGTTTCGATGGATCCACTGTAGCTGTTTAAAGTAATAAACCTGGCTTGCTTTCAGAATGCTGTATTTAACGAAAAGTGGCCCGGTTGAAACGCTTGGAATTAACACACGAACGTTTTTGTATCTAGCGCAAGCTGTGCTTGAACTTCGCGATCGAAAATGAATCCGCGGCTTTGTTCTCAGCAGCAGAACGCGAATCCTAAGTCCGCCCCTGTACCTGTGAAAGGATAAAAAATATAATTGCAGGAGGTACACTCAATCGTTAAGTTGACAAATGACTGCCAAAGAAAACTGCTTTTCCAGTTCCCGGAGCGAGAATGCTGGTGCGCCTATTTCACTGGGAAGCAGCCCAGTGGTCTCCACAACTCGCGATGCACAGTCGAAATTTTAGAACGAGGTTGGAGTCGCTACTAATGTGCACTTTTTTGCGCTGCTCGACAGCCTCCTTTTATACCACATGGCAAGTCTTCTAATAAAATAAAAACTGTCCTAAATCACGGTGCACTCTCGAACTGTGTCATGATGGAAGGTTTGGTATGGTTTTCAAATCAAATCAATAGAAATGAAATCATAAATTATTTTCAGGGCATGTCCTGCAGATAGAGAGTAAATACTAATACAGCCTGGCGAGGTCTCTGCCCCCGTTTTATTCGTACAGCATAGCAAAAAGGTGCACTTAAGGACATAGAAATTTTGGTTTTCTATCAGACATCGAACAATAATAACTTACAATATACTAGGAAGAGAAAACAAGCAATACTACATATATACACAGTCGAGAAAAAATCACATGCCCAGACAAACTTCGTAAGAATTTTAACGTGTTACAGGCATTCAGTGAGTGAGCTTTGAGGTTTAACATCCCATAGCGACTCAAGCGTGGAAGGAGGGGCGGAGGTAAGGAAGAAAGAAAAAGGTGCCATAGCCAACGCTGTGGAATAATTCTGAGCGCCTGAGGATATTTGCATGCACTAACAGCGCTCACTATATGGAGGCTTTTGCTTTTGCTTTGTGATGTCATTGCGCTCTGAAGTCGGTTAACTGTACGTTTTTTTACCCTATTTCGTGGTTATTGCTTTCTGTTAAGTGTGAAGGCTTCACAAAAAGTACGGCATCTCCTAGAGTGCCACAAAATAAATACCATGTTTCTTGGAATAAAATCACTATCCTGCGGCTAACGCCATCGACGCTGACGTAATATTTTGCTGGTTCTGTGTTTACGAAAATTCAATGTACGTTACGCCAGACCCCCCCCCCCCCCCCAACTTTCGTGTCGGAAAGACATCTTCTCTTTGTTTCAAAGGTATCAGAATACTTGCGAAATAAAACTTTGGAGCCCTTACAGCCCGTTACAGTGCAAACGGCAATGTAGCTGACCGACTGAAATTTATTTTAACGCGGCACTATTACTCATGCTATGCAACTCATGCTAAACACTCATGATATACAACTCACGCTACGCAATAAACGACTTTGTTTCGCTCCAGCCGCACTGCTTAGTAGTTTGCGGGTGCTGCCGCAGTGTGGCGTTCGTTTTGTGAAAATTGCGAATAGGGGACACTGTAGCTAGATCCAAGACATAATTGCTATGAGCGAACTTGAGACAGATCATTTCCAGTCACTTAAAGCTGCCGTGAAACTCACTTTCATTTTTCCACTTACGCCGTTAACATTTGAGAAGCTGCTATGAAAGCTCCGAGATTAGTGAGCTTTTTTGCCCTTGCAATTTTTTTTTTATGAGCAGGAACCTACATGATGGAAATAAGAACGTACAATGAAATACAAAGAAACCAGTTCGTCTTATTCGCTGTAAGGACTGTTCTTCTCTATGAATCTTTTTTCAGGCATAAAAATGAGCTACCTTATTAAAAAGATATCGGTGCTTACGGGTAAGTATCTTGGAGGCCGTAAATGAACGCAGTATCAAGTCCTTGTAAGAAGTCCAGTGTGGGATCTAACGCCGTACTAGGTGTGTTCTGTGTAAACTCAGTAATAAAATAAGTGAAGTTGTGACTCCTGCACACTGTTGTACGCAATGTAGATGAAGTTATATTCTAGCAGGATACAACTATAAAATGATGGAAGTCCCTCCAGTGAAGCAAAGAAATGTGTTTATTTTAAGTGAAGCAAAGAAATGTGTTTATTTTAGTTTGGTGTGAGTGTCAAGAAAAGCTTTTTCAGTGGACTGTTTTGGTCATTGTGGACAGACAGTGTGTGGTAGTCGTGAATGTGGGTGGAGCTTAACTCGAGACGAAAGGTGTATACCATAACAGGAATATTGAGACATGAAACGAAGTACAGCGTCGCACTTTTTTCAGACGCAAATGAAAAATGACAATCTAATAAGGAGTCAAATGAGCCATTATGTTGGTCATGCAAAAGGAAATGAACAGCCTTTTAAGTCTATTTTAAGTAGAAAGATGGTTGAGCATGTGGAAGACCCTTTATCAGCGCTTCTGTACGTGTCGGCGTAATTGTTTCTTGTCCGTTGTTCTTTTTGCGCTGGCTCTTCTGAGATCATAGCTTACCAACTAGCCCAACAACAAGTCTTATTGAGGTGGAAGACCACATTCAAGCTGTCGCATACGTATGTCTGGAGTGAGAACCAAATCCATCACAACTACATGCGGCATAGAGCTTTCTTTCTCACGTGACCCGACTTTTCCGTTTCCTGTCGGCGATATATATTTTCTGGCAATAATTTTTCTTACTTTGAAATAAAGATTTTTATCAGGATAAATTCATCATAACGAGAGCAGCCCATTTCGATTACCTACCCATAACTAATAAATGATGTTAATTTAGACATTAAACTATTGTATTGTGCCGTATATACATTATTTTCAATGAGACCGGAATTGTTTGGCGTTATGCACATATCTACATCAATATTATGCAGAAAGGCGCTACACTGAAGAGCTGGAAAGAACATGAGAACATTATGAAGAAAAAGTGCAAAAGATAGATAGTAGTATAGGTGAATTTGAGTGCAATAGATTCGAGACTTTGCATAATATATGTGATAGAAAGGGCATTACCTTTACTCGGCAGCCTTGTGCGCACTGCAAGCAGCGGTGAAGGGTCGGCACGCCGAAGCGGTAAGATATCTTTTCAACAGACTATCAAAAATAAAAGTCAAATTGCTTTCTTGTTTCATTGCTCCTATCAGGTAACCGAATAGATTCTATGCGAAGACAAACAGAAGCTGGGGCCGACCGCAAGTGGGACCGACCGATGTGATTAAAAAGTTTGCTGGATTAGGCTGGTTCGCTTAGCGCTAGACATGGATAATTGTAGATGATTAAGAGAGGCGTTTATCCGGCGGTAGACTCAGTTAGACTGATAGTTATGACGATCGGGTCAATAGCGAAGGAGGGAGGGCGCATGTCCGAGAAATATAATACATTGCGTGTTGTTTACGGCTCAGAGTATGATGTATTAGTTTATGAATTCTGCAATGAATTAATATATGAACAGTCTTCTTTCTCTTCGGAAATTCGTTTCAGAGAACTTAAAGAGGGTCGTGATAGGAAGGAAAGAAGCTCAGAGTCTACTGGTCTGCCTTATTTTGTCTCACCGTTCATAGATGAATCCTTATGTTTTCACAATACGGCGTACAAGTTTCCATGTTTAAACAAAGCATGCGCAGCTATATAATCAAGCGTTTCTGATATACAACCGAAAGCTGCGCGGTTAACTTGGTTGTCGACACTGGCTCTAGTAGTGAGAAACAGACAAGTATAAGTATATATTTGCGCAAATATATGTACGTACAAAGGCAGTAATTGCTTTGCACGGCTTGGGGGAACAATGGAGATTTAACTTATTTTGAGCGCAATAAAATCAAAGCACGACGTCTGTTTTTTGTTCTTCCCGATTTCAGAGCAATGAAGGACATCCTAGCAACGCTATTGGGCGGTCGCTTCTCATTGTACATCGCATTCGTACAACAACCCAGGCACCGAGAAGTTTTATTGATTTCATGCCGCTTGGCGCGCCGTGGCCGCCACCAGTTCCACGGCCGGCGCCTCCAAGTAGAAATTAATGGTGTTGCTTGCTTTCTGAATCAAAATAAATTGCTGTTCGAAGCAAAATGTACTTGATGTTTTTTCCAACCCACTCGAGATTTCGCGCCAAAAAATACACTTTTCACACAGGAATCGAAAGCCGCTGCCAAATGTGGCATTTAAGTGTGGGAGGCAGTCACCAACAACGGCTCATAGCTTCGGCACCTTCAGAGCTTCGGCACCTTACAGCTTCATGGTTTGCTGCGCTTCAAGACCCATTTGCCCAGAGTGTGATAAATGGCGTCAACTTTCGCATATCTAGTAGCGACGCAGTCCTGAAGGTGATTTGGCCAATGTGTTTTCTAGCCACATTGGGTTAGAGTACACAATCACAAAGCGCTTTCGCACGTGAGATGAGTTTTAGTGCGAGAGGGCACTCACACGCTTACCGATACCAACCAAGAGTCCAGTAACCGTACGTATGCTCATCGTACGTCCGATCTTGTGCCATTGCCTAGCAATCCGAGTTACTACTGGAGCTTACCCGATTCACTGGGGTAAGCTTTGAGGAGTGCCGCGCCAGCTGCGCGAGAGGTCGCTCGGCAAGAGCAACTTGGGAGCAGCCACGTGCCAGTGCAATGGCGCATCTCTTAACCGGTGCGCCACAGCGCTGGTAGCGGTATGAGGACTCGATGCCATCTATGAATATTAAGCAGATAATTACCAAGTAGGCCTATATGGGCATTAACCCACTAAAAATATCATGTCATACCCTTAAGGCAAAATTTAGGGGCCCCCTTCAATTGAAGAATGAACACCTGCTTTTGCACGTCCACTCGCTTTAACTACGTGGAACCTTTACCAATTTTTTGATTCGACAGTGCCTTGACAGCTCTTATCAAGCTAGCATGGTTATTTCACAAAAGAGGAGGAGCTGGCCACTAACGAATAACACTGACACGGGAGGACAGCTCGGTTAATTATTACTGCCTTTTCTGATTATTGCACCGTATCGACTGTGTGAGCAGGACATATAAAATGAGTTCAAGATACCGGCAACTCGTGAGAGGTGCACAGAACTCGAAGCTGGTTCACACTGCATATTCCAATCGAAGCTCATAGCGGGAATCGGTATCCCGTGATTACTGACGGATGATGACCATACACCTTGTGTTTGGCTCTTTTTTGTCAAAGATGCCCTTGCGCCATAAAAATCATTTATTAAATTTAAAAACTATCAAATAAAAAACTGGCAAGGATTTAACGTAGTTAAACCGAGTAGACATGCGAAAGCAGGTGTTCATTCTTCAACTGGAGGAGACACAAGTTCTGTCATAAGTACTAAGTTATGTTATGTGTCCTATAAGTATACAGTGCACATAAGTTCTATATATGTATATATTATATAAAATATTATATTATTAATATATATATATATTCTTATATAATGTATATTATGCATTTATATAAGTATACGTAAGTGCAATATAGATTTTTAATGTGCATTAGTAAAATATTTTCCTTACTTACATTGAAAATATTTTGTGAAAAACTTTTGGAGATAGTTCTAAAGTGTTACGAAAAGGTTGCATAGAGTTTTCAGCTGATAAGCACGAGGCCTCAGATTTGGTCTCAGACCAAGTGGTGGAATTTGAACAGGCGCGAAATGAAAGAAACATCTGTGAGCCATGATTCAGTACAAGTTATAAATACCGAGGGGTTGAATTTATTCCGTGAATCTCTTCAGCTGAGCGTTCTTACGGCACGTAAACATATATTTACCCTTAAAAAGTAGATAGCTTATTCAGCAGGGTGATAAAAAATGACTGCCTTCCCAAAACAGTTCTTGCATGGAATGACATCAAGGGCTTTACGAAGCATTCCTCAGAAAAGAACTGTCCTTGAAACGCTTTTAGCTTCATAATGAGCTTTTGCGTATTCAGGCGGGTTCTCACAGCCAAGCGAAACCTTTAACACGTTACATGGCGTTACGTCTGTCGCATTATTAGACCTTAAGATAACCAGAACATGGCGGCCTTCTTTAAAGAAATGATGAACATGGCAGTGTGATTGATGTTCTATATGTACAGCGGAGCAGCGTGCTAGAAACATGCAACCTAGAATCAAATACGGTCCCAGTGTAAAAAGAGTTTATTTTACAGTGGCGTTTCCTTGTGCGCCTAGCTATAGCAGAAGGGATAAAACATAATTTGTCAGCAAAAACAACCTCCGCGATGTCGTGGTGCAAACATGCAAGCATAGAGGGTCCAGCATTCATAGAATTTAGATTTATGACTTGAATATTTTGTGGCACAGAACTAATATCGCGACTTGAAGACAAAAATAATAATACTTCCCCTACAACGCGCATTCGTTAAGCACCAGTGTAGGCCCTGTTCCGACTGTCACCGCCCCTTCGAAACATGGCCGCAAATATGCGCGCAATTTTTTCTTTCACTTATTTCGCCTCTTAGTGAGCGTCTATTATACGCCCCGAATAATCCACGGTTCGTTCCATTTTGAGTTTTTGCCGTGACACCTGCAGTGGTGTCGTTTCCTTGTTTTCTTTGCGGGAGGCACATGTGTTAAGACTTTTTCGTCAGGAAGATCAGGAGGAGTGGCCTCAGTATCTGCCTTTGGTGCGGAAGAAAAATCAGACTTGCTATATGAGGGCTTATTTGACGACTGTCCTCCTGAGTCAGGTTCGAAAGAGGGCGATCCAGAAGACATCCCTACCACTGCCTGTGGATGTAACGTTGACTCAGATTTACCCGTCATGGAAGACATTGTTGTCCGGAGCATTTCGGTCGTCGTTCTATCAGGCTCGAGGAAATTAGTTGTTTTTGACTGCGAGGGGAAATCTGTTTCTTCCCACGGGCAGACGCATACATCGTTGTGGCATTTGCCTGCGCAATATGGGACCTGGTGTTGGGGAGAAAGAGAACACACAATTAATGATCTTGACACCATCCCACAGATCACACGGCACATAATACGAGCGAATACAACCTCTCTTTTTTCTGTGTAACCTGATCAGCCAAACGTGACGATGTGGATGCCTTTAATAATTTAAAAAAAATTAGATTTCAGAAATGTATGTGTTACTTATGTAAGAATTTAGGTATATTGAAAAATTTAAGTTGTCTATATTTTGCTTAGCTCTGTACAGTTATACAGCGGTAACAATGTCCCATAGAAGCTGTTGCGAGCTTGCACGGCTGTAAATATTTGAACTCGATCGAGGCTGCTTTCGACTTTCTCCTTTAGTATTACCATGGATTGAGTCTTAAATGTATGTTTGCAACAGCATTGTAGATTTTCAAAAGTATAAGGTCAGTCGTCGTTCTGCTCACTGAGGTAAGGTCTCTGGACAGGACAGGCTTGTAAGCGCATAAATTGAGCACTATCAAGCATTTACACTCTAGGAGGGAGCATCTTTAGAAGACCATAGACACCTAATTTTATGGCGTGTTTTGCTCTTTAAAATGACGCTTTAGAGATTAGAATGCACGAATCACTGCGTGGTTTTCGCCTACAACCGCTAGATAATATCTAATTGAATTTTTTCTTTCATGCTGTTTCGGTTTCATGAACCTAATGGTGGCGCTGACGGGTAGTTGATGTATAGGCCACGTGATGCACAAAAATGACAATATAAATCGTGATACTTCGTTTTAACTCACTGCAGCACATAAAACAGCCGATTTCAATAGCTGAATTACAATTAAACGATGAATCAGCAGTAATATTGCCATTTTTTCCTCGCGTCACCCAAGCATCGACTACACGGCACAGCCATCGCTTGGTCGATGAAACTGAAACCGAAGCAGCGTCAAGAAGAAATTCAATTATAAATTATTTAGGGATCGTAGCCGAATACCAAAGACTGCTTCGTATCAGCAATGCTTAGCGCGTCGTTTGAAATAATAAAACACGTAAGCAAAAATTTTGTGTCTATAGTCCTTTAAGCCTATGTTGCGGCAGATGAGCTTATTAGAGCTTATTAAAAACAAAAATACTCCCAGTGAACTTTCTATCCTCAGATACTTGTTGCAGACAAAGCAGCTGCAAGTTAGAAGGAAATGTAAGAGGCTATTTCAATGTGAAGAAGTGCCTCCTAAAGAAAGTCATTTGTCGCATTAGAATAGTGAAAATCGCCACACACTAATTTCCCTCCAACCACCTGAATGTCTATGAGTGCGCCAAACTTCAAGATTGTGCGGTTTAGGTTAGCGGATGTTCACGGAAGGATTGCGGCGTACATTGTGTTCAGCCATGAACTACTGTGAAAAACTTTCGTTTCTTTGAACTGTCGTTCGGTCGATCGTATCCCTTAAATCTGTGCTTTGGGGAAAGAATATGCTTGCATGTCCGATCTTCCTACCAGGCACTTGTCGCCAGTCTTCAGGTCTCTGCCGCACCTGAGTATCTGGAACCGGCGCAAAGAAAAGCATTCGCGTTGTAATTTTGGTAGCATCCAGTTCTTGGTTACTCACAATTCCGGGACAAATACCTGA
Source organism: Amblyomma americanum (assembly GCA_030143305.2). NCBI lineage: Eukaryota > Metazoa > Arthropoda > Arachnida > Ixodida > Ixodidae > Amblyomma > Amblyomma americanum. The sequence continues at coordinate 95,294 of JARKHS020026552.1, read as the reverse complement.
GAGCACTTTGAAATTTATTTTAATGCATATAGACTGAGTATGAGAGCAAGACTCTGTTTTATTTATCTTGCGTGAGTATTAGACGTGCAAATTATTTTGACCATACGTCCATAAAAAGCTTTCAGAAATACTTATGGTGTGAGAAGACTCATGTCAAGATTCATGCACTCACTGGAAGCAGCAACGTGTTCCTTGTTTACAGCCTCATTATGTTTTCGTTTCTCCCTCGCCTGAAAAACCTAGCTCTCCTATGTAAAAGCTTGTCAATCATAAATGAGCACATGCAGGAGCAAGCATTCCAGGTGGTTTTTGTAAATTCCGCGCCTATGATATACTTTCGTTGTCGTCTGATGTGAATTAGGGCTGATTTGGGCTACTCTATTTGCTATGTATTGAAATTAAGGAAACTAAACTGAAACACGGGCAACAGACAAGGAGGGTTACACGAGACATGATACTGAAGCTGAGAGACAACGTCGTGTATTGCCTAGCATTTCTTGTTTCTTTTTGATAATTTGATTGATTTTAACTGCCTTTATCTCTAGTCATAGTATTGTGTAAGATCTTAGCAAACACTGCTGCCAAGCTGAATTATAGATTACCTTCCTTCCTTACATATCTTTGGCCGTAGTATTCTACTTCAAAGCTTTCTACGAGACTGAATGTGCAAAGTCTTCAAGGAACCTTCCACTGAATTCTTCTGCATCTAGTAATTGATGTCCTTTTGATCTTTTGCTCTCAAAGCGTGCGTAAGAAAGGTTATACTTAAGGATATATAATACGGGTCTTCTTCTGAGTCTCAAGAGAAAACCGGCAAAGCGTTCATATACTCAGGTGACCAACTGCTAATTCTGATCTATGCAAAAAAGGCTATGCTCGCCTTCGCAGTTGTTAGGAGAGTGGGCCAAAATGCGACATTTAGTTTCTTATCGCCATTAACTTCTAAATGAGCCATTAGAAGAAGTTAAAATTTATGTGCTATGACCCACCTCATGTAGACTACAATTCAGCTCAAGATCGAGCAGACTGTCTTCTACTAAGCATGGAAACAAAACTGAGAAGTGAGCCTCTCTAAAAAAAAGGGCAGTCGAATAGGGGCAAAAATTTGAATGAGATTTTTGAAAACTCTGCATAGCAGCGGACATGGTGTCTTAGCTATAAGGGACCGTTATTTCATTTAACGCAGCTCAACTGAACGGGATACAATGGACTTTTTTTCTGATTGATAGCTTTTAAACTCCAGATTATGATACGTTTGTTTCATATTGTTTAAGGATGAGGCAAGAAAAAATCTGGGGCAAAGGTATGTTTGGCAAGCAAGTATGGCGTGATTATGCACTCACCTTAAATGCGGTGACCTTGAGAGACAAGGCCGCTGAAATGAAGACGGTGTTTCGTTTGGTGAAATGGTGCATTTACTACCTTTACCGGAAATACTTCTTTGCATAATGATTAGAAACTCTCAGCGTAAGTAATATTGGAGCTGTATATTGGAACAACATTCGAAGAAGTGTTATTTTATACATCAGCACAAAAAATGTGGTTACAGTGTTTTACCCAGTCGGTGCATATTTGGAGTACGGAGACGCAAGAATGTTGTGAAATAAAAGTAGCCTACCTTGCTTAACTTAAACCTGGTACATGTGGCAGGCACATAATAGAAATGACGATGACGATGACGAGTGTTAAGAGTTCCGTGCTAAAGTTAACTAAAATACATTCTCGTCAACGCACGTGACTTCTACGTGAACTGGATCTGCAAAATTAGAAGTAAGCACAGAAGATGCGCTGATTGTTTGCATTAAATTTGATGTTAATTTTATCTGGCTGGTAACATTTAAAATAATAAAACAACGGTAAAACATAGATTTAAAACAATGAAAAGGAGAAGTAGTTGATAATACATTATAGAGTCGTGTCATCCTGTTAAGTTGTTCTTTGCGCCTCTCCCCGTTCATTTCGCAAAGGGAAATCGTAACACCTCGTAGTAATCCTGAGTTAAGGGAACTCACAGATGATTATTTCCTTTATGGCGCAAGGGCATCTGTGGTCAAAGAGCGCCATGGCATGCGGTATTTTTGTTTACTCAAGTTGGGGTCAGAGACCCATTTCCCAAGCAATTCACACTAAACAAGCCGAGCACCAGACCAGGGGAAAGCTTGTACTCATTATACCACCGGTGGGTACCCGGCGGCACTGGGGATCGAACCCCGCACCTCGCGCATGCGAGGCGGAGGCTCAGACCACTAGGCCACCGCTGCGGCCAGCTAAAGGCACTCTTTAAAGAAAACTAAGAGGGGGGGGGGGGGGGGCGTGGACTACCACAGATGTATAAAAATAATTAGTTCGGTTTTATGCAGTTTAACGACCCATAGTGATTAAAGCTATTGGGACTCTGTGGTGGAGGGCCCCCGTATAATTCTGGTCACTTGGAGTTCTGTAACGTGCGCTGACATCGCACAGTACATGGCCCTCTAGCGTTTCACCTCTATCGAAACTGCGATCACCGTGAACTGGATCGAACCCGCATCTTTCTGGTCAGCAGCCGGGCACAATAACCACTAAGCCACTGCGGCGGCTAAAGATACTTGGTGTCACACAAGAAGTGTGGTAAGGGTTTGGGCAGCTGATCAGTGCGACTTTTTAATCGTGTAGAAATTAACACAACTTTTCTATCGCACTTTCACCTTGCAATGTAATAGTGAAATTGCGGTCACATGACATAGGGCTGATATGTTTTGAGCAGTGGTCCGCAAATACATATATTCCAGCTCGAACAAGTGAAATATCGCGAGAAGCTTAATATTGGCAATTGATTGCAGCGAATGTTTATTCTTAACAAAACCGTATTAAATTAAAGGTCGACATGAAATGTCAGATCTTGTGCGACGAAGAATAGTGCTGAATTGCAAGCTGTAGATCAGCGTAGGTCGCTTTACGGTAAAAAGGAAGTTGTATAGCATGATTTACGGCTAATTTAAATGTACTTGTTAGTTGATTGTCGGAGCTACAAAGACAACGATACAAAAAGAGATTTATGGAAACAAGAAAAACATGCGGAGAGCTTCACGTCTCATTTGCGGACCTATTTTGGACGAGCTGCAGAGGACCATCAGAAAATCCGAAGGTACACGTAACGTTCACGAAAAATTGTTAAGTTTGCTCACCCATAATTGTGGCGGCTAAGGCCACTGGCCTCATTTCTGAGTCTAAGCGGTAGCTTCATTCGCTGACAGATACATCGGTCTTGGTGCCTGTTTAAAAAAATAACGGAGCAACCTACTCAGTCTGGTATACCTTGCAAAGGTCTTGGGAGGAGTTACAAATTAATGTTACCGCATTGCATGCAGCACGTTTGATAGTTGTATTCGTAAGATATTTCTTTATGATATGAACCAGTGGCATTCACATTGACTTTTCAGCTCCTTTGGGCTAAAGAACAACTTCGTTGTGAAAAGTTAGGCGGTGGAAACAGGTTGTAGCAAATTAATTGCTGCGAGAGCACCTCCTCATATTTCAAAGTTCCCTTCGCGTCAGAAGCCCCTTCCCCCGCGAAAGTGTTACATGGTATTGTCCCACAGAATTGAGCGCTTTTGCGCCCCCCCCCCCTCATTAATTACCACTGGCGCTCGATGTGAGCGTTCGCAAGAATTCCAAACGGCCGTACACTCTGTCTGCCCACCGCATCAACACCGATACACTAAGCTGCATCTTAAACATCGCTATGTCACGGGATGCCCTTTGCAGGCATCCACGAGATCTCCATCGCCGCCACTTCCTTGCTGCTTTTTACCAAATCTGCCTCCTTATAAACTCATTTGCGGGATTTTTGAGGCAACCACCACTCAGTGCGGCAGCTGCAGAGCCCGCGGCAATTTCCTTCTTGGCTTTTATAAAATTACAAACAATCCTAGCTCCGTTCTAGTAAATACTGCCACCAACACGCGCCCATGAAGATTGCCGGTAGTGTGTTGTGGAAGTGTAAAAAAAAAGCTGAAATATTATGAGACAGCCAAGATATCATAAATATAAACACTTTTCGTCTTCGTAACGCTGCACAGCCAGCAACGATGCACGGTCAGAAGAATAAATGTATGCTTGAGGACGGTAATTTTGAAGCTCAGAGAATTTATGTAACCTCGAAAATTATTGATGTGAGCTCATTTACTTCAATAATAGTCAATATATCGCAGTTAACTTAAACTGAAAGCTTTGTATACTTGCTTGGGCTACTTTGAAATGGTATGCTATGCTCAGGAATTAAAGATATGTTATATCCACGGTCAGTTTCGCGTTTACTAAGATGCAGGGGCTCAGAACAAAAGCTAACAAAAAGCCGGTTACAGTCAAATGTGCGAAGCATATGGTTTTGAGCCCCAGGAGGGCACTTGTTTTTAGGAAAAGAAAGCATAATTACTTTTCGACGTTCGCGTCTGGAGCTCGCTTTATGCTTTCGAAATTGCCGCGAAACTTTAAAAATGCTATTATCAAGGTAATGACTTGTAGGCTTTTGGTCGCCTCTCTAGTGTTAGCACAAGAGGCATGAAGCCGGTTTGTTTAACGAATTTTTGAGTTTTCAAAGTGAACCGTTTACACAGCCACGTTTAAAAGACCATGCAGGTTTTTACTGCCCAACTAAGAATCGGCGAGACGCAGCTGCAGGGAAATAGACGCCAGCATATCTGGCCGTGTATCCCATAAGTTTCTCGGTTTCTATAGCAAAATCTTTCGCGACACGTGCTATTCTGAACAGGAACGCGGAAATGCATTTGGGCTTTTTCGTTCAATACGGTGGCGTCTCTGATGATGCGGGACCTTCTTGTAATTACTGTTCTGATGTCAAGTGAGCATTTTGTTTGCTATGCTCAAGTTCTGCTCAAGCTCAGCGCCGGAAACTCTGGCGCCATAAAATTACTAATACTGATAAAGCTTCTTGAAGTCCTTGCTCAGCACAGCGAAGCGAATGTTAAGGGAAGAACACTAAAAGAATTTGTGCTTAAAGCTTCTTCGTTGCAGTGGCAAAAGGAAGTAGAAGCAATCTTTAGCAAGCTATTACCGAATATTTCAAGACATTTTTGGCCTGATTTACATACATTGGAACTATAACTGATAATGAGCCATTAATGAACAGCCTCTCATAAATAGCTTATAAAAGGCTGTGCATTGTGCACTAACATGGCATATAACACAAACATCACTCTAGAGCAATGTGTTGTGAACATGCCCTATTGTGTCTCATGTGCCAAATATCAACATCAGCAGCATCAGCACTACTTCGGTAATGCGAAATATATTTGTAACATATCTAAATGGTTGGCACTTCGACACAATTAGTTTAGGTAATGTTTCTTCGAAAGTATTTGCAAAAACCTTTCTTTGAGACGGTCCAAGGTTGCGGAAGGCTGGGTCAGGTTATTTTCTCGTAATCGTCAACCAGGTATCCTGAATTGCGAAAGAAAGATTTTGTCTGCCTCCTTCACATTAAGATGGCTGGTAGGAAGATTGTTTCCGCGATATCAAGAGTATTCATGCGAGAAGCAGAGATGTAGCTAGCTTTCCTGTCTGATACTGTGTAATTGCTGTGTCTTTAAAGGTACCCTGAAATCAAAGTTACAAAACTTGTGGCGTCCACTCTTTCAGTACCGAAGTTTTCCAGTGAGAGCCAAGTAAGTCATGACGGTCAGCCGCTACCTTTCTTCTTTTCGCTACAATGCTGCCCTTTCAGGTAGATTCGGAGAGAAAAAAAACTTTGTAAAATAATTCATAGATTTCTTTCTTTGAGCATGAAAAGAATAAGAATTAGAAATGCTTAGGGTTCCGTTAGGAAGCAAATTTGCTATTAATTCCAGCACCTGTTATTAAGAGAACGCACAGCAGAGTGGAATAGTTTAAGGAAATGTTTCTGAAATTTTGTCTTATAGATGCGTCGGTCAAATGCGCCATGTTACCGGGAGCAAGAAATAAGCCCTGCTAAAAGCAAATGACGAAAAAAAGAGTTAGTTATTCTAACGCACTATTTTAAGCAGCCCCTTGACTGGTGTTTTTTCAACACAACTTTTATTTCATGACCAAAAGAACTGGTTTGCTGTCATGGGTCAGATGAAAAGAGCTCTGAGTATGGCATTTTAGTGAATTTTGTTCATTTGCTATTCATTGTTCACTCATACATATAACTCATTGTCTGTGGACGCACTGCATTTACGAAAGAAAGTCGTTATGCCATACGCTAACCGCGATGTTCCGTTTCGTGAAACTAGGTCTTCTTCAGGCATCCATACGGGTAAAATTTCGAGAAAAAAGTGTTTTCACGCAATTTCAGGCAATTTCAAAAAGCGAATTTTGCTCACCTTTTAAAAACTGAGAGTTTTCTAGATGTTGCAGAGCAGGCGGGCCTTAAATATGGAATTTCGAGTGAACTGCGGGATTTCTCAGCTACACATGGAAGATCACTGGCGCTGGCTCGTTTGATCCTCGCCCGCTAAGAGAGGGGAACGTTCTTGAATGGTCACCGCAACATTCGTAGGCTCTGAAGGCCAGCCATCCACCCACTGTTCTGTTCCTTGAGGGTGTCATGCATTCGTGATAGCTTACAAATGTGGCGGACACAAACTCCGAAGTTCCGTGCTATATATATATATTGTAAGGCTAAAGAAGAAGATGCGTCTGATGATTTGAAAAGACGAAGACAAGGTGACAGTGTTCTCGAGAGTTTTTGCCAGCGCTACGCTTGTGTGTCTTTTGCCGATCTGATCCCAGACTGCTGCCATTGCCGTTCCCGTCGCCCCAGTACCTCGTAACAAACCCCCCGTTACATTTTGTGGAGGTGCCGGGGAAAAACATCGGCCCTGGAGCTCCGTAGTCGTGCTCTCCCGGCGCGCACGATGCCTGAGGACGTCCAACACCAGGCCGTACAAGTGGGCCAGGCTGTCATCTGTGCCGGCTCTCTTCGTCAACGGGACCCGACCATTTTCAGCGGGACTGACGAGAACGATGTGGAAGATTGGCTCACATCGTACGAGCGGGTGAGCGTATACAACAAATGGGACGATGTGACGAAGCTAAACAACGTCATCTTTTAACTCGCCGGTGTGGCTAACCTCTGGTATCGCAACCATGAGGCAGATATTCAAACCTGGTCCATTTTTAAGACTAAATTTGCAGACGTATTTGGTCGACCGGCTGTCAGGCAACTCCGAGCCGAACAGCGATTGCGTGAACGATCTCAGCAGGCTAGTGAAAGCTTCACTAGCTACATTGAAGATGTCGTCGACTTGTGCAAGCGGGTCAACGCTCGTATGTCGGAAGCCGACAAGATCCAACACATCTTGAAAGGCATCGATGACGACGCTTTTCAGATGCTTCTAGCGCGCGACTTGCGTACCGTTGCTGAAGTCGTCACGCTGTGTCAAAGCTTTGAGCAGTTGCGCAAGCAGCGGATTCTGACACGCCAGCGGCCACAGCAGGTTGAGTCGCTCGCTGGGCTCACGCCTGCTCCTGACCCCTCGCTGCTACAGCAGATTAAAGACTTCGTGCGGGAAGAAGTGGCACGTCAACTTTCCTTTCTGCCGAGCGCTCACGACCGACCATCATATCTGACTCCAGCGCTCCGACATACAATTCAAGAGCAAGTTGCTGAGGCTCTTCCACCGGCTCATCCGTCACCACCTGTCACGGTTCCGCTGACATACGCTGACGTTGTCGCCAGACCACAACCTGTGGCGGCTCCGCTCACATATGCCGAAGCCGTCGCGAGACCGCCTCCTGTCGCGGCTCCAGTGACATATGCCGATGTCGTAGCAAGACCGCAGCCGCCAATCTATAGTGCGCCTCCGGCGCATTTGCGAGGGCCAGTGGCTTACCGACGACCTACTCCAAGGGTCAGCGATTCCTGGCGCACAACGGACAATCGGCCGATTTGCTTCTTTTGTGGTCTCCCAGGTCATGTAGCTCGGCATTGCCGCCGTCGTCTCCCGGACGCGGAAATTCCTCCCCAAGCTCCTGGGTACTGGCCCCCACCGAGTCAGTACTCTGTACCAGCTGCGCCGCCGCAAAGTCGTACTTCCTCGCCGGACCGTTCTACCCTCTCCAGCCGCCGGCCCTCTTCTCCACGACGCCGGTCTATTTCGCCTATGCGACGTCGCCCCACCGCTAACCAGGAGGAAAACTAGGCGCCGCAGTTCCTGAGGCGAGAACTGCGTCCACAACGAACTTCGAAAGGCCTCATCCGTCAGCCGCTAACCTCATTGAAATTTCCGTCGACGGCGTTTCTGTCATGGCGCTTGTCGACACTGGTGCTGCCGTTTCCGTCATGGACGCAAAGCTGTGTAGTTCTTTAAGAAAAGTAAGGACGCCAATTGCTGGACTCTCACTGCGCACCGCCAGCGCTCAGAACATCCAGCCGTCAGCAGCGTGTACCGCTCGCGTTGTAATCCAGGGGACCATTTATGCCGTCGAATTCGTCGTACTGCCCTGCTGTTCTCATGCTGTTATCCTGGGCTGGGATTTCCTATCGCGCCATGCTGCTATCATCGATTGTGCTCGAGCTGAAGTCGAGTTCTCTCACCTGCCCGAAGCTGTCTTGGACACTGCCCCTCCTGGTGCCTGTGTTAAGGCCCTAGTTGCCGAAGACATTGACCTGCCTCCCTGCTCTTCAGTCCTCGTACCCCTCTCTTGCGGCCCTCTTCGCGACGACACTGTCCTCTTCACTCCGTCCCCTATCTTTCTGCACCGCAAGTGTCTGCCTCTGCCATACGCTGTACTGACTATATCCGCTGGCCTCTCCGTACTGTTCGTGTCTAACCCATTCTCGTTCCCCAACGCCTTGCGCCTAGGTGAATGTCTCGGCACGGTACAACCATTCGCGTCTCTGCTCATCCGCGAAGAGACGGACGACGCGCCGCACCTCTCCATAGCCGCACTCAGCCCACCTACTGCTGCGCCCGATCCCTCCTCAACCGAAGCATTCCTTCGCTCCATCGACGACAACCTTCCAGCGCCGCAAAGGGCACAGCTTCTCACTTTACTTAATCAGTTTCGCTCATCATTTGACTCACATCAAAGTTCCTTGGGCCAAACTTCCACTGTCACCCATGCCATCGACACAGGTGACCACGCACCGCTGCGACAACGTCCCTATCGTGTGTCTGTCGCCGAGCGCCAAGTTATTGAAGACCAAGTCGACAAGATGCTCCAGAGCGGCGTCATTCAGCCCTCAAGCAGCCCATGGGCGTCGCCTGTGGTGCTCGTCAAAAAGAAGGATGGCTCCATACGCTTCTGTGTAGATTACCGCCGCCTTAATAAGATTACGCGCAAAGATGTCTATCCCCTCCCGCGCATAGACGACGCTCTGGACTCTTTGCAAGGGGCCGAACTCTTTTCATCTCTTGATTTGCGTTCCGGGTACTGGCAAGTTCCTATGAAAGAAGCCGATCGCCCCAAAACCGCCTTTGTGACACCGGATGGCTTGTATGAATTTACGGTGATGCCCTTCGGGCTTTGTAACGCCCCCGCGACTTTTGAGAGGATGATGGACACCATTTTGCGCGGACTTAAGTGGAAGACATGCCTTTGCTACCTCGACGACATTGTGGTCTTTTCCCCGGACTTTGACACCCACCTCTCCCGTTTGAAGCACGTCTTGACCTGCCTCTCTGACGCCGGCCTGCAGCTGAACTTAAAAAAATGCCGTTTTGCCGCTCGTCAATTAACCATCTTAGGTCATGTTGTCTCTAAGCAGGGCGTCAGTCCCGACCCAGCGAAACTTCGTGCTGTGGTTGACTTTCCCAAACCTACCTCCATCAAAGACCTGCGCAGCTTCCTGGGTTTGTGCTCATATTTCCGCCGGTTTATTCGCAACTTTGCGTCCATTGCTGCGCCTTTGACTCAACTGCTGTCTGGAAGTGCGGATTTATCACTGTGGTCTCCAGCGTGCGACGACGCATACACCACCTTGCGCCGTCTCCTCACGGCGCCGCCCATTCTGCGCCATTTCGACTCGGCCGCTCCTACCGAAGTTCACACGGACGCCAGCGGTGTTGGCCTCGGCGCTGTCCTCGCCCAACGAAAACCTGGCTTTGACGAATACGTCGTTGCTTATGCTAGCCGCACACTCACACCAGCAGAACGCAACTACTCCGTAACTGAAAAAGAGTGTTTGGCGATTGTATGGGCCCTCGCGAAGTTTCGACCGTACATTTATGGGCGCCCTTTTGACGTTGTGACCGACCACCATGCGCTCTGTTGGCTTTGCAACCTGAAAGACCCCTCCGGCCGCCTCGCTAGGTGGGCCCTTCGCTTGCAAGAATATGATATCCGCGTCGTGTATCGCACCGGCCGCAAGCATCAAGACGCCGATGCACTGTCACGCTGCCCCCTTCCAGCCGAGATCGCCAGCCTTTCCACCTCCGACGCTTCTCTGCCCTTGCTTCGCCTCAGCGACATGCCTTCAGCGCAACGCATGGATCCCTGGATCGCTTCCCTTCTCGACTTTCTCGCCAACCCGACGGCTGCTTCACCGTCACGTGCGCTCCGCCGCCAAGCTGCCCATTTTGCGATCCGTGACACCCTACTTTATCGCCGTAACTACAACTCCGAAGGTCGCAAGTGGCTGCTCGTTATTCCACGTCACTTACGCTCGGAGATATGCGCATACTTCCATGCTGCCCCCCACAGCGGTCACGCGGGCGTTTTCAAGACCTACACCCGCATACGGCTGCGCTACTACTGGCGCGGAATGTACACCTTTATCATGAAGTACGTGCGCGCATGCATTCCCTGCCAACGTCGCAAGACACCTCCCCATCGTTCTGCTGCTGAGCTGCAGCCGTTACCATGCCCTCCACGCCCGTTCGACCGCGTTGGCATTGATTTATACGGTCCGCTTCCATACACTGCAGACGGCAACCGTTGGGCTATAGTAGCGGTGGATCACCTTACACGATATGCCGAAACTGCTGCCCTTCCGGCTGCCACAGCGACGGACGTCGCCTCCTTCATTTTGCACCGATTCATCCTTCGCCACGGTGCACCTCGTGAACTGCTCAGTGACCGAGGCCGCGTGTTCTTATCTGAGGTGGTGAAGGCGCTTCTCAAAGAGTGCAACACGATTCACCGAACTACCACCGCCTATCATCCGCAGACCAATGGCCTCACTGAGCGATTTAACCGCACACTCGGAGACATGCTCTCCAAGTACGTCGCTTCTGACCACACGAATTGGGATCTCGTCCTTCCGTACGTTACTTATGCGTACAATACCGCTACGCAGTCTACCACCGGATTCTCTCCTTTCTTCCTACTTTACGGCCGCCAACCCTCTGCTACTATGGACACTATCCTCCCTTACCGCCCTGATGAATCCGAATATCGGCCTGTTTCCGACGCCGCGCAACACGCCGAAGCCTGCCGCCAAATTGCCCGGTCACTCACCACTGACACCCAGGATCGCCAGCGCTCCCGCCTCGACCAAGACCAAACCCCACCGAACTACACTTCTGGTGCACTTGTGTGGCTCTGGATCCCTTCAGGAACTCCCGGTTTCTCCTCAAAATTTCTTGCGAAGTACCATGGTCCCTACCGTGTGCTGGAGCGCACCTCTCCGGTTAATTATATCGTGGAACCCCTCACGCCGTCTCCTGATCTCCGCCGCCGAGGACGGGAGACCGTTCATGTCCAGCGCCTCAAGCCCTACTACGACCCCGCCGTCTTGCCATCATCCTAAGTCGCCAGGATGGCTCCTCTTGTCCCCGGGGTGATTGTAAGGCTAAAGAAGAAGATGCGTCTGATGATTTGAAAAGACGAAGACAAGGTGACGGTGTTCTCGAGAGTTTTTGCCAGCGCTACGCTTGTGTGTCTTTTGCCGATCTGATCCCAGACTGCTGCCGTTGCCGTTCCCGTCGCCCCAGTACCTCGTAACAAACCCCCCGTTACAATATATATATATATATATATATATATATATATATATATATATATATATATATATATATATATATATATATATATATATATATATATATATATATATATATATTTATTTATGAAGGGAGCCAGCAGTCACCGAAACCAAGGTGCATAGGAGAACGTTAATTTTTTTTATATTTTTTTAATGTGTTATGCTTATCAGTAGGATAATAATTCTTAGATTAATAAATTGCTTAAAGAAAATTACTTATAAAGCAGCAGAAAAACAACCATGCCGCCGGTGGGATCCGAACCGACGACCTCCGAATATCGCGTCCGGTGCTCTTACCAACTGAGCTACGGCGACGGCTGTCTAATCTGCTGCTCTCGTGGGTATTTATGTTTTACTGGGTGTAAGCGAGCCTTGAGAGTGTTCACCAGCGCCACCCTCGACCATAGCGGCGGACGTAGCATATATATATATATATATATATATATATATATATATATATATATATATATAGATCAACCTAGCCCTATTTTCTCCTTTTGTCTTAACCTCTCCGATTCATTCCACTATTAGAGGCTAATAAACCTATACTTGCTCCTCGTCAACCTTCACCTCCTTCCCTCACCTCTCTTTATTTCATTCTGTCTCGTACCTGTCTCACAACATCCAAGAATAACGAGCGGTGAAATAAAAACTTGCGTCGGTGATGAACAATTCTTTGTTTTTTTTTGCATGGTTGATGAGATATATCCATAGAGATACGGTTTATACAGATGTGCAACATTTGTCCGTAAAGTTCCGAGACTGAGTCCATTAAAAAAATGCGTTTAACATTGAAATCATTTGTGCACCACCCCTTCGAAATAGTCTCCCTTGCAGTCTACACACTGCTTCCAACGCTTCTTGAAGTTTTAGAAACAGTTGGAAAACGCTTCTTTTGGCAGGGCTGTCAGCTCCTTTGTCGTGGCGTTTTGAATGGCCTCCACGCTCCCCATCCAGCGACCTTTTAGGGCTCTCTTCACACGAGGAAACAGGAAAAAATCGCATAGGGAGCGGTCAGGCGAGTATGGCCGTTGGGGAAGTACTGTAATGCTGCGCTTGGCGAAACTTTTGTCACGCTGAGAGCAATGTTCAGCCTTGAGTTATCGTGGAGAAGACTCCATTTTCTAGATTCCCATAAGTCAGGGCGACGGCGTCGCAGTGCATCACGCATGTGTTGGAGCACGCGGATATAAAACTCCCGATTCACCGTCTGCCCTTGTGGGACGAACTCATGGCGTATGACACATCTGGCATCGAAAAAGAAACTACCAGCGTTGTCTTTGTCTTGGTATTTTTTGCCACACCTTTCTCGACACCGGAGAGCTTGTGGACCGCCATTCGGCGCTCTGCCTCTTTGTTTGAGAATCGTATTGAAAACACCACGTTTTGTCTTCAGCAATGATGCTGTCGACGAATGCAGCATCCTTCTCTGCCTTGGAAAGCAAGTCAGCGCACACTGATGCCCGCGTGTCCTTCTGGTCCTGTGTGAGAGAGTGCGGCACAAGCATTGCATTCAGCTTTCGTTTCCCCAAGTTCTCACGCAAAATTTGGTGACATGTTTTCTGACTAATGTCTAAAGCATCCGATAGTATGCGAACTGTAATTGTGCGGCCTCGTCGTACGATTTCCCTGATCCGAACCACGTTTTCATTCTGTGAGTTTGAAGGCACCCCTGCCTTGTGTCGTCTTCCACCGACGTTCTCCCCGAGTATTAAAGCAGCGCTAAGCAACAAGGACGAAGAAAGAAGGGAACACACACACATCAGCGCCTGTGTGTGTGTTCCCTTCTTTCTTCGTCCTTGTTGCTTAGCGCTGCTTTAATACTATGGAGCATTTCCAACTCGCCCAATCTGCCGTTCTTCTACAGTTCTCCCCGAAATGAACCTCTTGTGCCAATCGAAAACTCGCGCCCGCGATAATCTCTCGATGCCGTCTGTGTGGCTGTCTTGGCAAGTTTCACACAGAATTTTATGTTTACACGCTGTTCGAGCTGGACATCCATCTCTCCACATTCTTTCGCAGTAGAATGCACCAACGACTGGCAACAACGTATTTTTTAAAATTCAGCGCCACCTACCGGGTGCCCCAGCAAGTAACACAAATAGCTCAGGATAGCTCGAAAAGATGGCGCTACAGATACGCACCAACATTTGTTGTGGGGAATTGTTTCTACAGGAGAAAATAAATCAGTCTAGAAACTTAAACGACAAAGGCTGTATTTTAATTCAGTGCCTAATCGGTGCAGCGTACAGAGATGATGCAGCGGAGATGAAGCGGATGAATGGATCGTGGAGCGACAAGTAGTGTGGATGCAGCAGTGTAATCGAGGTGTGTCTGTGGAATAGGTTTAGCTAGAATACGTAGATATTACTGCAGAACATTTATTTAATCCAGGATGCAAGTGTTCCTATATATTACTATTTAAAAGCGTTTTTGATGGGGAAACCATTTATGAACGAGATTTTTTCATACAATGTAATATTTCAAGATAACAACCAATATATCCGCACATTACCCGCCAGAAGCCTTGCATTTTCTATTAACGTTTTTGCTATGATCAAGTGTTTCCCATTGGTTTTCTATGGCCTTAACTGTTCAACGCGGTCGATGGAAACACTTTAGAGGAACGACTTTGCTGAGAATCAGAAGAATGGGCTTTCAATATTTGCCTAACAGTATTTTTAAATTTCATGTCCGAGAATGTTGGACATAATTCAGCCCATAGTTGGTTTCTTCTTTCAGGTGTCTTAAAATTAGGGCCGAAAAAACTATGATCAGGGCCGTGTCGCAGCACGAATCTTTTTTTTTCTGCGTGTGATTGCATGCGGGCAGCAGGCTGGAAAAATTCCTGAAGTGAGCCACTCTAGGGTGAAGAGAGAGATGCCTGATGACGAGCCACACGAATGGCGGAAGCTAGCAGTGAGTTTTTGCATGAAATACCTAAAACTGGCCTTATTGAAGAATTCTTGCTGCATGAAATAGGCAGCGCCTAACCACTTTTCGCTCGGAAGCATGCGCGATCACTTAAAACTTTTAATTCAGTATTAAGTTCTGCTTTATTTGGTGCGCGAATTTATTTATTTATTCTACCTTCATAGTAAAACATTGCAGAGGAGAGTGCGTTGTACGTAATAACACTGAAAATACAAACAGCAGCTGACAGCAATAAATTACCAAAAGAATGATAACAGTTTGAATAAGTGATCAACACGATATAGTAGTCATTAGAAGCGGTAACAGCAGTCCGAAACAATACTGCGTTCAGGAATTGTTGCAACTGAGGAAGGAGGGTTGTTCCAGTCATATGGCGTGCGAGGAATAAAAGAATCTGGGAAGGTTTTAGGTTTTCATTTAGAAATGCCTACCTTGTGTATGTGATCTGTGCGGCATGAAATATATGAAGGAGGAAGCAGTAACTCGCAGCGAATGGATTTATGATAAAACATTTTGTGAAAATTGCACAAGCGTGCAATTTTACGTCGTGATGCAAATGAGGTGCATTCTCCGAGAAGGGAACGAACGCGAAATTTTAAGAACGTTAGCTCATTCCGAATTATTGGTATCTGTGCTGTCGACTAACACACGGAGTAGGTCTTTGTTGTCAGAGCCAAGCTAACATTAGAGGAACAGTAGCTGCCAGAAAGTTCTTCGGAGCAAAGTGGACGAAACAGAAGAACTGCCTAATTATTCTGTGTTCGTATACAATAACCAAAAAGTTCATTTCAGTGTCAAAGATGTGCCTCTTAAGTGTACAAAACATGTTTTCCAGAAGCACTGCGTCGCTACGGTGTGCTAGTGTGTGCTAAGTAGCACCAGAAGTGAAAGTAGCATCGTGAGCTGAAGGAAGGCGCTGATATTTCAAAATATTAAATTTGTTTTCAAGTGGTTCTGGACAAACGCACATAGCTTCGTAATCTGCAGAAACACAAAATGAGGAGAGGGAAATCTAAAGTTTAGCACCGGAATGGCGTGCTCATTCTGGTAATGGATGCTGTCACTAACACGGAGACGAATAAGCATGTTCGGTTTTCGATCCTCAGCCTTTTCCTTAGATGATATTGTTTCGTCTGCCACTGTTGCGCACTTCTGAATGCCTGGAGCATAAGTGCGTTAGTCCGATAACGCTGACAAGTTGTACTTTTAAAGGCCAGGCTTAAGCATTCTGCAAGTGTTTCGAATGTAGAACGCTTCCAGAGCACAAAAAGTATGGAGATAGAATCGCAGGCTCTGGTATTAGTTTTTGGAAGTACAATACAGAAGTACGTAAAACAACCATGTAATGGTCCTTCTAGCTCTGCCGCGTTGAAATTAAAAGACTAGACGGACATATTAATTGCGCCTATCTTGCAAGGTACCGATACCAGATGATATCCCTATATTAGAGACCGTTAGTATATCGTATGAGCGCTTGCGTACGCTATACGCAAGCATTTAGCGGGAGGTAACAGAGGAGGTCGCACGACCACTTTTAGTTTATCGTATGCCAACCTGAACGAAACGATAGCGTAGGTTGCAGTGGCGATATCTGGTGTTAAATTGTGAAAATATGTTGCGACAAAGTTTTTTCTATTTAGCCAAGGCATGGCCAAGGTTATCCATCTGCCATCTGAGAAGTACGACCACGATGTCAACGCACACAGGTGCTACGAGCACTGCGACGCAGCGTTGCCGCGACGGGCTTGGTGGCTAGCCTAGACGGACCAGCTAACAGCCGGAACGGATACTTTTGGCAAGGCTGTGACTACATTTCCTTAAGAATCCAAATCAAGGCAATCCACAGTCGGTTCTGTCTTGTTAGGGTTAAGAGCTGCGGAATCGTTACACAGAATCGAAACTTGGGCAAGTTTATCCCTCTTTCTTTATGCTGTTGGCGAGGCGAGGCAACGCGAATATCAAGTGTGCCATTTAAAGCAATGAATATGCCTAAAAACCCAATAACATTGACGAATTCTCTCCGAAACGGGGGACGTGGACGCCGCCATCTTGACAACGCTATTTTTCCTAGCGTACGCAAGAGCACGCACGCTAAATTCGAGAAATAGCGCACGTAACGCGCACGTACGCTAAACCTCGGTTTGGAATAGCGTTTAGCGCATGCGCAGTACGAAGCACGCTATTTTATAGCGTACGCTATGCCTTTGCGTATGTCTGCGTACGCTATACTAAATGTCTCTATTGACACGCATTATTCAAAGAGCAATACGACAACCATGCAGTAGGTAAAAGCAGTCGAGTGCATATAGAGCGGTTCCGTATGTTAAAACTACCACTGATTTTACAATGCCTACATAGCGGGTGCTGAGAGGGCAATTGAGTAAATGCTAAACTATTTATGCATTTCAGCCTGCCATCGATAAGGATGAGAGTCCATCTGCTGAGCAGTCAAATACGGCACCATACGAGTTCGAGCCTCATTGGCCCTAACCTGGCTTCCCGGTATTTTGCGTCGGAACATGTGCATGCCAAGCCAAGGAGCAAATATGTGGACTGATTCTCACACAGTGTTTGCGCAGCTCTTTGTCGTTTGTGACATTCTGGTCCTCACGAAGCAAACTTGCGCACGGCTTATTCATGTGTAACCAGTCAATAAAACCAGTAGGCTAGACGCATCTGCGCTCCGCTACCTACAAATATGAAGCAGCCCTGATTATTCGTCACGAATTTGGGCAGGGTGTGTAGCAGCGCTAAGCAAATTGGTCGCGAAACTTGAACTAAAGCGCAGTTTGGTCATCTACACGGAACCTGGAAGCTTTTCAGAGCTGGAAAAATGCAGCTGTTCCGTGCTTGCTCTGGTAAGTGCACCTTTATGTTTTACTGCCTGTAATGCGGCCAACTCGTGGTACCTCAGCAAGAAGTGCTGCAGCATTCTTCCTCCAGAATCATGTTGCCAACGCGGTAACTGTGGTGGCTTTATAACAGGCGCTTGCGGACAGGGGCCGAAGAGTGAATGTCATTACTCTCGGATTATTTTACTTTTCATCCTCATACATAGAGCCAATTATATTAAATTTCATGAATGCCATAAAATTCGTTCGTCTTTGCAAGGACTGGGAAGGGCGCGGTAGATCCTCTGGCTTCTTTACTTGTCTTGAAGGTCACTGTGAAATGTATCATGGTTACCTCAAACAGCCTCTGTCAAAATTTCAGAGCGCATGGGGCTTCCTTCGTGGCTAAGCTTTCAGGCCTATTATGCACCGCCAGGGTTCCAAATCTCTTAAATGAGACAGGGAGTCTTGTCGTTACCCCTCTGAAAGTTGCGAGGGCTCACTTGACGGATTAGAACCAATTACTTTCATTTCTTTACTTCAGACGAAGGCCATTCTAATGAAAGCAGCCAAGAGTCACTTAACCGAGACAAGCATACTGTACTGAATGTTTTTCGCTGATGGTGCTGTTGATAAATCTGAGAAATTTGCAGCGTAAATGTTATTCAGGTGAAAGATTTTTGAACAGAAAGCTGAAGGAAAAACATCGACATGCCGCCTCTGGGATCTCTATCGGCGGCCTCCACATATTGCATGCGGAGCTGCGCAAATCTTTTCGTTACATTTCTTAATAGTTTAGAAAGTCTGCATTTAATATTAGAAGCACACTGAACATAATCATCGGGAGCAATTGGGATAAAAGAAATTAGCGTGTGTACATATAGCGTGTGGTTTCGGTGACTGTTGGCTCCCTTCATAAGTTTGTCAAACGGGCCTCTCATTTACTTTACCTTGTCTGCTAATAGCTTAATGAGGGTCTCGGTTCTGGCAGTCTTGATGCCACAGGTTGCTTGAGAGGGCTCTCGCACAGTTTCCGCCCTCGCCGTTAGATGACGTTCCACGTCACGCTCGCGGTATTACAGGACGTGCTACGTCCGCCGCTATGGTCGAGGGTGGCGCTGGTGAACACTCTCAAGGTTCGCGTACACCAAATAAACATAAATACCCACGAGAGCAGCAGATTGGACAGCCGTCGCCGTAGCTCAGTTGGTAAGAGCACCGAACGCGTTATTCGGAGGTCGTGGGTTCGGATCCGACCGGCGGCATGGTTGTTTTTCTGCTGCTTTATAAGTAATTTTCTTTAAGCGATTTATTAATCTAATAATATTATCCCACTGATAAGCACAACACATTAAGAAAAATAACGTTGACCTATGCACCTTGGTTTCGGTGACTGTTCGCTCCCTTCATAAGTTTGTCAAACGGGCCCCTCATTTACTTTACCTTGTCTGCTAATAGCTTAACGAGGGTCTCGGTTCTCGCAGTCTTGACGCCACAGGGTGCTTAAGAGGGCTCTCGCACATGTTCCGCCCTCGCCGTTAGATGACGTTCCACGTCACGCTCGCGGTATTACAGGACGTGCTACGTCCGCCGCTATGGTTGAGGGTGGCGCTGGTGAACACTCTCAAGGTTTGCGTACACCAAATAAACATAAATACCCACGAGAGCAGCAGATTGGACGGCCGTCGCCGTAGCTCAGTTGGTGAGAGCACCGGAGGCGTTATTCGGAGGTCGTGGGTTCGGATCCCACCGTCGGCATGGTTGTTTTTTCTGCTGCTTTATAAGTAATTTTCTTTAAGCGATAGATTAATTTAAGTATTATTAACCCTGTGACTAGCACTACACATTAAAAAAAAATTAAACATTCCCCTATGCACCTTGGTTTCGGTGACTGTTGACTCCCTTCATAAGTTTGCCAAAACGAGTCCCTCATCTCCTTTACCTTGTCTGCTAATATATATATATATATATATATATATATATATATATATATATATATATATATATATATATATATATATATATATATATATATATAGAGAGAGAGAGAGAGAGAGAGACAAATAAGAAGGGGCAGAATTTAATGCATAAGAGTTGAAGCACTCTACTGCTGAACGACAGTTAAGGTCACCAAAAAGAATCAAAGCAAAATAAATTTTCAAAGCGCTGATTTCGAGTAACGCTTGTGAAATACTATGGACAAAATTGGGAGCAAGAAGCTTCAAGGCAGAAGTTGTTTCACGCATTCTTAACCTTTTGCACCCATTACTTTATTTTCACTCATTAACACCATTTTCCTTTCCCGGTCACTAACTGTGGTGGGTTGACGCTCCACAGTTAATGACCGGGAAAAGAAATCAGAGCAGTGTGTATTTTAAAGTTTTAAAGATATTTCTTCCAGTTATTGATCGCTAGCTTATTTCCGATACCGAATGTGTAAAAATCACACTCTTAGACTAAAAGCTTACCTCGAGCTATTTCCCAATTACGTAGAGTTACACATGTGTGGGGTGAACAGGGCGGAAACAATTGAGGCATACTGATTCTACTAACGCGTTACCTATCGCAACTGAACAGTCCTGGTATGCGTTTGAAAAAAATGGCGGTGGTTTAGCTCTGGTTGAACCTGGAGTCACGCGATAGCTACAGCTGGCCGAGTGGAACCTGGTCACGTGACAAACCTCCTGATGAACCAGGTGATCAGCCACGGCGCCCAGCCGCCTGCAGCTGCTCCGCACCACGTGACGAACCACGTGACAGTGTGGTGGCGCAGCCACTGGATGGCGGCGCCGCCACGCTGAAGGCTCGAAATGCTACCGTAATGTTGCTATCGCTACAAAATAGTGCAGCTGGCGCTGGTAAACGTGAGCACGGCGTTGCCTTAGTTTCTTCCAGCATTAGACGTAGGGCAGTTGAACTACCACAACTTTCTTCCTTACTTGGCCGAATATTAGTAGCATTATGCGTCAGCGTAAGAGTCCCTTGTCCACACACCCACCGGCGGTGTCACAAGTTGCTGCCTGCCAAGTTTTGTGCATGGAAGAGGCTGCCCCGACCTGCCGCATGTCACGGCTGACAGGTGGCAAAGTGCAGAAAGAGGAAGGGACCTGAAGGTGGCTGCCACGAGGTGAACCCTGTAACCTGCCAAGGTTGATAAATGAAAAAGTCAGCTAGGACCTGTCGTGGTTGGCATGGGCAAATATGGTATGTATGGTCGTGCATAGCAGCGCACAACGAAGTTCTTATCCCACCGCACTGTCGTAGTTAACGGTGATTAGGTGCCCTTCAAGTTTTTATCGTCTTACCTTGAGTATTGTTGCTATGTGTTTCCGTCCATAGCGAGCAAATATTGAAAGTTGAAAACATTGTACCTTTTTCATTCTGTATTTTCTATGTGAGAACCAGGAATGAAGCAAAGGCGGCAGTCTTCAGAAAGTTAGGAGCTGTACTGAAAGATCCTGGGAATGAATTTCAACGTGTCTATGCGTTGATCGATTAGAAATAAAAGAGGCAAAAAACTCAGTAAGGCTTGTGCTTGAGGGACTGTGACGTGAATCCTTGAGCTCATGAATAATTGAATACAATATCATCCACTTTTTCGGAAGGAAAGAATCGTTTCAAACAATTTGACCATCTTGCGCACTGTATGATGAGCACCTCTTCCAAAATGTACCTAATGTAACTTAGATCCTGCTAGGACTAAATAGCTCACATGAGTTTTAATGGAGCATCTAGAATAGGAGAGATTCGCTGTAAAGTTTTGAACTGACATGTTTGAGACTTATTGGGAGCAATTGGAGTGTGGTGTAAGCTGGCGTAGTTTGTCTTGACATTATCAGTGCTGAGAAGAGCAAGGAAGACTGATTGTGGCATCCAAAATATTTTCTCCAGTCTACTCAAACTTTATGCACGCCGTGTGGGCCGTACAGCTATTAAATGGAATTAATGTAATATGGAGTCCATATGACATGGAATAATATACGGAGAGTCATGTCTTCGCTGCATGTTTTAAATAAGGTGTGAATATATTTTTATGTTTTTTTCTGTAAGATTTCTGTACTGTGTGCATGACATCATAGAGGGTGTTTCTCGCACTAAAAAAAGGCATAGCATTGCCAGTGGTGTAGTACACCAGAATACAGCTAAGATTTGCTAACAAGCAGGATGGTTAACTAAGATTCATTAGTTAATTTTTAGCTATCACTACTAGGGTCCTTAGTTAATGAGAGGTGTGTTGCCCACGGTAATATCTGTATCAGCTTCTATAATTTCGAAAATGCATTTACTCTCGGTGCTGTGGTCCAACAAATTTTGACTCATTGGCCGAGTTACGTCTACAGGAGAGGTTGCTTTGCGTGCAAGCTCCTCGAAAGCGAGTGTATTTTGGCGCGATGTAGCCAAATTTTGTTGGGCTACAGCACCGAGGGTAACCGCGTGTTCGAAATGATAAAATATGACAACGATATTAAGGTGGGCTACACGCCTTTCACTAATTAAGTGGTATAACAGTAATAGTTAAAAAGTTAACTGTTCACTATTAGTTAATCAGCCTGCTAATTAGCAAATGTTAGTTGTATGGACCTCCTTCACCCCGCGACGTCACGAAGATGCGGTGGCGCTGATGTTAGCAGCGACTTTCGCATGGTAGGCAAAACAGGTTCCGCTTGCCCGTGCCTACCGCAGCTGCCGCAGCTACCGGCGGCTGCTTCAAGCCTGTGCACTGCAGAAGCAGCATGTATTGACCAGCTGCGTCACTGCTAGATCCGCGTAGTAGCATAAAAAATATTAAATTAGCCTCGATAGGTTTCTCGCGCATAAATGCCGCATTCGGGAACTGGCTAACAGGCATTGGGCCACGGTAGTAAAGCGCGAAGTCTGGGAGTCGATAGGCACTGCCACTCAATGCACTTGATAGCATGCAAGTTACTGCGTTCATTCACCTGAACTTCAGGATAGTAGGCTGATAATTGCTCAAGGAAAAAAAAGACATATGCAGCTGCACACGTACTTATCACCTTGAGCCGGAGTGCACGGGGCGCCGACAGGTTCACTCGCCTTCAAGGAATGCGTTTTTTTAATAGCACACCATGTTTTAATGACGCGTTTTATGACATTTAATATTTACTTGAAACTGTTTCTTGATATGACGACGTAATTATTTCATTCGAGTAGAAAGAAGTCTGGTTAAGTTGTGTCAATCTTGCGCGGTCGCGTTGGTGTGCTTAGAATAGCGTACCTGAAGTGTGCTAAACGCCATATACTTTTTCATTGCATCATGCATGTGTCATGTTTCATGAGGTAGCACATGATCGCGAAGCTTGTTTGGAAAGAAGCAGCCGCAGGCGTGCTACTAACAGACACGTGGCGAGATTGAGAGGGGACGCGGCAATGAAAAGTGTTTTCGTTATTCATGCATGCAATATGTAACTAAACTTGGTGCAAATATGAAATTCCTACGCTAGTTTCAGCAATTTCTTTTATTTATAGCTATACCTGGTGCAGTTCTGGGTAATTATAATTAACACCGTCGTCAAGTCTCCCCAAGGTCTCAAGTAATTGAGTAGATAGTGCGCAGTTTTTTTTTATGCCAGTATGTACATAAAGCCCTGTTCTGTACGATGACACGATTAGTTCTTTTTCTATATGATCAGTACTTATGCATGCATAGTTACATGAAAACGTTTCTTACAAGAAATAACTAACAGTACTTACTGCACGTGTAGGGAAAAAAAATCGAGAGATTTATTACGCTCCTCAACGTCTCAGGAATAGTTTGCGACAAATGGAATCATTTGATTTTCATGCGAATTACGAAGGTGAGTGATCCAGTCGCAGAAAATGTGAGAGGTCACAAAACGAACCTTAAAGTTTATTCCCTCGTTTATGGCATCTTCGCTTTCGCTTTGGTCGAAGAAATGCGGCACTGAAATCAAAGAAATCACCTCACAATTTTTGACGAGCACACTTATAAAAAGCGTAATTTATAAATTTGTACTCAATATTTTGCTATAATTTTTCGTCACGAAACTAGACCTCAGGGCTAGGAAAGAAAATAATTCTAGAAATCAAAAATTTTCACCAAATCGACCAGCTTAACAAGAGGACAAGTCGGCCTGGCTGGTGCGTGGTCATGCGGCTAAAAACAGCGCTAAGCAAGACAGGAGATCAGGGACACGACGCTGTCCCCACTTTTCGCACAGCGCGACACGTACGTATGTCAGCAGACGATGAGCGCATGTCTGCTCCGACGAAACAAGGCCAGCGCTTCCCCTCACTATTGTCCTAGTGCAGAGTGCAAAACTAGTGCAGTGACACTAGTGCAGAGTGTCAAAGCTTGTTTTACTCAATGCCTAGCGCATAAATAAACGGGAGGAACGCTTTCTACATGTTTACTACTAACCATATATACAATACAGTGGCAAACTATTTCTCTTTATAGGCCGCACGTGGCCAACGCGAGCTCGTGTACTTCAACAAATTACTAAGATGGAAGCATCGACCATTGCTATGATTCGCAGAAACTGGAAACGCGCCTACAAGCCTTGAACACCCGCGCTCAATACCTATCCGCGACGCCACTCCCCGACCTTTTGCCTACCACGAGCTCGCTAGCGACTGCAGCGCCACCTCGTTTGTTTACAAACATGGAGGAGGTCCATACTGATGCATTGCACCGCTTACAAGCTATGCCGAAAAAAGCACTTTTCTAACTAAAGAAGCCTATTACTAAATATGTGTAAAGTCTTATATAGAACACCCTGTATAAAGTGCGTAATATTATATATCTACTATACATATATTACATACGAGTCCATGTGCTCCGTAAAGACTCTATACAATCAATGTGGAAAATATATAGAATTACGGGACTCGTCATATGCAAAGTTTGAGTAGGTGTACGGTACCACGGGCCGCAACGGCTCAAGGATGAAGGCGCACAAGTGCTGTGTTTGAGGTCGTGGTGCCCAGTGCCGTCCGCTGCCACGTGGCATTTCGTTGAACATGAAATATAAAAACGTCGATGTGCTATGAATCGTAAGCGCCTATTAAAATACCCCATGTGGTTGAAATCGATTCGGAACCCTTCCCTACGGCGCCTCAATCTCGTAACTACCTTTCTGTCCCTCTATCCGTTCTCTCAGCCTAGCTGAGGTGTCCATCGCAAGTGTGGTTTTTGTTTTTTCGTGTGCACCGTTCGTAGGAACGGCACAGTATATAGCATTAACCAACAGCCCTACAGAAAGCACTACCATGATTCCCATTACCCTAAGGAGGGTTCCACAATTCGTGTTTTCTGCACTTTCTTATGTTAGCTTCCGAAATCTACCACTCGAAATGTATTTTCCCAAAAGTATTAGAGCCCATTCACTGGCACTGCTGGGGTGCATTTCTGAGCGCAGCGTTCTCACTGCTGTCAATTTTGCATTGCTGGGAACGTTTCGTGAACACTTGCTGCCTTCCTAATTTTTAGCAGTTCCGTTCTCCCTACCGCTGCTCTTGAAATGCAAGGCGGTAGTTTTTCTGTTGATTTAGTTTTGCATTAGGAAATTTAACATGTGCACGACGCGCTTTTACCTAAAGGTAGCCGTAATTTTAAGACTACTGGTAGTCAACTGACACTACATAAGCTTTCCTTACGCCCTTGTCACACGATCTCCTTTGAAGAAGAACGTAGATTACCTCGCTATACTAACTACACATCCTTGGGAGAAAAGTTCTTGAAGCACCCCTCCCGATAAAAGTACTGAAGATTAAACTTTTTCGCCATTTTTAACAATTTTTCCGCATCATTGGCTTGTGATCCTGCAACTACCCACTTGCCCCCTGGCTCAAATTGATTGAAAAATAGGTTTGCTCCGTTACTCGCTCGTTTTGGAGTGTGACAACCAAATCTAATACCCAAAGCTTCCTGCTGTTGAAAAAGATGACTGTTACATTTATCAAAAACCTATTCATATATGATTCCAGTTTAGGCTACTTTAAAAGGCATGCGGAACTGACTGCAGGGAACCTCTACGATTAACAGTTGTCAGCGCTCAAGTTTTGAGAATATCGAGCCGACCCTAAGGGCTTCCTCTCTGCATGCACATGTACTAAACCCTCTTATTTTTTAATACACGTGCATTTAAAAAAAATCAAACTTTGGCACCCAGTTACTATCATGTAAAGTCTCCGAGCTTTTAAATAGTCATCCTTTATTACTTATAATAATGGAACGCTCTGCTAGCTTACTCGTTTTTTTAAAAAAAATTCATTCATATATTTTTGTACAACCAAATGAGTGCATTTTCTTGCTTGCATGCGAGCTGAAAACCATTTACTTTCTTGTCATGCATAAAACTTTTTGTTTTAATATTGCAGTAGAAAGTGTTTGCATGTATGTTTTCTTTGTGATGAATATATTATATCTTTAACACAAAGTAGAAATGTTGGACTACGGTTTGCTGATGTATGTAGTGAACATGTATGTTGGCCTTTACTTGTGGAGCTTGTGTTGTGACAGCTGTAGCGTTACAGGTGCCTAGTCAGGGAAATTGCTTCTCCCCTTTTGCCCTGGCACCTTGGAAAAGTTGCATTGTATTGTCATTGCATCGTCAGAAATTGCAAAAAACTTATCTATTCCACCGATACTGAGACAAATATACGTCTTGTCACATCTACTCATTAGGCGTCATGTAATGCTGATGTGCTTTTATCAAATTAGGCTGTATTATGAGAAGTCCAGAAACAGCTGTTATTCGTTCTGTTGCAACGTTATCGTAGCCGACCAATCCTGCAACATATACCGGGCCTTGTTGGCATTATAGTCTGGACTGGCCTGCACATGTACATATAGCTCTCGTACGCCGGAGAGCATATTGGCGCAATAAAAAAAGAAGCCAGCCGAATAACGGACACGTGGGCTATTATGCTATGAAGGTCCCTACTTAGTGTTTGATTTCGAAACACACAGAAGTCAGCAGACTTCAATTTCTGCGCGCCACGAAAAGTAAGTCTGGAATCAAATTCCTGGGTGGCTTCCAGCTCAATACCCGTGTAGTAAACCCTCAGTCTTCAGTGCACGGTGCTCTAGCACTTCCTGTTCTGCTCCGCTGTCCTATTTCTTTTCTCCACGCCTGCTAAGCAGCCTTGAATAGTGAATAAATGGCGTAAGATTTGCTAACCAACTTAAATCAGTGCTAGTAATTATGTTGCTTAGCAGGTGCAGACTACCGCAGCGGAAGTAAAAGCAAGCTGCACCTAACGCGCCTTCCTCACGGGGCCTTTCTCATTCGACAACGCTGACCAGTCATCGCAAACTAACGCGACCCCCACTTAAAACTAAACCACCGCGGTGACTCAGTGGTTATGGCGCTCGGCTGCTGACCTGAAAGACGCGGGTTCTAGAGGCCCGTGTACTGTGGGATGTCAGTGCACGTTAAAGAACCCCAGGTGGTCCGAAATATCCGGAGCCCGTCACTACGGCGTCCCCATAGCCTGAGTCGCTTTGGGACCTTAAACCTCCGTAAACCACACCAATGCCACTTAAAACATTGCACTTCAAGGCTGGTCTGCAAAAGTAGGTTCATTTGTTAAACTTGGCGCTTTCGTACAGTCCTCTTAATAAAGATGAAGAACCAGGTACTCAAAAGGTAGAACTGAGAGGAAAAAGAAGCTGCTGACCGCAGACCTAGGCTCGCTGCCTCTGGAAGGTGAGCAAAACCCAAATTCTATGCCAGGGCTAAGCTTACAAAACCGGTTTTGCAATTAACGTTCAAGTTACCCAGTACCTTCCTCGCTAGCCGCTGTACTTGGGTTATTGTCTGTCGCTACCATAACCAGCCAGCTCATGGGCGATCAGCAGCCTTCTGTTCCTTGTACGAGAAATACAAAGAGGAACTTTCAATACAGGAAATGTGGAGGGCTCCCACCACGGCAAACTCGTCCCTCTCCGGCTACTGGCCTGCGCGATGGGGAACATAAGGGGAGTTCCAAAGTAAATGTTTATGGTTTATGGGGTTCTTACGTCCCAAAGCGACTCAGGCTATAGGGGCAACTTAGTGGAAGACTCCGGATAATTTCGACTACCGAGGGTTCTTATACGTGCACTGACAGCGCACAATTACGGGCCTCTAGCATTTCCCCTCCATCGATATGCGACCACCGCGGCCGGGATCGAACCCAAGTCTAAGGCCAGAGTAAAGATTGTAGACGGTGGGTGCTAATGTCATATTTAATGGAGTGCTGAAGATGATGCACACATCAGCGCACACGCAGGCTAACATATGCCTGCAGCCCAATGTAAAGTGGCCATGAAACAAGATTTGTGAACGGCGGGCCATAATCACAATAGTTTTCCTATGGTGACCCATAAATGCTGATTAGTCATGACAGCTAACGAGACAAAGACCTTGTCATAGCCACCGAGAGAGCCGCTGAGTAAATATTTAAAGCATTGTACTACGCTTCATAAATCTCCAGCGTTTAGCACAGAATGAAGGCGCCCCATCGAAGTGAAGTTGATCACCCTACTAGTTCTTTGCCCAAGCAGGTTCTTAAGAACCAGAAACTCTTTTGGTCTCCGCGGAGTTGAGTTGAATAAAGCTGTCGGTCGATTCGACTTGATATTGAGGATCTCTGCGTTCGTGGGTTGAGACCTATGAAGGTATGTATTTTCCACGAACGCGCCAAACTTCCGGCGAAAACTCCTTTGAGGGGATGACGGAGAAGCGACCTACAGACGCTTATTAACTAGCCAAGCTTAAGCTTTGTTGAGGATATCACTGCGCGACCTTTGTTCCGGCAGAGAGGACTTCGATGAGGAGCTGTGGAAGACGACAAACAATCATCCGTTTCGACGTCCCTGTTGAACCATCCTTGGTTGAAAGTCCTTGTTTGCATTACAGTGAAATCTTCCCTGCCGGGAATCACTACTCAAGACGAAGCAACTGCCAGCACAGCCGGCCTAAGGAGAACTGATTTGAAGTCCCATTTCTCCTGTGCAATAACCGCGGCCATGGCTACCTCAAGCGAGATGACGTTGCAGTCTGCGGCCAGCGTCGACGCGACGAGTTCCTCAACCGCAGCTATGATGCTCCAGAGTCAGCAGTCATGGCCTGCCGGTGAAGACACCACTAGGAAGACTGCTGCTGTTGTGGCCGTGGGCTACGTTTGCGTGAGCGCGCTCCTCGTCTGCTTCTTCGCGCTATTATTCTTCGCAACGTTTCCGTGGCACTTCTTCGGTGGGCAGCCTGGAGAAAGATCACTGCGTGGCTAGCAGCGTGAGCACTCTACGCATTTGACCTCCGCGAATTGTCGCCCACCTTCCACTTGAAGAGAAATTCGAGAACGGCCTGACTGATCCTGTGTCATACGTGCAGTATTGGGACTGTGTATCCTATATTGTTTAGGTTTGTTTTTGTTCTCGTTGTTATTTTGCGCTCTTTATTTGCTGAAGTCTACCAATAAAGAGCGCTTCTTTGAAGGCAATATTATCTTCCTTTACTGTTCACTGTGAAATATTTTCATTTGTCTTGCATCGCTTATGTGCCTTACGGATTTTAGGCTCAATGAATGCAATAATTTGCATTTTGCTTCCATCAGTCTATGGACAGTCTATGATACAGTGTTAATAAAATAATTTTGAAGCGGCAAAACAATGTTGATAAAAATTGTTGATGGCCTAGCCCTGCTAGGCCAGGATATACGTAGCATAAGCGCGGCGACATCTGGTTCGGAAGAGTTAATATATGAAAGGCGCGCATTCAATCATCATCATCATCACCGTCATCATCAGCCTGACTACACCTACTGCAGGGCAAATGCCTCTCCCATGTCTCTCCAATTAACCCTGTCATTTGCCAGCTGCGCCCACCCTATGCCAGCAAGCTTCCTAATCTGATCCGCCCACCTAACCTTCTGCTGCCCCCTACTACGCTTGCCTTCTCTTGGAATCCACTCCGTTACCCTTAAGGACCAGCGGTTATCTTGCGTTCGCAGTAGATGCCCTGCACAAGCCCATTTCTTCCTCCTGATTTCGACTAGAATTGTCATTAACACGGGTTTGTTGCCTCACCCACTCGGCCCGCTTCCGGTCTCTTAACGTTACACCTATCATTTTCCTTTCCGTGGCTCGCTGTGCTGTCCTTAACTTAAGCTGAACCCTTTTCGTTAGCCTCCACGTTTCTGCCCCGTAGGCGAGTACCGGTAGAATACAGCTGTTTTACACTTTTCTCTTGACGGATAATGGTAACCTGCTATTCATGATCTGAGAGAACCTGCCATATGCACTCCACCCCATTGTGCTACTTCGGCTACTTCAACTATCTTATACTTATTGCTAATGACATTGCCCTCGTTGTCTCTTAACGCATACATCTGGTTTTTCTCTATGCCTAATGTACTCTTCACCGCTTTTAGGCTACTTGCGTTCTTTAGAGCATGCATACCTAGCGCTTATTTATTTTGCGCCTTTATTCACGGTTAAACATCGAGCCGTCGTGCCGGAGTGGTAGCGTCTCCGCCTCGAACTCCAAAGGCCTTGTTTCGATTCCCATCTTCGACATAGGAATTTTTTTATTCATCTTTGTGGCGTCTCTGCTCCTCTCGCATGCGCCAGCACGGCTCTCCAGGATGCACGCGAAACTGGTCAACCTCAGCCAGTGTAGCTTACGCTACAAAATGTCTTTGATGTCGTTACACACTCTTTTGCAAATATCGATAATTTGATGGCAGGAGCTGTAAAGACTTTCTTCGTACTTGATTCTTTTGAATATCGGTGTCCAATTCTCTGAATACCGTTGGGAGGTTGTGGACAGACATTCTTGGTAATTTGTAGACAGGAAGTATATCGAAGCTGTCGATAAATGGACGAAAGGAAGCACAATGACTTTCTAAGTACTTGAGTGTTTTGGATATCGGCGACCAATTGTCGGAAGACGATTCGTAGGCTGTTTTTACAAAGGATAAAAACAATTAAAAGACTTTCAACTTGTTTCTAAGAGGTTGCATTAACATTTGCCTAAATACTTTACAAAATTGTTTCTCAAAATTTTTTGAACAGAACTAAATGTCATCGCATTAAAAATTTGTTGTTGTTGCTTCCCTCGATCAGACCTCAAGTGAACAGCTCCAGGAAGGCTATAGGCCGCCGGTGTAGGTGTCTTTCATGCAGTAATGCAGCCCTTTCATAAAGGGCCTGGGCGTTTGTACGAAAAATATTTCATGTAAAACCTACACATTAGATTTTGTTTCGCAATGAGGTAAATTGCTGGCCTCTAAATACTGGCACTTCTGGATTCAGTTTTCCAGCTTTCATATCTCCTTGTGCACTAAACCTGATAAGAAGCAAAAAGAGAGCGTTCTCTTGTAGACAGGCAGTTTTAGCCGTAGAAAATTCTGAAATATTTTTCTATACTAAACGTTTGTATACAGGACGTGTCACTGTCTCTGCGTAGTGTGTAGTTAACGACCGTAAGAACTATTTTGGGAGGACCGCAGCCGGCTCGGTATTGTTAAAGTGGAGGCTTCTGTTTACTGCGAATGAGCGCATTATAAAAGGGCATAGCTAAATCACGACGGCTGCATTATGGGCAAGGATTTAAGGTAATAGAATTATAGAACTTTCTCTACACTCTGCTGAGCTATTAGAACTGCATGAGCCTGGGAACAGCCCCAACGCGTAGCGGTTCAACCTTTGCGGTCACATGAAACAGACCTATGAACATTTATGGGGACGTACTCACGGGGACGCAACCGATCCTTGCTGTTGTCGATCCATGAGTAGACACAGGTAAATGCCAAACGTCGGTGCGCCCTTATTTACTGGTGCTGTCAACTCGAAAACTCTTAGGCGATCCTCACTGGATTGCTTGAATGCATTAGCACCCAAAGGTTCGTTATACCCGAGGTTGATACACGTAAGCTCGTTATATACGAGGTGGTGTGTCAACACTCTAAGTTCGTTACATCCAAAGATCGAGACACGAAAGTTCCTTATATCCGACATGGAATACTTAGGTGTATAGTTATATCCGAGGTAACACGCGACAGTTGGTTATATCTGAGGTTAGCACAGGAATTTTCGTTATATCCCTGGTTAACACACGAAAGTTTATCCGAGGTGACATACTTAGGCTTGGTGTATGCGAGGTTAGCACTAAATCTTGTTATATCCGAGGTGGCACTCTAATACCCCTGTCACACGGGCACTTTCGATCCTCATTGAGCTCGATCTGCATCGAGATTTTCGAGCACGCTCGAAACATCCGGTGCTACACGGGCATTTTCAATGCTCATTGAGAAGTTTCCGTCATGTGTGTTAGGTGGCGCCAAATTTTCCGCCGACAGCCATAACATGGCTATGTCCGGCAACACTGTGCAGTCGGGGACAGCGGCAGCAAAATCCGTAGCCAAATCGGTACATTGCGTATCTGCGCTACAGTGAACTAGAATATTCTAGTTCACTGTATCTGCGCCAGGTATTTGTGGCGCACCTCTGCTGCTGTGCGATGCAACCCGAGGGCCCGCAACGCCTCCGCGATTTCTGCATAGACTGCGGCGTTTCTCTTCTGGCGCCGGAAATTATTTAGGCGGTCCTGCCAGCAGTCGATGAGAGCGGCTGTCTCGCGCTCGCTTCACAGTTTCCGCGCCGACGAGCAGGAGGACGCCATCTTTGTTTACACTGACGGCGAAGCTTGGTGTAGAGATTATTTTCAAATGTTTGCATATAAGCAGGCATAGTACCTGAAAAATGTTCTGTATTACATTTTGATCAATTACAACAACAACAATTGTGGTTTGGTTTGTTAACTTGTGTTTATTTTTATAGCTTCATGAGAGCGAGAGTGTTTTCGATTGTGCTTGGAACCTCAAGCACTCTTGAGGAATCGGCATCGAGTCACGCAGGATCGAGCTCGATTGCGCTTGAAAGTGGCCGTGTGACAACCGTCGATCTGCATTGAGTTCGATGAGCATTGACTCAATGAGGATCGAAAGTGCCCGTGTGACAGGGGTATAAGGCTTGTATATCCGAGTTTAGCACACGAAATGTCTTTATATCCAACATGGAACACTAAGGTTTGTTATATACGAGGCAGTATACTAAGTTTGTATAAGTTTATAGGCTCTGTAAGCGGCGCCAAGCGGCGCCGCTGACCCTAGGGTGCCTCGATGCCAGCGCTGCGCCGGCGGCACTGGCATCGAGGCACCCTAGCTGACCCAGACAGGGAGCGCCATCTCTGGCAGAAAAGCTGAAACTAGGAGTACCCACTTCACGCTTTCTCCTTTCGCTGCGCGATCTCGCTCTCTTCCCTGCAAGTGCAGAGCTCTCGCGATGCATCTGGAGCGCTTCGCGACGTACCATCTACAGTACGCCTTCAAAAAGATTTTCAAGCTTGACAGCTGTTTTGGAATGCTATCCTGATTAAAGGCAAAAACCTCGTTAATCACGTGTAGCTTGAGGAGCAGACGATTGAGAATGACGAAACTCGAGTGAACAGGAAATGATTTGCACAAGTAAGAGATCATTTCGTTTACGTGTACCTCGAGGTATATCTGTCATTTTGTTGCGTGCTCAAAATGCTGAACATTCTATAAGCGCTGCGAAATAGAGCGGCGCAATCGATCGATGCTCTCCGTTGTCGAAAATTAAACGTATGTTAGTTGTTTTGATATGTCATCCTTGCAGATGTATTATTGTAATACCACCGAAACCCGTGGGAATGTGAGAGCCCCGTATGCTTCATTCATTGGAAAGTCACCCAATGAGCTGTACGCGAGGGAGCTGAGATTTAAATACTGAAAGTCTAGGCGTGCTGCTCGCCTCATTATTTCGGTTCTCACGCCGTGCTTGCAGTTGAGTTTTTTCTGAATATTGGCATTATAGACGTAAAACTTGCTGAGCGAGCGTGGTGTTCAGTGTGAGTGGGGCTCCTATAGTAGGCTCCTAGTAGGTGTCGCGTCGCCTACTAGGAGATGGCGTCTCTCGACCACCTGATCAGCAAGCACCAAGAGCGCCATGGCCCGCAGAAGACAATGGTAAATGCCCGTTTCCAGCAACCTGACGACTAGAAAGCCGCCCGCATATTTTTTAGTCTGTGTGGGCATAGCACATAATTGGTCAGGAACTTTTCAGGCGTTGTCGAGCCTCGAAATTAGATGACAGACAGACGTGCGATTTAAGTGAGACGCGCCACAAACGAAGCCTTCAATGAAGTTAAGTTACAGTCCCCTCTAATCCTTGGGCACTGACGAAGACGACGAAGACGGTCAGATAAGAGAGAGAGAGAGTATAAACATTTATTGTGTAAAACGAGACCAGAGCAGATTGTGAGGGGGAGGGGGGCCCTCACTCTACGACTCCAATAGCTTCCGCCGATGCTTTGGCATTGACGACTAGTGCCATCTGGTCTTCTAGTGCTCCGCTGGCTATCGTCGCCTCCTACTGCTCCAGAGCCACGTTGTGCTGCTTTAAGTGACTGGGTTTAGCTGTGAATTCCCGTGTAATGAGTGTGATAGCGGGAATGTCTCCACATAAGGGACATCTATCTTTGTATAATGTTGGGTGAACGCGGTGTGGGTGTTGAATATTGACGAAAGAGTTTTTATTGAGTCCTAGGTGGCAGTAGTCAGCTGGATGAACTTACTTACGCGGCGGGGTGTAAAAGACGCCGATTTACGCGGAGGTCTCTAGGCTTGTGGAAAAATGGCCCAAGAGTGGACAGATGGTAGAATCCGTGTTATAGGTCGACTCTTGGTAGGTATAATCTAAAGCTAGGCTATCGGTCCTAATATTGCTGTCGTGACCTGCATGTGCTGGCACCCAGGAGGTTTACACGATGTTGGACAGAAACTCTAGAGACTTAAGCAGCGTGAACCTAGGTGCCATCTTCGTTCAGAGAAATGACGGGCTGAAAAAATTGGCGGTTGTTTAGCTCTGGTTCAACCTGGAGTGACGCGATAGCTACAGCTGGCTGAGTGGAACTTGGTCACGTGACCAACCACGTGACCAACCATGCGATCAGCCACGACGCCGCGCCGCCTGCAGCCGCTCTGCACCACGTGACCAACCACGTGACAGCGTGGCGGTGCAGCCACAGGGTCGCGGCGCCGCCACGCTGAAGGCTCGAAATGCTACCGTCATGTAGATATCGCTATAAAACTCAATCGTGTATGCTAGCCATTCCCTGTCGAAGGCCGATGGTATTCGGTGACTTCGTCTGGTATCGTTTAAGACGTCTCTGCCTAACTAATA
This sequence comes from Amblyomma americanum, assembly GCA_030143305.2. NCBI lineage: Eukaryota > Metazoa > Arthropoda > Arachnida > Ixodida > Ixodidae > Amblyomma > Amblyomma americanum. The sequence goes on along the minus strand of JARKHS020026552.1, from coordinate 60,343 downwards.
AACGTTGAATCTTTTCTACTGATTTGAGCTTTTTTCACAAAGAATTCATGGTGCATGTGAACTGAAAATTTATGCAAGTTAAGCTGATATGAAAGCGAGTGGTCGTAATTATGAGGAAAATCTTTACACAAATATTCGTTGTGCCATCGTATTCGAGGCGGGAAACTTTCATAGAAGAACTGCCGTGGGGAGGATATTTCTGACATTGTGTTACGCATGACAGCCATCTTTTCCTTTTCACACATAATATTAAAACAAAAAGCTAAGAAGTTTTATCACGCTGATCGAATTTTAATCAAACTTGAACCAAATTCTATCCACCTGCTGGCGGTAGTGCAACATAACTCCCATATTTACTTCGCTGGGAGATAAAAGCCCCAGAACGAGAGCCCCTAGGCAGATAGCAAAACGCGGCCCCAGATCCTGCATAAAACGGTTGACCGAGTGTTGAAGACCTGTAACATCTCTATTCCCGTTGTGGTCTTTCGTTTCTTATTTTTTTTATCACCGCGTGGCACTGTATATGCAGGCCCCTGGCAACAGCAAGGAGCGTCAAGAGTCCACACCAATCCATGAGCAACGGGAAATTGCGGTTCCAGACACATTTTTAACTCGTCAAAAACAACCACTCTGAGATGAACGTGTCCAGGACGTCGGTTTACTCGTTAATGTAATTCTGCGTCGTAATTTGCACGCATAAAACGGAGACTCGATAGGCAGATGCAGACGCACATGTCTAGTAATTTCGGATAACATTTTTGAAGATTTAGAATTGTACGATACTTCTACGGTAATATTGAAGGTAAATGTCCATTCTTCTGATAAGTAGCAAAATGTTTTTTTTAAAATGTTTCCATCGGTCACATCGAACAGTTAAATCTCCTATAGATTACCAATGGCGAACGCTTTTGACGATAGGAAAAACGTTAATAGCAAAAAAAAGTAATAACTGGTGTCGGGTGATCTGCAGCTATGTTGATTTTTATAGTGAGATCTTACATTATACGAAAAAATTGCGTTCATAAATGGTTTCGTGTTAAAAATGCTTTTGTCCAGAATTGTTGGGTATGAATTTCGTTTTTGCCTCATTCGTCGCATTGCCATAAAAGATTTTTCGCTATGTTCACTCCATGAGCATCGTGGCTTATTACGCCCCATCAATGTAAATGTGTGTAAAGAGGTCTGAAAGTAAGCTCAATGTGCGCGGCAATGCAAGGAGAAAAATAAAATGAAGAGAGATGCGTATTATATATATATGTGTGTGTGTGTGTGTGTGTGTGTGTGTGAACATTTGTAACAAAATATTCAGAAAAAAACTGCAGTTCAACAATTCAAGAAAAAGAACTTGTTTAAATTTATGGCCGATAATTTCGATCCGATGCTGAGAACAATAGAAATGAGGTAAAGAAGTTATACGAAGTGCCTGGAGTACATGTAATGTAACGTAATTAATCAGTCCTGCAAGTTTATGTCCGTTTTAACCAGACCAAAAGGCTTTTGTTCATAACATATAAAGGACACGCCCGCTCTTCACCAACCGCACTTAAACGTCTAAATACAAAGGTTGCGCCAGAAGGAACACAAATTCACGTGAAGAGTTTTGTACAGTAAGAAAAAGGAAGTGGTTGGTTGTTAAAGCACAGCTGTATGGCCAAACCTCGAAGCAGCGCTATCAAAAATATTTTACTGCCCAGAATCGTGCGATCTAATAGAATATAATCGGTGTTGGCTATCTCGGGCACAACGCCTTGCGTTCAGGGAAAAGAAGTTATCGCAAACTGTGCGCGATGTTCCCGTCAGCGGCTATGATATGCTGCTTCTTGCTTTTCCTTGCTGCAAGTAAGGCGCAGAACAAGTCACATAAGGTCGCACCGGCGTCAATGTATTCCAGATGGCAAACACTGTGCCGATCTTGTCGCTGGATTTAAATACACTTCAGATTCGCCATAGATGCTCGTGACTTTGACGTGGTCTGGTTTGTGGGGGTTTAATGTCCCAAAGCGACTCAGGCTATGAGAGACTCTTGGCGTGGTCTATATCAGCGTTTACGCACTGCCCTAGTGTGTGGTCATGGGTTCACGTATTGCGCCGCTTCGTTTTTGTAGCGATAGCTACATTACGGTAGAATTTCGAGCCTTCGGCGTGGCGGCGCCGCGACCCTGTGGCTGCGCCGCCACGCTGTCACGTGGTCAGTCACGTGGGGCGGAGCAGCTGCCGGCGGCGCGGCGCCGTGGCTAATCCCGTGGTTCGTCACGTGGTTGATCACGTGACCAACTTTCACTCGGCCAGCTGTAGCTATCGCGTCACTCCAAGTTTAACCAGAGCTAAACCACCGCCAATTCTTGTTGTTGTTATTCTTGGAGTCGCACTTATGCTTGTGGTACGCTAACCTCAAAGCTTGAAAAGAGAATCCGTTTTTTTTAATTTTATTCTATTTTAGCCGTTGTGGCGGCATTTGACAAGATAATGTAATGAATACTATCCAGTTTTTGCGCCGCTACAATCCAAATCTATGTGTTTAGGCTCCTAAAGGTTATGGTGAGTTCTTTCCGCCATTTAGGCATGTTGATAGAAGTGAGACACTTCTTTGCGAAACTATTATGCAGGCGAGTAAGGTATGTATTATATGTGGGCTTTAACGTCTAAAAGCTGGTCGCGAGATATGAGAGACGCCGCAGTGGAGGGCTCTTTATTAAGTTTGAATACCTCTGATTCCTTAACGTCCACTGACATCGAAACGGCAGCGTGACGTTTTTGCATCTCGGCGGCTTTTTGCGTATCCCCTGTTCAGAACCGGATCCCAGAAATTAGGACATAGCATCAGAACTCTCCAGTCAGTAAGCCATCACGCCGGGGATTGTTTGCAACACGGTCCTTGTCCTGACGGCATTGACAAACACTGCTGCTGTGGGGGAGGAACGAACATTGCGTTTTTTTATCAAAAGATCTTGAAGGGATGCTAGTCGGCGGAGGAATTCATAAGTGTCTCAAATTCCGCTATGGTGCATTGCTAATAAGCATACAAGTGCGTTGAGCTAATAACTAAGTAACATGTGTGTTTAATGACACAAAGTCGTCTTAACGAGAAGGTGCGCAATCTTTGACAGCTATACCTGTTTTTTGAGCAATAGACTTGTAATATATGCAATATTTTGCACTTGGATAGGGTTCTCAGTGAGAATCTATCTGTACTTGTTTTTCTGTAATCACGCCAATATTTATTATGAGCTGTTTCACACCACACTGATCTCCATCATGTAAAACTAAAAACAGCGATGAAATCGAAGTTCCATCATAAATGCATTTGAGCTGTAAGCTGTTGCGCTGCAGATTTCACGGATTTCTGCCCGATCAGATTAAGCCTAATGACTGAAAAAGATTTGGAAGGATTGAGACTATTATCAAGGGGCCACGCTTGTTAAAACTGTATGCATCAGACTAATGACATCCTATAATACGCATACTTCAGTACTTAATCAAACTTTAGAACAGGACTTCAACGTTTCGAAGAGGACAGATTCTACCTGGTTCACACATCTCTCAATGCTTAATCACTCACTGAAAGTATATTTACTGCATTGCAGGTATAATTTGCAGGATTAATACGCACTTTTGCTTCTTGTCATTAAAACTGTGAATGAGCTGTCCATGTAGATTGCCTGAAATAAAAATTTTGATGCAATTTGTTTCACTGTATCTTCAGTGTAGGCCTTAAGTCTTTTATCCTGTGTTCTCCGTGAGCATAAGAATTGCATGAGTTGCTCCCTCCTACCCATCCCCTTTACATGGTACTCCTTCGTGGGTTAACTATATAACACCAAAAGCTTTCCTCAGCAAAGATAGATTATTCCTATTTTCAACCAATCTTTCTCTCTTTTTCTTGCAGTTCTGGAATCAAAGGGATGCCCATCTGACAAACGAATGGTGCGGCGTGTTTTACATCGATTTTCTTTATTTCGGTTGTGCTAGCACACTTTGTACACTTCGAAAGGCCGCTGCACTGTAGTCTTTATGTTCAAAGCGCTTAAAGTTATTATAGCTGATAGCACTGCTTGATGATAACTTCAGGGGAACAGAAAGAAAAACAAAACTCAGGATGACAAAGGCAGAATATAGTAAAAGGCAAACTAAGAGCTGGGTGGCATAATATGAAAATTTCGTTTGATTGTATGCTTGCTGAGTGTCAAAAGCTTATGTACGCAAAAAGGTTTCTCCGCAAGCAAGAAGAGGAAGGCGAAGAAAAGCACTAATCGATTATGATTTCTGAAAAATGTTTTGGATTTGCTGAGCTATTTCATGATTTTACGGTGACTACTCTAGCTCCGCGAACAGCGTGGCGTCATCCCGTGGTTCACTGCGCCCGACAACCCCTCTTTTGGCTCGTTCTGAGCCGTTATGTTTTGATTAACGCCACAAACTTTAATGAGGGCACTCGTAGTTCAATCAGATGCGTCGATGACCACGTGACCAGGGAATGGTTAGCGTGCCTGGACGGCTGCCTTCTCGTGGAGGTCTCATGGCTTACTGTCACCTGACCGACGCTGCTCACGATGTGCTACGCCTGGACTGTTTCGTGACGTCAGATGGCCACCTCTTGGTCACGTGAGGTGTTGTACCGTAATCTAATGCCACATAAGCAAATAATACGGCAATACCAACGGCGTTGTGAAAGAAGTGGTAGCGCACAATACTTTTATGAAAGTTACCAGGAAGTCGGTCATCATACCGGCTTCTCAAACAATGCCGCACTGAAACAGGAGTGAATCGCCGAAGCCATCCTTCGCATCACCAAACGTCATCAGCATGCACATGTACACAAAGGGCACTCTGTAACCTCACCACCATCTCATCATACTCGCAAGATATATTCACACCAAGCTGAACAATACCCTCAGCAGCACCTCTATACGCACATCCTCCTGGGATGAATCGGCGGACAACAGGAGAGAGAAGAGAACGAACGGGCGGATGCTTTCGCTTGCGACAACTCTCTGAGCAAACCTTTCTTTATGCTTTAGGCTGAGGACCCAAAAAACGAATGGTCCAAGCACCACAAGCACAGACAACAGGGCCTCGGAGAATCACGTCACTCCGACCACCTTGTTATTCCTTCGCACAACCTTGCGCGCCTCGAATCTACATGCATCAGACGAGTGCAAACTAGTTTCCGACCATGTGGCCTCTAAAACCACCACTTATGTCAGCACTGTGGCCTCCTCCGCTCCCGTTTGTCTGGAGTGAACCCTTTTAATACAGATGCATATTTCTTCTGCCCATCGCCCCTCAGTAACCATAATACCTCCATCTGCCCGCCTGCAGACATCCTCCTGCAAAATGTTTAGCGGGGTACACACCAACGCGACGAAAGTAACATTTTTTTCCAGCACGAAAGGCAAGAGGGCAGTCAATCTCCGAAATGTGCATGCTTGCGTGCATTGCATGACCTGGCTGGTGAGTTGTCACCGGGAAATTCGCCCAGCCGGCTAACAGGCAAACCCATGTTGGTGAACACTGTTTGCCACTCGTACTTGTCGTATGCTGTAATACCAAACCAGCAGTCGAGACACCTGTCCAGTTTCCCTGCCGTTCGCGTGGTCTGACAAGATGTAGGGCAACAAGTTGGTTCGGCAGCATGTTGGCGGCTCGTTGGCGAACGTGGTTTGTTTACGTCGATGTTGTGTTTCTGCAGTCTGATACCGCCTTAATAAACTAATCTGCGGTGGCTGTCCTCGCCTTGGGGCGGGGACGGAGAGAGGTGTTCGGTTGGCCGCCAATGACGCCTAACTTAACCTACATAATTCCCTCGTGTGAATTCCGCTTTAGGCGCAAGCATACCGCTCTATGACTGCCAAGTGGAGGAACCGGCCCTCACTCAGTGCTTATTGCAGAAGGTTGCCCATCTATGGTTTCCTGCTGTAAATTGTCAAACATTTGAAAGAAGAAGAACACCACCCCTGCTAATTTTCTGAAATACCGCACATAATGATGGCAAGCTCCTGGTCACCGTAGTCGCTAAAAATGGACACTTTCGCGTAGTGAAGCAAGCCATTGCGGATAAATACTAGGAGGAACTTAAAGCAAGAGAAAAGAGCGTAGTAGACGCCAGGGATTAGTACTGCCTGAAATGTTTCACCATACCAATTTTGTTGCACATTGGGAAGCAATCCTCACTGGCAGCTAATGTATTGCTTTCGGAAAACAAGCGTATACGTCTTCCTTGTGAAATACCGCGGCTCATAGCAACCTTGTATGCATTTGTGTTCTAACTGAGAGTACAAAAACTCTCACCTTTCCTTCTTCATCGCATTGTTGTCATCGGGCTACTTACGTAGGGAATATTACTGCTCAGCCATGATCACTTACCTTCTTCTTAGAGCGCTTGAAATATGTCTCGCGTGCTGTTTTTCTCATCGTGTGGTATTAACCACGCCTGTAAAAGAATATATTTTCTCTTTCCGGTAACGAGCGCAGACGGGTAGAAAGAAGATGAAGGATTCTAATGTTTTCTTTATTGGCCAAACTTGTTTTCTTGGGAAAAAAAGAAAGCCAGCTCTTTAGAAACTATTCTTATGCATCATTTGCCGCTTATTCTTGGGAAATATACTGTTTATTAATTTATTTATAAGTTGAATATTTTCTCAGTTTACTGATTTACTGATTATTTGAATACTTCACAATGAGACGGCACTCGAAAACAACCGCGGTCGAAACGACTTTGGCCGACATCCACTCTCGCGATAGCCCTGATTTACACGTGATTGCAGTCATTCGGATTGGGTTTAGGAGCACACAGGACGTTTACCCGAGACAGCTCTTTAAATATGACAAAAAATAAACGAGCCAATGGTTTGCACGTACGGTGGTAACGAACAAAAGATGCGCAAAGTAACATCAAAAAACTTCGCGGCAATGTGAGGAAATAAAGAAATGACAATGATTTCTGCAATACAGTCTGATTTATGGAATGCAATGATTTTCATGATTCCTTTGTAGCGGACTGGATTGAATGTGCGGCCTGCTCCAAAGTGCGCATGCAAAAATTTAGCCGGGCTGTTTTGATTGGAAGAGGGCGACATAAGAAATAACGTAAAGAAAATGTAAGCTGTCGTCTGCTTTCCGTTTAGCGAAAACAATAGTGCAGCACTCCATGATGTAAGTTGCCACTAGTCAAATTTATTTGGGCAATCAGCTTTGTCGCTCATACTAGAACAGCGGCTTTCGTTTCACTGTTTTAGATAGCGCACTAGGAAATGAAGTCCCAAAAAATATATTTCCGGAATTTCAAGAAGAAAAAAACAAGTGGACGCGAAGAAATAAACCAGCCTGATACTCACCGTACGCTTGCCTCTGAGAAATTACTTAAATGCGCCTGCTTTTAAACACGTTTCGTCACTTAAGCACAGTGAAGCGTTTTCAGGCACGTATTAGGCTTTCTTTCTTTCTTACAGTGCCCTCCTTATCCAAAAAGAGTTCGCACGGTTAAAAACGAGAAGCGAAACGACCGTGTGAGGGATAACGTCCGCACCCTTCGCCCTTCAGGTGTGAGATTTCATATTATACTTATTTTACATATGCAAAGAGCGTAGAAAGATTCCGTGCTTTTTCTCGAAGAGTGTAGGCTCCCTGACCGGCTCATCTGGTTCGCTGGTGAAGTGTTTGCTGAAGAAAATGCAGAAGGAGTTAAAATTATTGAACTGCTAGCTTTTGCAGGAGCTTCTAAATTTTTAATATGTGCATGAGGAATGAATGTTTTAAACAGAACAGGCCGCAGTCTGACATTGACAACGAGGGAGACGCGAAACAGACGTCCCTGTCGACTGCCCCTGTCAAACTGCGCGCTGTTGTGTTTAAAAGGGCTTACCAACTCGCCCAAGCATCCGTTTTAAGGAATGAATGGGTTTGAGCGTGATCTGAAAACATGTTATAAAAAACGCGCATTTTTAGGATACAGAAAATTTATTTTGCAGAGGATTCAGAGCAGACAGGATGGAGTTTCAAGACCTGCATATCTGAGAACTTGTTATTCAAAAATTAGCTGACGAACACTGTCAAAGGAAGCCACAATCAATGGGCGAGGTGCCTTGGAGATTAATTTTACGGGAAAATGATATATTCCTTTCCGTTCCTGCGAAAGCTCGCTCTCAAGTTTAAAGCTGAAAAAATTTATGGCATTTTTGTACAGTGCCCAAGCAGAGCTCGGTGGGACTTATCGACCGACTATGTAAAAGACTACAGTTCATCGGCAGCTTTATTGGCAGAGAGAGAGAGAGAGAAATCCGAACGGAAAGGCAGGAAGGTCAACTAGGCAGAGCCTGGTATGTTACCCTGCACTTGGGCAGAATTATAAGTAAATTTCCAGTATAATATTTTGATCTGTTTCTTTTCTAGAGAGCCACGATGACGCAAATAAAAAGAGACCTGCTTCGCAAACTTTGGTGCTGTGAAAACTGTGCTGAAAAACTATAGGATGACCCTCAACGAGATGGGTACACGTGTCATCGTGACTTTATCACAAAATAAACGCAACAAACATGTTTTAAATGTGAGCAATAGCGCCTCCAAACACAAATATCCCGAATGCAGGCAAAGTACTGAAGTGTGGTTGAAAAATAACTTTCTGAACGTGGGTGCAACTGGCATATTGCATTTACGCTTGCAAGCGGCAGCTTTTATTTTGTATGTAGGATTGCAATAAGTCATTGCTTTGTATAACTGCCTATACGTGACGTTGTGTAAATTGTTGGAGGATGTTCTTGCTTCATGACCTTGGGCAAGATGGCCCCCGCATATCTCGATATTCGGAGGCCCATTTCTTGGCCGAAGGCCAACAAACCAAACCCATGCTGCCTTATGTCACAGGCTAACAGTACGACAAGCATGTATTTCACTCCCTTTACGGGTACAACAGTGGCAGAACAATGGCAGGCAGGATGCTCACGATGGGAGCACCACAAACCTTATTTGCAACCAGAGTAGCGAAACACTTATTGTATTAACGCGATAGTGTTAGGGAGCCCGTACCAAAGAAAGTTAGGTTTTGCCGTCGTTGATCACGAGCTAAAAATTCACGAAACATTGCCAGAGAAGCGACCTAAGAGGTAAGTGGGACACCTAGATCACATCATCTTGTGGCGTAATCTCAACCTACCCCCCAAACTGTGAGCAAACTGCACAACGTGGCAGGTGGCAGTTAAATTAGTGATTATTCGCTGTACGTTATTCGGCAAGAGCCACCTGTATCGCACAAGCCCGAATGGTGGCAGCACCTGCCATCGCAGGGCAGGGGCGCATCGCTCAATTTCTGTACCAGTGCGCCAGGACTAGTACGAAGACTCCCAGGGATCCATGAATGTTAAGTAGAGAATGATGAGCTATGCATATGTGGGCATTAACCCATTAAGCTTTCGTGTCATACGCTTAAGGTGGCGCTTCTGGCACCTCAAATTCTCGCTTGATGTGAAAGATGCGGTCAAGCCAAGAAAAAGCAAAATATGACAACATATAAGTCACTGGTTAGTACGGACAATTCGGAGAAACACTTTCCCCGCGGCGGCGCTCCCGCTGCCGCCCAGCTTCGCGAGCCCGCAGTTCATGCGTCAAAGCCCGTTAAGTAGGGTGGTGGCTCCTCCGGCGGTTCGGGCACGGTCAGTGTTGCTTTAGTACGGATGGTTCCTTGTTTCTCTCGTGATACTACCTAACATCTGCTTCGTTCATCTGGCGGCAATGTTCGATTTGAGCGGGAAGCTTTCCGCCTCACGCATGGACGTGTCTGCCGTTGGCAAGGTTTGTTGTCACGATCAAGAGCGTGCAGCATGTCGACTGCTGACTGCGATAGATCCAACGGTCTCATGTCGGCGGTGACGTAGGAGCGGCACAATTTTCATGGTCGTCGCCGTAAGCAATAAAGAAGACGAACAAGCCACGGGCGCTTGAGGGGTATTACGTCTAGCCCGTGATATTGGTGCAGCACTGTTGACATTCACCGGAACAGTATTTTCGGTACTGTGCAATGTCAATTGGAAAGAAAGCAAGCATTGTCATTCTGCCAACGCAACAGTGCATTAAGTCCCGGTTATTTGCTCTTGTCAGAATATCTACTAATTCAGCTTCAAAGGTGACGCACGTCATAACGGGAGTAGTAAATTATTTGAATGCTGGTAATTGTTGATTAAAATAAAAACAAGAGGCCGAAAGGCTGGCTTCGGAGTGAGGAGGTTAAACAAGTACTTTTGCTAAAAAGCTTTTGCTAAAAAGGTAACCCGGCCAAATTGCGAAATAATAAGTGGTTTCAACACTCTTAAGGCTTTTTATAAAAAATAACACAAGAATGTCTGAGGGCCAAGAGAATTCGCACCGCTGCCTTGCGTTCTAAAAAATACGACAGTAATCGAATACGCGACACAATGTCTAAAGCGATAGTTTTAATGGTCCCGCTTTGTAGAAAATCCTGGGGCTTCCGCTGTAGTTATTAATGAAAAGTTTGGATAGGGGGATTTCGAAAGTGACTATACCATTAGAAAACATAGAAAACATGTGATTAGAAGGTCCCAACATGACTCAAAGATAATTACAAAGTAATTGCATTGCGCTGTAAAGAAAATTTGGGTAACATGTTAGAAATTGAACCCCTTACCTTCTGTTTACGAGCCAGATACGCGCAGGTGCGTTTGCGCGGTTTGATTAAAGCGGGCTGTATAGGTGTGTGGTGTGGTCTTTCGCATAATATGGAAACTGTTTTCGTGTCTGCGTAGAGCCGCGGACGAGACTCATTAACGTTATGACGTCATACACTTGAAGGTGTAGCTTAGGTGTCCTCGAAATTTTTTCCCTATATTCGCACGAGACTCATTGCAGAATACGGCAGGTAATTTGTTCTCCTAAATTGCTTCACAACGTACATCACTGACTGCAACATAGTAAGAAAAAGAAAAAAGCACCAACGTAATTGCGTTGGCTAGTCGAGACAAACTTTTTCAGTGCTGCAAAGTCACGAGAAAAGCTTATAGCCATTTGAGGAGCTCAGGGAGAGCTCTACAAAACTCCCGCATAGATGTGGCAATTTCAAAAAAAGACTTTCAAGCGTCGAGCGGTCGTTCGCACCGCATGTGTGACTGTGATTGTTGTCTTAATTCGACAAGCAGGGGAGCATTAAGACCATGTTCCTATCGATTGGAACGCAAACCTCGTTTTCAGTTGGAAGGTAGCGAAAGCCATGAGGAGTGAGAACTAGATGCAACAAAACTTGTTTTTGGGCTAGTTGGTAAGCCACGATCTCGGAAGAACCAGTGCAGAAGGAACAACGGACAAGAAACAAGGAGGCCGACACGGACAGAAGCGCTGATCTGTCCGTGTCGGCCTCCTTGATTCTTTTCCGTTGTTCCTTTTGCGCTGGTTCTTCTTGAGATAAAACTGGAATGGCACCTTTGAATTGCGGTTTTACCGGTTCTCTCAGACATTCTCTTGTTTTCGCGCATGCGTAGTAAAGAATATCGCATGACTAGGAGTGGCATGTCTGCAACATCGCCGCTATGGCCGGCGCTCAACCGGAAAGCGAGCTATTTACAGCCTGGCTAGCCCCGCCAAGACCTCAGCAGTGAATAGCAAAGAGATGAAGGGGCTATGGGCAGGCGGGAGGAGCGCTTGTGCTGCGTTGTAACTCGGTGTGTGTACATCGGTCAACGAGCTGCATTTAGGTCGCGAAATGTTGCACTTTTGTTGTACTTTGGACTTTGTACACGTTGTACTTTGTACAAGTTGCACAAGTCATAGAAGTTGTACAAGTTGTACTTTTCGCTGTAGGACTGAAAGAAGGAGCCGACAGCTAGAGGGACGGCACCTAGTACGCGGCGTGGATTTAAGATAAATGATGAGGAAAGAGCGGCAACGAGAGGTTAGACGTAGAGGACGACCCTCACAACGGGACCAGCATAGAAAGGTAACCATAGACTGGATTTCCGCTTCAAGGAATGCAGGACGAAGCTTAGACGCCTAGCAAAATGAGCGAATTGATTGATTAAATTAGTAAAGGCACTAAATTTTTGTTCCATGTTTTCTCTTTTGGTGTACGAGGATCACCACGTGATGTTCGCTTGCGAGCGCTATATAATTTATTTACAAATAATTTTCCGTCCAATCTCGATTTAGGCTTTAAAAGCCGAGCGACGGCTGGAAAAGTTGTTTGTTTACTTTTCCACTGCTAATTATTCGCACAGTGAGATATTATTTCGCAGCTGATTTTATTTTCCCTATATTAACCTTCAGCGTATAGATCACTACCGGCGGCTTAAGGGAAGCCTTACTGCGAGTGTAGGAACCGTGAATGTTTTTGGCACACTCAGTCCACACATTTTGACTTTTTTTGTTTAAAGCCTAATCTTTAGGCTTTTTTTTCAGCAATTTCTACTTAGAGAATTTTTACAACGCAATAAACTGATGCAAAACATTTTGTATTCCCATAATAGTACCGTTATACTACGGGCATGAACAAATGATTTAGGTGCCTTAGTTTTACTGCCCTCAGCTGTCGGAGGACGGCAAGAGCAGATAAATGTAATATTCCTTAGTGTTTGAATTTGCGTACTCGAAACATATGCTGCCTTATTGCATTATGCCTTAACAGAATGACGTGTGTTTTAGGCGAGCTGAAAATAAGTGCGCAGAAACATTTTTTTCCTTAGCACTGAACGCCACGTTTTTATGTCAGCCCTAATAGTCCTTAATCAATATGTGGAAACTGTTGGTGGTGGCGTCTTTTATCGCGGGTGAGTTTCGCGTCTCTTTCTATTGCAGTGTGGAGAACCAACTGGAAACCTCGCTTCGCTTTTCAATGCTAATAGATATTGCACGTTGAGGCATGTATATTTCCACTACTGCAGCTTTGCTTCGTCAGATTTATTTCCCAGGAAAATTGTTATATGTTTATGGGACACAATAGCAGCCCCTATTCAAATGTTCTATAACAAGAGTCCCATAATATTATGCATGTTCGCCATGGCACATATGGAGTTCATACGGAACATATAGGGTCAATATGAACCATATGGATAGCGCCTATGCAAACATACAGTCTACGCATGACGCCGTGCGCATCATACCTAAATCACACACAAATTGTACGAAAATGATGGAGACCATACGGAAATATTTCTAGCGGCTCATATGAAACATTTTATGCCGAGCGTTGGTTTGTTCTTGGTAATATGTTAAAGGAAAAGAATACAAGCGCAAAAGTGCCCCAATAAAGAGCCAAATTTTATAAAAATGAAATGTGCACGTTGCAAAAGAGAATAGTGCGATGCAGGTATACGCGCGTTGAACAACGTGTTTTCATATTGCCCTTACATGTCCTTCGGTGCGAAATGCACACATTGAAGAGTTTGAAGTAGGGAAGGTGAGAGTTATGAAGGTGATCGATGGATGCGCGCCACAGATACTAAGAAGCTGATTGTGAGTGTATTTCAGGAATACTGCTAAACAAGGAGGCCGCTTACCGAGAAAACTGACTGCGGCAATTCACACGCTAGGTGCATACAACTTCGTTGCCTTTCTTTGTCTCGATCTCCAGCCAGCAGAAAATAAATAATAATTAATAATTGGTTTTGGGGGAAAGGAAATGGCGCAGTATCTGTCTCATTTATCGTTGGACACCTGAATTGCGCCGTAAGGTAAGGGATAAAGGAGGGAATGAAAGAAGAAAGGAAGAGAGATGTGCCATAGTGGAGGGCTCCGGAATAATTTCGACCACCTGGGGTTCTTTAACGTGCGCTGACATCGCACAGCACACGGGCGCCTTAGCGTTTTTCCTCCATAAAAACGCAGCCGCCGCGGTCGGGTTCGAGCCCGGGAACTCCGGACCAGTAGTCGAGCGCCCTAACCACTGAGCCACCACGGCGGGGCCAGCAGAAAATACGTAAGAGGAAATCATCGCAGCACTTATCTTATTGGCGCTTTCAGTGACAGCGTATTGCTCGTATCCGTCGCTTTCACATCTCCACCCTGCTCATCAGAACACGAAAATGAGCTGGCTTTGAGAAATAGGACATTCGGACGTCGTATTGCCGTTCGCCTGGAGAATATTGTACCCACTGGCCTATCCAACCCGTTAACCGAATTGTACGACGGGATACCAACGCTAGCTGGGTTCACGAAATAACTGAATACTTACGCCATTCACGAGTGTACCAGGAATGTGTTTTTTATGGGAAGGCCACAATTAGTGCTTTACGGTACGAGAAATGTGTGGGCATGGACATGGGCATCGAGTCGCACAGCGCCTTTGAGGACCGCGTTCGTGCTTTCCTACATCCGCCGCATCACTTTGGCTCTGGCTTCTCGCATACGCGCACAGCAATGAGCAGGATGCTTCGCTTCGATGACATGCACATCTCTCCGCAGCGGGATTTATGTTGCACGTTGACGCTGTGGGTTTTATAATCATGCTGCGGACAGAAGTGCGCAGGCGTATGCGCACAGCGATTAATAATACTCTGTGCAACTGGCAGTGAGCGAAAGCAGCCTCACTGAAACAGCTGTATGCGAGTGAAACCGCTCTCCGCCATGTGTCCTCACCTCCTGGGTCGTTCTTCTTCTCCGCCTGCCCTCTTCTCTTCCTCTCCTTCGCAACCTGCTTCTCTTTTCTCTCCGCTCTTCCGCCAGCGGGAAAGTGGCAATGTGGACTGCGCGAAGACGGTGAAGACGATTACACGAAATCAGGGGAATAAGACTGCTAGCTATGCAAAAGGAAATTTGTCAGTTGTTTAAATGACAGTTGTCTAACGTAAGTTCCTTAAATGACAGACGAGAGAGAGATAGAAAACTCGTAAGAAGCTTTGCCGTTTTGAGTGCACTTTTATTCCAGAAGCCCAGCGCTGGATGCGATACCCCATGTTCTGCGCAGAAGCAGAAACAGTACTCCGAGACAACATTTCTTGTCAAGGCATCTCAAGCTTCAGAGCCGAACTTCACACCCTACTCTTTACACCCAGGGAATAGTATCAGATTTCAATTAATACGATTAGTCTCCTCCGCCCTGCCGCCGAACAAGTTAAACTTTCTTAGAAATCGCTTTTAATTGCGAGGAAGTTTTGGTATATTTTACATTGTATGCGATACCGTTATGAACATATTGATCAGAATGCTCCAATCTTTCCGTACATGATAAAATCCTGCTTTCAAACTTGGTCGTGAGCTCCTACTGAGTAGTTAAGACTGCCATATAATACAAACGAGGCGCTTTTTTGAGAGTAATTGTGAGGCAGTTATGTAACATTATAAGATATTGTTATGAACTATTCTTGATGTTGACATGCTCAGCTTGCAATGCGGAGCGAAATCAACTGTTTGTTGCTTGCACTGAGCTCGCAGCGAGTTGTTAAGACGGCCTCGGAAAATTAATGGGATGCATTTTAACAATAAATAGCAGGAAATTACCAGCGTCCAGAGAAGAGATCTGCTGATATATCGACTGCTATGGTGCTAGCTTAGCATATGCGAAAAAATTGCGTTGACAAACATGTTTTTCTTGAAAAATGTTCTTGTTCCACAATTTCTGGGTATACCAGCCCCAAGAAGACATTTTGGTCTAATAAAAGGTATATTAATTTATAACTCTAGTGGAGTCTTTCGACGACCCATCGCTAATTGAGTAGATGTTAGATAGACAATGTCCTTACTATTGAGTCCAATTGTGTTGGAGTACTTTCTACGTCTTGTGTTATTGGCAAAAAAAAAACAGAAGCAAACAGTGAATTGAGCTCAGAAAGCAACATAAAGCGAAATGTGTAATGAAAAAAGTGGCCTCCACATTAACGACTTCGGCGGGGAACAATAATAGCCATTAACCACCACACGGAACGTGCATATACTTGCCCAGTGTCACTTTGTCAGCCCAAGTTGTGAAGAAATCACAACTGTTTCCAGAAGACAGCATAAGCCGGGACATCAGCTTGTGAGGCTTTGTCAAAACGAGGCGCTGCTCACGCTTCAGCGCCAGATCTGTTTGCTTTCTCCGCTGAGAAAGGCTTAGGTCTTAGTGCAGGCAATACAAGATCTTTCTTATACTCGCGGACAGCTTTTTGTGGCTATGCTGCGGAAGCTACGGGGGCGCGCCGCCAGCTTAAACGCCTGTCTCTCTCCCTCGTGAGAGCGTGATAGAAGCGCGCTTGTGAAAGACTTGCGCCTACCCAAGTTCAAAATTCCACATGCAAGCAACAAATCACTTGGACTCCTGGGCACGAGGGGACAGTCTAGCTCGAAGATATACTAACCGAGCGACTAACCTCCCCGACCCCACCCCTCTCCCCTCTACGTACGGCGAGCGCCTCCTCCTTCTCCGAACACAAAGACAAGTCTATCCCCCACCACACCGTAAGCTAACGGCGGCAGAGGCGAGGGAATGGCGACAACTGCAGACGAACACCTTTCCTAACCTACACAAGTACTACATGATCTTCCCCGACAGATATGACAGCATCTGCCCCTGGTGTGGCGGAATTCCAACAACATATCATGCAACATGGGGCTGCTCCGGTCCCAAGCCCCCCGAACTAGACAAACATGACTCCAAGGAACAGTGGGGGTCTGCCCTGCTCAGCTCTGACTTGGCGACGCAGCGAAAGCTGATATCCCAAGCAAGAGCAACTGTGGTGGACATTGGGGTCCTGAAATAAGGACTCCACACAAAATCTGTATTTTCGCCTCTCTATCCTACCTTTTTGGAATAAATGTTTTCTACTACTACTACTACTCGCCCTCGTAGCTTCCACTGCATAGCCACAAAAAGCTGTCGGCCAGTATAGGTTTACTCCCGCTGAATTCTTTGTTCATTTGTATGTGTGTATATAGAAATAGTGCCGTCGCTGGTAAAAGTGTTGAACCTTACTACAAATTTCTTGGGAGACACCATCTGTCGTGATGGGTGCGGTTTGTCTTTGCCATTTGTAGCTTTGTGTTTTTACGTTTAAAAGAAAACAAATTTTATTTCATCGACACTTATTAATCATTCGCAACCGAAAGTTTTCTGCGTATGTGAAGCGCGGCCGTTCACAGCATGACGTGCCCGAAATTGCACTGCCCGCGCCCCTCAGTTATCTTAGTAGAGTTTCATTTCAACACCTACAAGAACAATCCACTGGGTGGTATAGGGAGCTGCGTTGGTTCAATGGCGACAAAAATTAGCTTTATTACTCTCATATTCCTGGACGTTCTACCTTAAAAATATCGCTTTTTCATACGATAGCATTAAAGCCCTATCGGGCCAAAATACGTCGTCGGCCACAAAATTAACCCATTGGCTGAGCAAAAATAACGTCACAAGGTCGGAGCATACCCACTGGCATAAGGTAAGTGAGGTCACCTGAACAGAAGTGAGGTAAGTTCCGGTAACTGCATCAACAGCGGCTAAAGTTTGTTAACACATAATGGAATTAAGTATTCTTGTGAATTGTTTTCTTTTAGCACTGGTGCCGTTTCAGCCAGGAAGACATGGAGGTTAACGTAATTTTTCTATGAATATAAATGAAGATTCATGGGAAGAATTAATAAAAAATTGATTATTTTTTCTTTTGCTGATGTTTTTCAGTACTGCAGCTGGTGCGTGGCCAGTGTCCGTTCGGACCGGATGTAAGCTCTAAATTATTTGCATTGGGATCAAATTTGCGCTTTTTAAATCTATTTGTTTGCACGCCAGGGGTTTTATAATGCTGAGAGAGTATTCCAATTCGTGCGCTGATGAAAAAAATGTTTCCTTGTCAAAACTCCACGAACCTTGATTCAGTGCCATTGCATCTAGGTTGCCGTCTTGAAAAACCAATGCGTTTTTCCTTAACCAAATTCCCTGATTGGCTGAGAAGGTCGTAATGTCTTCAGCACTGCTAATTTTGAAAAATCTCATAACTGAAAAGTTCGAGTACCTTTCATTGGATTACCATAACGCAACCCACTCTTCGACTATATTCCATCCACTGTTCCCCAATAATCTACCTTGGTTGGCCACTAGTCTACACTAATCCACCTTAATTCAGCCGCTGATCAACAATTACCCACCTAAATCCATTTTCTAGGGTGCATCTGCTTCGAAAATTTCGGGGGTCCTGTGGAATATTTGGGCATGGGCTGACTTCCAAGTGGTATAGCGTATTCTCCTTTAAGAGTTTTATAAAAAAGGCTCCAAGTTTTGGCTAAACTCGTCGATTCTTAATTACGCATTTTTTTTCATGCTTTTCAACGTGTTCCTTCTGGTAAAGAGCAATAGATCGCTATGTTTCGGAATCTCTCTTAGGTGCTTATTATATATAACATTGTTGAAGCCATTGGGTCTCAGCATGTTTCTTATGCATTTTAATTAGGAACTGTTTTCATAAGTCCCGTTGCCACGAGAAAAGTAGACTTTTCACAGTTTGCCGTAGCTACTGAACCTTGATTGTCTTTCTTGAGTTTTGTTTTTCAGAAATTCACAATTATTCCGTTTGATCGTGTTTTTAATAAGTTGATCGCTTTCAGTGCTTGCCAAGAATGCCTCCAGACAATCCAAATGAACGAGGACGTCATCCGGCTCAAGTTAGTGTGACTTTTTGCAAGTCATCTCAGTTTCACCTACCCTATATGTAGTCGAGGTTGGAAGTGTTTAGTTTTCGATGGAAACATGGGTTGTGAGAACTCAAGTTTACCTGAGAAGGGCCCGTCAAGTGTTCTGAGAATAGTGCCTTTTTAGGCATCGGAGGGGATAGCTTACACGTGACCTCAGTGGCACCATGATGACTTACCAGGCATATACTCCACATTGCACATCGAATAAGGTTGTAATAAGCAGATTAGATACGTGCACAAACTTTAACCGTGGTCCTTAGTCCATCAACATGGAGGTCGCTATGACAAAGCGTATGATGAATATGAGCCAGCAGTCAAGACATGATTTGAAAAAAAAAAAACCTGCTGAAAAGACAGTACACGGAATGTGTGTAGTAAAGACGAGCAAAGGCTTTCCACGGAAATTTAAACTTCTGTTGAAAGCCTGCGCTCCTATTATATGCATCTCATGTGTGACTGGTCTCTTACGCAGGAAAGAATCATGCGCATTCTTCTACTGCCTTTGTGAACGCTCTGTGTTGAGCCTCTGATGAGGAAATACGTTACGACAGGGGGAACTACCGTAATTCCTAGTATACAATGCACACCCAGTGCATTGCCCGTAGGGTTCAATATTGATAGAAATTTTTTGTACTATATTATCTGCACTCTGTTCATAACTCCAAAGGTCGCGTGTACAACGAGAACGTAGAAATACATGTGCATGCAGTGTTTAGTACAATCTGAGCTGTCGGAGGCAGAAAAGTTTGTTTCTGTGTTAAAACAAGGGTCGTAACTTTCTTTCGCATCATAGATTTTTTCTAGAGAGTTTTATCACGTCTAGACAGCCGCACGGCCAATATGGTATCGCATGGCTGTTGGTGCCGTTGCCGTGCTTCCCTAGCTGTATCTGCCGCGTACGGCGGCACTAACCGTAGTGGGCGTATCCATCGCACAGCGGCGCCAAAAGTCCCCAATCTCTTCTTGGGAAACATATGTTCTCAAGACGGCTTCACCGAAGCCAATGACAATGTCTTGTCAAGAGCTCCCTTTGCAGGACTCCACCACTCCCTTGCTCCCTGGCGCCGGTTCACGTTTTTGGAAATGGAAATAAAAATTAGTGCCAGCCTCACTTTAACAACCGAAGCACAGCGCAAACAATACAAGACTTCGAAGTAAAATAATAATAATAATAATAATAATAATAATAATAATAATAATAATAATAATAATAATAATAATAATTGGTTTTGGGGGAAAGGAAATGGCGCAGTATCTGTCTCATATATCGTTGGACAACTGAACCGCGCCGTAAGGGAAGGGATAAAGGAGGGAGTGAACGGAAGAAGAGGTGCCGTAGTGGAGGGCTCCGGAATAATTTCGACCACCTGGGTATCTTTAACGTGCACTGACATCGCACAGCACACGGGCGCCTTAGCGTTTTTTCTCCATAAAAGCGCAGCCGCAGCGGTCGGGTTCGAACCCAGGAACTCCGGATCAGTAGTTGAGCGCCCTAACCACTGAGCCACCGCGGCGGGGCTCGAAGTAAAATCGAATTGGACATTTTACGCTATACTGCGCATACTGAAAAAAAACTGCTCAGACCAACCCTGTAGGAATACCTCAGAGTTGAAAATTTCATCTTTAAAATACGTGTAGCCCGTGGACTGCATGCCGAACCTTACAGTACTTTTATCGTGCTAGCAGTGGTATATAGAGCGTTTATGATGCATTTGTGCCTCAACTGGACCCTGCTACTCGTTTAATCGTGCCTATTATCCGCTACGAAGCTGCAGCTGCTCAACGCTAAACGCAGACAAAATATTTTCGGGAAATGAAAAGGGGGGGGGGGGGGGGGCTTCCAGAAACACTCACAGTGGCATCGCGGTGAAAGGCGAGCTGCTTGAGGCGTGTCACGTGCTTCAATTTGCGTGTAAGGACGCGGGGAGGTGAAGATGTACACGTGTAATTCATTGCGGCATTAAAATAACCATGTATAGTGCGATAAGTTTACAACACGCCGCGATCGCGTCACAATATGGCTTGAGCCCATAATTTCAGTGTAATAGGAAGTTGAAAAAAGTGAGACTTCATTTCGACAGCGTTAGAATCCTCATGGGGCCAAAATGTGCCATCTGTCATAAAATTTGTCTATTCGCTAAAGGGTAATGACGGCGCCAGACGAAATAATTACCATTGGCTTGGTGGAATTGACGTCATTAGACTAGGAGTGGCCGCACTTCCCGTTAATACAGCAAAAGCTTCTAATGCTACCACGTTGGGAACACATTATGTAATTCGATGTTACTTTGAACTTTCTTCCCGTGTTTTTATTTCTTGTGAATGGGCATGCTGGTGACAGCCATGTTAACGCCCTTTTTTGATGCGTAAGCATTGCATGGCTGTGTAGGCGGCTTCGGCGTAGGCTAGGTAATCTCGGTCCTATGACGGAGGAGCTGCTTGGTATATCGAGAAAAGAATGATATCTTCGGATAGAGCATCGAAAGGGGAGGTTCAAGTGACAAAATGGTTAAGGTGGCTTAATTAGCTAATTGACCACAACAAAAATGTCCAAAAAGGAGGCGGGGCCAGAGCAAAAGAGGCGCCACGTTTGAAAACACCGGAAGTGGGCGGAGCTAAGGGGTGGCGCTAAATTTGAAAACGAATCATGGCGCCAAATTTGACAACTCAAAATGGGCAATGATGGAACTTGATTACTTTAGGCAAAGGAGGGCAAAGAGGGGCTACTATGCGTCATCGCTTACGCATTTCTCCAATTCGGGTGCAGCAGTGACCTCATAATATTTTAAATGCTTATCAAAGCGCGCGTATTGTGTGTAGGTTTTGCAGGCAGATGAAATTTTGCACTACTAGTTGAAGAGTGCTGCGGGGATACATGTGTCCTTCCTATCGTCATGAATTCTTCGCCGCAACTGTAAGCACAACTGAAGTGGAGTGCCCATGTGCATACACTGCGTGGCAGCTATTGCGTTCCTTCGACCTTATTATGCCCTTATCCTCACAAAGACAAACGCAAGGGGTACCTCCCAACTGTAGAACTGCTGTTGCTTTCTTCTCACGATGATTTACCGGCATACTAAGGTGGCTTTTCGGCTCCTGCTCAAGCACCTATAACTGGCTGTTACTATAGAAACGCGGGGAAACCATCCTTATAAAAATGGTCTACAGACAGTCTATAGACTTCTTATAGACTCTGCTGCTTTCCTATAGATATTTATTTTTGTCTACTTATAGTCTATTGACTGGCTATAGACAAAAGTCTACAAAAAGTGTATGGTCATAAATCGATAGACTGTCTATTGACAAAAGACTACTAAAATGTTTGACCATAAATCTATAGATTGTCTATAGACTCTCTATAGGACTTGTATTTCTGATAGACTCTTCTCTAGGGTTCGTCTATAGAGAGTCGTTAGACTTTATAGACAGAAGCGTATGGACAGTTTATTGACGATATAAAGCAGTTTTTGTAAGGGCTTGGAGCCGGGACAATCATCGGTCGAAACAAATTCTGTTCGTAGTATTCTTGAAGTAGAAAAATTCGACGAGCGTCACCTCAGCGGTGGGAAATGAGCGAATAATCGCTGATGGCCGAGAAGCCGAGGATATGGAAGCACACTTGCCAAGTTACACGTAGAATGAATACGCTCTTGACGGAGGAGCCTTGCATCCAAGGAGGCTCCGCTGGAGAGCTGCGATG
The DNA here is from genome assembly GCA_030143305.2 of Amblyomma americanum. Classification (NCBI taxonomy): domain Eukaryota; kingdom Metazoa; phylum Arthropoda; class Arachnida; order Ixodida; family Ixodidae; genus Amblyomma; species Amblyomma americanum. Next base: position 38,058 of record JARKHS020026552.1, on the reverse strand, counting down.
CGCGGCTTACAAAAACTAATAATAATGATAATAATACTAATATTAATTGGTTTTGGGGGAAAGGAAATGACGCAGTATCTGTCTCATATATCGTTGGACACCTGAACCGCGCCGTAAGGGAAGGGATAAAGGAGGGAGTGAAAGAAGAAAGGAAGAGAGGCGATATGGCATGAAATTTCCAGGGGAAATAGACTACTGTAGAAGATAACCTTTTTTTATCTATTCTGTACCCAGCAGGGCGCTCGGATCGGAGAACAAAATATGAAAACCCCACCCTGCAGAGGCATGGCAGATGGCAGCGTATGCGAGGTGAGAAAATGAGCGCCTGGAAAAGAACCAAAATGGACGTACTTTACATGAAGTATCCTGACGGACCTTCAAGTAAACCACACGAACCTGTCTCTGCCTGTCAGGACAGTTGGTTGGTAATAACTATATTTGACCCACTTCAGCGGATCATTTGAGGGTAATACATGCATATGCGTCATTTAGGGTAGCTGTTCTGTGTGTTCGGGTAAAGTAAGCGCTTTTGCTTCATTAGTTTTCTAAGCAGATTCACTTGTACACTCAGGGAGATCATGCGTATGTATACTGTATCTGCTATTAAAACTAGTGAACTGTCTGAATAGTTCATTCTTCCTCCACCTCTGAATAAAGGCGAGGAAGGAGGAATTTCTTTTGCTGCCTTTCCTCGTAGTGGTTGCCGCAGTCGAGAATAACATTGGGAGGAATGTTTGAAAGCATGTGCATCCGATGTCATGTGTCCTTCGAAAGCGACGGCAGTCATTGCCTCTACAGATAGCTCCACCACCCTTATACAATGCACTGTTTTGCCAGTTTTTCATAGTATTTCAGAGTTGGTGCCAGCGTAGCATCCTGTTGTGAATAAATCTTTTCACCCAAAGCATTGTCGTTATAAAGCGTTATTCCTCTCTAAGTTACATAGATACATAGCTTTGGAGCAGAAAATTTGAAACTAGATCAGAATGAAACATTGTAGACCGATTCCGGATAACTTATCTTTCGTGAAAATTTGAGAAAATTGGTTTTTGGGAAAAGAAAATGGCGCAGTACCTGTCTCACACATCGGCGGACACCTGAACCGCACCATAAGGGAAGGGGTAAAGGAGGGACTAAGAGAAGAAACGAAGAAAGGGGCGCCGTAGTGGAGGGCTTCGAAATAATTTCGACTAACTGGGGATGTTAAACGTGCACTGACATCACACAGCACTTCGGCGCCTTAGCGTTTCGCCTCCATCGAAACGGAGCCGCCGCGGTCGGGTTCGATCCGGGTACCTTTTTCGTGATCATAGTTTTGGCACAGCGCAAGCTGCTGTCTTAAGGATCTAAAAATTACGAAGGGCCCTTAAGACTATGTGATATGCTTGGAATGTGAAAGGATTGTAGTTCTTTATTTTGCTTTTTTATTTTTGTTTTGATCTTTATTAAATTTTATATTATTAGGTTAGTTTTCTGTTTTTGTTAGTATCTTTGTACTTTACGCTTTTTTTACTTTTAATTTATTTCTGCTTGCCTGGACACGTGGGTTTTGGGAGTTCACTTTTTGCTGGAGACCGGTTTGCGCTGCTGATGAGCCATGTAATGCTCTCGCATTACAAGCACTTGACTCCGTGCGCCAGGAACTGAAACGAGAGAGGAAGTTAGGAAGCTCTTGTTGCTGCACATACTGTGCGCTGAAAATCAGGTTCCCTGGAAAATTCTATAATAGGCATCCATTTCTGCAAGAATTGCGTTGAAAACTTAGTTTTCAAACAGATTCAGCTCTTGTGTAGAACTTTGAAGAGAGTTGGTTTTCCTCTCTATCTTCAGAATGAAGCTTTTAGAGTTAACAGCAAACATGAGCTTGTATTCAATCTTTTCGAACCATCAGCGGAAATTGTTTCGCCGTTTAGCTGCTAAACTTTCAGACGGGAGCAGTGTTTACTTATAGTGAACATCTTTCCTCTTGCTATGCTGATAAACAGCAGCGTAACATGTTTTGCGCTTCGATAACAACCTTATACTAGAAAGGGAGAAATAAATATGGTGATGAATTTTCTCAATTCTATCTCAAATCTCTTAGAAAATTCTCCTATGTTTATACTGAACAAATCAATACTCTTTTATTTTTTGAAAGCCAATTGAAGTTACCTTCTCAGTACGTAATAGTTTTTTTTGTTATACCACAACAATGCGTTAGTATTACATTGATAAGTATTTATTTTTGTTCGTTACTTGCTGAAGTGTTACCTAAATATTATCGTTAATATTTCACTAGACTTTTTGGTACTGCCATGTTCTCCCCATTGTTAATTTTCATTGAGCCTTTTTGAAGCTCTATTTAAATACGACGCTAGCGGGCATTTGGTGATACTTGAGTGACAGGTCTTTTATGGAGATTTTATACTTTGGGACACATCGCTGACCCGCCGTGGTGGCTCAGTGGTTAGGACGCTCGACTACTATCCGGAGTTCCCGGGTTCGAACCTGGCCGCGGCGGCTGCGTTTTTATGGAAGAAAAAAGCTAAGGCGCCCGTGTGCTGTGCGATGTCAGTGCACGTTAAAGATCACCGGTGGTCGAAATTATCCCGGAGCCCTCCACTACGGCACCTCTTTCTTACTTTCTCCTTTCACTCCCTCCATTCCCCCTTCTCTTACGGAGCGGTTCAGGTGTCCAACGATATGAGACAGATACTGCGCTATTTCCTTTCCCCCACAACCAATTATTATTATTATTACACCTCGTTGCATTTATTGCGCATCTTTTGAGTTACAACTCTGAATAAATATTGAAGTTTCAGTTTAAATCCTTACAATTTATAGTGAATAGGCTTGGTCTTGATAAATTGTGCCATTTTTAGGTTTTTAAACAGTAAGCTTCCATGCATTTGAAGTTTTATCAGGGATGTTGGCGAGAAGTAGGTACTGTGACTGCACGGCAGATCTAATTAAATAACCTTATTTTAATTATCTCTCCTTTCCGACAAAAGAATGGCGTCTGTAAAGGGCACTGCCGAAGAGGCCTGTGCGAGTGTTCTATGAAGAATGTACATGACGAAGCGTGGTGAGAAGACAGCAGACCACTGGACGTTGCTACCGGAGCGAATAGTAAAGCTATTCGCACTAGTTACGCTGTGGGCAACACTAAATGCGACAATAAACGTTATGATTGAAATAAAATGTTTAGTTTCCTGACCGCATGTAATCATCTAATGAATTCGACACGAGATTCCATGAAGGCATCGTCATGGGGAGGATGTTGCGTACGATAACCCCCCTTCCTTCTTCGCATTTAGGGTTAACAAGAATCGTTACAGAAATATTTCATCACGCAAAGGGAACTGCAGTCACACATCAGCAAAAACGTAGCAATCTGTTGTCAGAATTGCAAAACCCATCCGCATATTTACCTCTTTCGGAGAAGTCATGACCAGAATGAAGGCTTCTAGGCGGCTATCGAAACGAAGCATTAGAACTTGCAAAACCGGCTCGCGAACTGTTTTGAAGACCAGTTACACTGAAGTGCTCATGGAGGTCTTTCAGTTTGTTGTTTTTTATCACTGCTGAGAAACTTTTTCTCTCTGTTGAAAGCGCTATTGAACCACACGAATCAAGGAACAACTACAGCCAGCAGTCTTAAATCACATGTTCACTTTGTTACAAACGCCTTCGCAGAGATTAATGTGTCGGGCACGTAGGTTTAGCCGTCAATGTAAATCTTTTTCTGCCTTAAGACGCAAAGAACGCAGATTCGAGAGGCAGGTGCCAACGAGGTAAATTTATCATATTGCTATACAAGCAGTCTTGCTTATTTATACCGCAAACATTGTTCTTATACTTGCCCCAACAATGTAGCCCCCTGTGCAGTGGTCCAAAGGCTACTCCAATCTAAGCGGGAAGGCAGGTAGAAAATTAGGAAGAGACAAGAAAATTTTATATGCGTGTTAGCGCTGCCAACGAAATATTCAGAAGAAAATTGCAACGTAAGAATTGAAGAAGCGGAGCCTGAATGACGCATACGGGCAAATATTTTCGATACGATGCTTCGAAACAAGAAAAATGAGGAAAAAATTGAAACAAGCACCATGTGGTACATGTTTGGAAAGAAAAGGTTTCAATAAAGCTACTTAATGGTCTGTTTTAGCCTGTCGAAATTAAGCACATCTCTTAAAAAAAGAACATGGCCGTTCTAGACAACGCGCTTTTAAATGTCTACAGATAACTAGTACGCAAGAAAAAACAGAAAGTCACGACAAAAAGATATTGCACAAAGAGAACACGGATGTTGTTGGCTGTTAACATGCAGCTGTGTGGCCTTACAGCTGGAAGGTTAGAACAGGTACGACTGCTAGAGCAGTGTACTGAATACGGGAGCAGAAGAAAGACCTTGTGTAGTCAACAGAGTAATTTTGAATAAAGCATGCGAATCGGCAGGCTTATCAGTTCACCTTGTCCTGTTTAGACCATCTACAGGGAGTGAGGGGGAGTGGAGGGGGGAGATGCAGGTATAGCCGCAGTATGGCTTCCAGATATGGTCCTGTGGTCGGTTCCCGGACCGGTTTGTTGCTCGTAAAAAGGGTCGCGCGACAGGTCGGCAAGCACAAAGAGAGCGATGCCACGGGGCTCGGAGGGCCACCGTAGCTTGTGAATGTGTTCGCGGGTTGCGTACAGCTGCCCTCGACAGTATTCGAGTATTATTTTTATCAAGCCGTCCTCGGTTGGAATGCATCCTGTGTCATTGCACGCCCAGTGATGCAGACTTGGCTCTCGGCGATCTCCGGTTTCTTGAAAAAAAATAAGAACGTTTTTTTCGTTGGTGTGAACAACTTGTTTTTGGCGAAAAATTTTTCCTTGTGTCACGGCGGCCATCTTAAATTTTCAAGCGGTGATAAAACATAGCCTTAGAAAAACCTTTGTAAAAACTAAAATTTTACACGTGAGTGTCAAACATTTTGTTGGTGTAATAAACGCCGCTGGGACGTTATGTACAAGTTTAAATTAATTTGTCTTATCTGTTTTTCGTTAAAAACCATAAAAGAAGGTACTCAAATATCGTGTTTTGAAATTTTTATCAAGTCTTGCTCTCCAGTAGGCATTCCAACTATATTTATAAGTGGTTCTGAAGGAAAAGAAGCGAGCAAACATTTTTTAAATGTAAAAAAAAAACATGACCTATCTCAGCAAAAAATTCTCAAGTTGAGAAAATTTGCTTTTTCATGTATTTGCTTTTCCATGATCTTAGTAAATATATAAAGTATAGTAGGTTGCTCACTACCATTGAAGAGAATTTATTTGGAAAGTTTAATAGGATTTTATTTTAAGCGAGAAAATAACGTTTTAATGTGCGTTCAACCTCACTGTTGCTCTATGCTTGCTCATCACGGCAGCACAATTTGTCGCCGGCTGCAAATATACAGAGAAAGCAGCACTCTGCTGCCTGAATACAATGGCGCACTAGGCTTTGAGACTGCCAGTTTCGGCGGCATCCTCTACGTTCGGCAGCATAGAAATTTCCTGAGGGGCACGGTTACAAAAAATAAAAATAAAAAGGCCGGGCGTAGTGGCAGAAGAAGCAGGATGTCACGCGTGGAAATTCGAGATGCACCAAGGCTGCTGCAGCCAAGCTCCTCATCCCTGCGGCTGCGAGGAGCAGTGTCAAATGCAGGTGGCGGAAGCATAGACGGCCACTGGCAGAGATGTTGCATTCAAAGGGAGGGTCCCGGAATTATACTTGAAATGACTTCGTAGCTGCTTCACATTGTACATCGCCCACTGCGCCGTCTTGACGCTGGAACTGCTTTCCTCCAGCTTCGTGGAGAAAGAGAGAGAGAGAGAGGGTTTATTGATAGGAAAGGCAGAGAGGTTGGCCTGAAAAATAAATATCTGGCCTGCTACTCTGCTCTGGGGGACGGGAAAAGGAGATAAAAGAAGGTCACGATGGGGGACGATGATGATGGGAGGAGGCAGATGGAAAACTGCTTAAAAAAAGGCACACTTTCTGACATCACAAACGCGAGACAAGGTCCGTGCCGCTCAAAAAGCGTGAGAGCGCTCGCGTTGCCTTTACAGTTCTAAAACTATCTGGCCACCAGCTTCGTGGAGGGACGCACTGCAGTGTCTTGACGCCTATTGGGCTTGCATTCTCTATTGCAGCAAGTGTAAGCTATTGAGGGGCTCAGACTAAGTCTTCTCAGCCCTTTATGTAAACGTTAGACCCTGAATTTTGTTGCTCTCTTTCCAAGCATTCTTTGCTGAACCATGACGGCGACTTAGAGAATTAGCACAGCATTCTTACTCACCTTACTTCCCTGTTTTCAGATGGCAGTGCATCAGAGCACGTTAAAGATCTCCAGATGCTCAAAATCATTCCGGAACCCCTCTCTACTGAGCCCCTGACTCTCTGTTTCTTCTTTAACCTCCTCACTTCCCTTAGAAGAGCTCCGAAAGGGGCTGTAATTAAGTTACGATATGCCTGGAATAATAAAGCATGCCGTTTCACGAATTTTGTCTAGATAAAAATTTTTATTGCCCTTTGTAGAAGCTCAGTTATCTGAAGTGAAAATTTGAATCTGAGTGTCCTCGTGCCTTTCTCTTTCCTCTCATCGTTTTTTGCACAGTGAAATGTCGGTGCTCCACCGGCCCCATCCCCGCGGGCGGAGGTGCCTTACCCGCCAGAGCTACGCGGCTTATTGGCGGTGGCCATAGCAGCTGCTTTGTCGTCTGAAAGAATCGAACTAATAGCCATCTCTGGACTGGTACAGGCAGCTGCGAGCGATGGAGGAGGGAGGGAGCGTGAAAAGTCGCCAGGAATGGCTCGTCAACTTTTGCGCGTGATTGTGGGTTGTCTTCTGCGTGTAGAAGTGTTTTATTTGGCCCAGGTTTTCCCGACAACCCAGTGCAGTGATTATAGCGGGTTGATGTGCCCTCCTCGCAATGTGTGCCACAGCCGCTTTAATGACACAGTATTACAAACGAAAAAGAAAAAAAAACTTCTCGCCGTACACTATGACGATCGGCTGTCATGGCAAACGAAGATTCATGACATCACCATTAAAACAGACAAGAAAAAACATCACAAACTGCTAACGAGTATGCAATTCGAAAGCTCAAGCGTTAGCTGTGGTGTGAAAGCAAAAAAAAAAGGGTACCGCGCAGCAGGCCGGGGAACGCTTGTACCCGTCCTTGTCCAGTGGTCGGTTCGAACCAATCACACACCGCCGTCAAGGTTGACAACCAAACCACTAGGCGACTCGTCGCCTCCCAACCTCTCTTTGTCTTTCCTGTCGCACTTTCCCACACCGCCTCTCCTGTAAAAGTGTAGAAGGCTGTCCTCTTTTCACTTTGACACCTGCCAAATGAGACATGTGGCAGATGGCGCTGCGGATTCCGACAACGACGACGTTGACAACGTCAGGCACTTATTACCATGTGCTAGTGTTAATTTGCAGAGTGATTCATCTCATTCTAAGCTTTTCCCCGGTTACGCTTACAAATTATTCACAAGCACATGCACTCCGATCAATTTCATCCGGCATGGTTCCCACAAAATCTATTTGAACAAAGTACAGACCGTTCTAATTCCTTTTTTTTTTGCGATAAAGCTGTGAAATAAGTTATGACAAAGTTTTAGGTCTGATACGTCGTTTGATTCAGAAAAGAAGCAATCAGTAAGGACACTTCAACCCTTAGTATATTGCGAAAGCTGTACCCTGTTTAACACATTTTTTCCCATTATTACAATTACACCTCGCTTACTCTTTTTTTTTGCGGTCATGTTCTATCTGAAACAATTGCTTCTGATGTACGCGTTTTGTTTATTCTAGGAATGCTGAGACAATTTCTTGGCCTAGTTCTGTGGTCCCTGCATTATAAGCAATGCCATGTATGATCATGGAGTAAAAATAAAACATTTGTCGCTTCTTATAGTCTGTAAAGAAATTTTGAAAAGAAATCTTCTTTGACACTCTTGCCCTGTAGTTTCCTCTTGATTTTCAAATGAAGGGCATGATCTCGTAAAGACGGCGTACGAATTTCGAATTGAGTATATGCGTTGCACGCGAAGTCACCATACACTCTGTGTACTACATATGATTTCCGTACGAATCATAGAGAAATCACGTGCAGTTTTGGGAATCGTGATATGAAACGTTTCACAAGGGACGCATTTACAAACACCCGCTTTCGACTCAGCCAGATTACAGGCTCATTGGCCAGCCAGTGTGTCTCGAGCCACATCGTTTATAGCCCATTGAAGGCCAATAGGAACGACGGTTACTTTGCCTAATCTCCCAAAAGCAACTTGCGCTAAAGTAAACATCGTTCTGATTAGGCTTGCATAAGTTACTGTCGCCGCAAGAGGAAACGAGAACACGACAAGTGAAATGCGAACACAAATCAATAAAAAATGAATGTGGATTAGCTAAGCTAATCCAGCATCTACAAAGGGAAAGCTGTCGGCGTTGACAACGTTCTAGACTCCGACCACTTTAAGGAAAGGAAGGCGCATAACTGGCTCCCTAGGTCAGTGGACGCCTCAATCGCGCTTTGAGGTACGTGGCGGTGGTGAGAGAAAGATGTGGGCAGCTTCAGGCAATAGCGCTGGAAACGTTGCGGCAGACACGTGACACTGCAGCAATAGGCCGCAGCGTTCTTTGGGTGACCAACCTCTCGCGATGAACCATTAACTGCCACCTTCCAGGGTGGCAGGATGGGCGCACTGCCTGTTCAGTGGGCGGAACGCACTCAACGTTACAGACTCCAAGCCGCGTCTGCTCGGCCAGATCACGTGGTCAGGCAGCAGCCTCTTGGCGGCTGTGGAGCCCCGGCACAGCGACGGCGAAGGATCGGCTCTGCGGCGCTGCGAAGTCACGTGATCTGTTGTTATGGCAGCGGCGCAGCAAGGACGTTCAATGTCAAGCTAGAGCCCACGGCGAAACCGGCGCCGCTAGGCCAGTAAAGTTTTGGTTTTTAATGTTTTTTTTTGCTGCTGTAGAGGAAATAATGACAGGGCACATTACGGCTTCTGAAGAACGATCACCAGTCATTTGAAAGCAGAAGTAAACATTTAGTGCTGTGCCTTCCGCAAGTATGATTGCCATTTTCTGCTAATGATTGACTCTTCTCAGCTGCGCTTGATTTGACAAGTCTAGTACAATGTCTGGTGCAAATAAAGAACGGTGGATACGGCCGATACAAATGAAGCATTAAAACCTGATGCGCAAGAACAACGAAAACGCAGACTTTGCTCAACTTAGGAGAGTTGGCAAGATGCAGTGTGTATGGTAAAGCTTAATTAGCGAAACTAATGGCTTGAGCATAGCTGTTTAGCACGCGCGGTTGCCCTAGCATAACGCTCAACAGTTCATAAGTCACACTCATTTGCCACGAATACAGCGGCAGGAGGAATGTTGCACGGTCCATTTGAGGCAGCTACTGCGAAACGCGTCGCACTATGCGAGGATCATAGGTGGCGCCGCTCGCAGAGAGCGGCGGACTGGTCGAAAAAAAAAAGTATGCGTAGAATTCTCCGCATCAACATGTCGTAATATATAATTAACTGAACAGCTGTCTGAATCTAGCGTTGCAGAGTGGTAACCATACGGTAATTTTTTTTAAACATTGAAATACGTGCTTGTATGGTTGCTAATCTGGGAGGATGGGCTAGCCTTCACGAAAAATGAGAACGCACATGCTGCATCATTATAGCCGAAGCTGAATGGCGATATATTTTTAAAGGAATCGCACTGCAAAACAAGGTTTAGAAAGGTTGCATTAAAAAGCGGGTGATTACTAATCAGCATCTATCGAATTGTTGCTACATGGTTAGAAATAAAAACTAGACACCTTTTATGAGCTTCACAGTTGAAGAAAAAATCATCTTGGTTCAGGGCCCGAACCAGTTACCACCAACCGTCTGGCCCAGTCGTCCCATAAACTATCTCGTTCAGCAGTTTTGGACAAAAAATTTTAAAAATGGCAAAATTGTAAGATACTTTTCCAGCAGTATTGAAGGTACCGGTCGATTCTTCTGGTACGTAGCAAAAGTTTTTATTTTGAAAAGCTTCCATCACTCCCGTCGAACACTTAAGATTCCCATAGTAAACGAATGGGGAGCGCTTTTCACGATAGCGAAAATTCTAATAGAAAAAAGATTCAAGACTGCCGGTCTGTGGTCTGCAGATACGTTTATTGTTATAGCGAAATCTTACATCATATAGGAAAATTGCGTTCATAAATGGTTTCCTGTTCAAAAATGCTTTTGTCCACAATTGCATGGGTAGGCTAACCAGGAGACCAAGCAGATGAGAAGTCCAGGCTGAGTTCACCAAGAACTCGAAGAGCAACCATGTTAGTCCAATATGTTTAGCGGGACTAAGTTTCACCGAAATTGTGCCATGTTCCTGTTTGCCGTAGACGTATCATTTCGCTTATAAGTACGAAGCAGTGAATAAAGGGCTCGCGTGCCGGACCGGTTGCGGCTGCTTTTTAATCTCACATAAAACATGCGGCGAAGTGCCATCATTTCATTAACGAACCCGCGTGGAAGGGAAGCATGCGTGAGCTTAATTACACATCCCGCCAGAGGAACGAAAAAAGAGCGATGATTTTTAAAATGGTGGGCGCCAGTGTTCCTCCGGCGTCACGTCTGTTTCTGTTTATTTTTCGATCCGTCAGAGAGTGCGCATCTGCGAAACGAGGGTTAACGTGACGGTTACGAGTGTCGTCCTGGGAGAAAAGGGTCTTTCAGGGTCCTTGATGTGTGCGGGTACGACGAGCAAGCAGCTGATTGCCCGAAGCTCACAGCTGCGATGTTCACGAGCGTGAAAGAGAAGATTGCGGCTCGCACTCAAGCGCGCGGTGATGGGAGACAAGGTGGCCCGCCTAGTATTACGCGCAATCGTTTTTCTTAATTGGATTTCTCTGTATTTTTCAGCATTATGTGCTGAGCGAATGCTTTCGTAATTGTTGAAGAAAATGCACGTAGTCAAGGGAAAGGAGACAAGAACACGGAGGTAGAAGTGTCAATTTAAAGAGTAAGAAAAAAGAACAGTGCTGGGAAAACAGATACCTTTCCCGGAAATTAGAACCAGCGCGTAGTAATTACCGCTTGCTGCAGGAAATATGCGTCATTACTTAGGCGAGAATGTAGATGTGTATGTATTTGGGAAATTCAGCTTCCGTGCACGGTAATTTGGCTGAGAGTTCTAGAACTCACTACGAGTTCGTGAAAATGTTTTGAAGCAATTTTCTGCTTTACATAACATACTACGCATCGCATAGCATTCAGGGTGAGATAAGATGATAGGTAAAAATGTTTTTTACCGACCACATGCAAATATTCTCATTAATGTCGTTCTTGGGTTGTCGTCGGGAACCCTGGTTTACGATAATGCAGGGTGAAAGCAAATATAACACCATTAAATTTGACCCTGTCATGCCAATGGCCTAAGTGTCAATCAGGGCCACTCAAGAAATGGTGGCATGAGTCGCACGGCCTCTTAGGAACACGTGGATAAGGTTTTCATGACGTGAGCACACATTCGCAGTCACAAGCAGGCGTCTGGTAAGATATTTATTCATTTGAATGTTATTTATTTTCAAGCGTGAAGGGCTACAAACTGATGAATTACACGAGGGGCGGAGTAAGCAAAACGTTTTTGAAAAAAAAAAACATTGTTAAAACCTAACTATAGAGTACAACGTTCAGACAGAGCTGTTCAAATGCCTAGTTAAGAATTATGGCATCAGGTTCAAATTGACAGAACCACATACAACAGTATATTCACAAAAAAAAAACATTAAAATGAATTGTTCAGCGTGTACCGAAATCCGAACTCCACATTACTTTTGGCTAAGGCAGCTTGAACGGGAGAAACTTGTCTGTTTCGAACGTGGGTTGCATTGTTTACTCAGAAGATAATACACAAAATGCCTCAGGTTTTTCTCTTTTAGGTGCTACGTACAGACAAAAATTTTAGGCCTAATAATTCACCTGCTCCGCGTTCTTATAGAAAAAAAATGCATATATTGCTGGCAGTTGGGGCGAAAGAATGTAAGCGATACAGGTGAAGTAAAAATGCTGGTCCTGTTGCGGCATTGAGAGGTAGAAGGCAAGGCGATATTTAGAAAACGTAAAGTGGGAGGTCAAGAGACAGAAGTGTAATGTAAACGTGTTGGTGCATGTTTTCTGGAGACTCATGTGTCATAACACACCCCTGAGCTTTGAAGCCATCGCAAAAAAGGTGAATCTTGTTCGTAGACTTGCACATTAAATCAGAGAGGTACGTCGAGAGCGTTAGAGCTACAGCTTTAAAAACACACACAAAAAAAATAGTGGCGGTTTTGAGCCGGCTTTTTTGCGAGCTTAAAGAACTGTGAACGGGAGCTCGGCGCGCCTACGTCCTTCTTGCTTTTTCCACGGCAACAGCTCAAGATAGAAGAAAATAGCAAGTAGCTAGAAACCAGCTTGCATTCAAAGGGAAACTTTCTTACAAGCTGAGAGCGCTTTTGAAACCTGTGAGGAGGAAGACCTGCTACTTAAACTGTTCTGAATCCTCGAAAGAACCCCGAGCATCTCCTCAGCCGTCTGCGTCGCATATCTCGGGGCACGATGGTTTGGGACAGGCTGCTCGTAACATTTCTGACCGGTAAGTACATAGCATGGGATTATTCATAATGATCAAGCAAACGAGGGCACAAAGGCAATGGTGAAGTGTACGGTTAGACGCCTCTTGTTGACTACTACAGGAAATCAAAGGAAGTTTAAAGCAACATTGCAAAATCGCCAAAATGTAAAAGGCGAAAGCACCAGCGAGGTCGACCGGTCTCTATTCTCAGGTTTCCCCAATAGAAATTGGTCTCCGCGTTAGGCCGCGATGAAAACACCGAGGTTGTTTCTTGACGAGGTTGAGTTGGTGTACTGGCTATCTGGCGCCAATAGCCGCCTTTATTATCCGTAAGGTGAAGCGCCATCTATTTAAACCCTTCTAGACGCTACTAGGAGTGCGAATGGTGGAGTTTACATGAGCTTTTATAATTGCTGAAAGTTTTATTTAGAAACAATTGAAATGGAAGCAAAGAAATTGATTCCGCCAAGCAGGGGTGCTGTCTGGAAGTGGAAGAGCCTTGGCCTTAGCTCTGCCGACCACAGGACCTGCTTTTGAGCAGCGTAGTTGGTCACCGGAGGAACCACTGGAGCTTGAAATTTCAGAATTGGCGAAAAAATGGTTTTCTTGGAGATGCGCTTCCTCTCCAGTTTCTTCTTTTGTCATCTTGTTATCAGGCACAGCCCGCTACAAGCATATGTCCCCTGCGCCGGTTACATCAGACCGGATTTCGACGTGGCGTGCTCCAGTAACTAAACCAATTGAGCCTGGGCAGACTAATTGAAAGAAACTGAGTGCAAGATAAATTTACTTTCGGCGCTGCGCGAATAGAGTGTACAAATAAGATTCGGACATCGGCTGCTGTAACCGAAGCAATTTTCGTGACGAGCACTCCGAGTCGTCTCACGTGCGCGCTCATGATAGCTTCCTCCTGAGGAGACCTCAGAAGGCCGTAGAAGGGACTTTATCAGAAAATATCAATTTCTGCTTCTGTTACTTCTCCCGTTTCCAGGAAGTCGGGACAGTAAGTGCCTCTATGCCTATTGGGCTATCACGTTTTGATCTACGCCACTCGGTCATTTGCTTTATCCCTTAGGTCATGGGTGATGCCAACGCGCTACTTTAATGTTCACAACCACACGGCACATCGTGACAGACAAGGAAACTAGAAGCGCTTGTCCCGAGGTCTCGGTAATGTTTTTACTGTTTTTGCTATCTAGATTAAAGCAGAAAGATAGGCGACTTCTGAAGGCGCCCAAGTAGGCGCATTCTCAGAATTTAATGTCACCTGCCGTACTTTGTTATTAGGCCTCCGCGCAGTGAGAAGTAGGGTTCAACCACTGAGAGACTCCGTGTCGGCGTCCCAGTTAACGTGCCTGCAGATGGTATTCGCGGAAGAAATAATAACGAAAGAATTTGTAATAAGAATTTGGCATTCACCCAAGCGCAGCCATTCGGCCAGTAAGGGAAGGTATAGCGCTTTCTCATAAACTTCGCAGTTAAAAAAATTCATCCTGGTACGAGGTTCGAACCCGGGACCACCGCTTCATCGCAGCAGTCACTCTAACAACCGAGCTAACTGGGACGACACGCTTATGGTAGCGCGAGATCGAATTGGTTAATAACTCGAAGTGGGAAGAGTGTTGATTAAAACGTTTAGGGGAGTTCTCCAAGGTGGAGTACATTTCTAATAAGAGAGTAATTACTCATTATCATCCACCCAAGAGCAGCCATATGGCTAAAAAGGTAGTCAATAAGTAATTACTTATTACAAATTTTCTCCAGCTTGGGGGATTACCCTAAACATCTGACCAACGCAATAAATTCTGCATAAATGCGAGAGGGCCTACGGTAGGTGCGACACTGTACGCACTAGTCTCAGTTTCCCAAGGTCTAATCTGTTGATATCTACAGATTCCTTTCATAACCGGGGGCTGTAATACTTTTAAACCTTTAACGGCAGTATTGACGCCATGTACTGTGAAGGGAATTAATTTTCGCGAAAATGGAATGAGAAGCTTGCTCGCTTTATGGAAGGCTCCTGTTTTATGCTTAACGTCCTCTCAGGTGTCAAAAAAGGTTATAGACGGCGATACGTACTGCGATACTGAAAAGCAGAGCTGTGAACATAAATACTATTTAAATGCACACAATGTCACAGCGCTAAACAAAATTTTCTGAATTACATGCTTCAAAATTGAACGCTTTGACCAATGAACGCCTCTTTAATAATTCATCGCTGGCAGTGAACTGAGATACTTTCTTTTACCCGTGCAGGAATTTCCTCTCCACGTTAGAGCCTTTGGTCGGGCGGAAAGAAAATTTGATAAACAATTTTTATTTTCAGCAGTCCTTGCACTCACTCTGCGTACAAGTTCTGCTCAGGCAAGTGAAGCTTTGTGTCAAAATTCTTGTGGCATTTAGTAGATACTTGCATATGCGAAGGAAGTTTTCACGAGAATTAGGTTAAAGTTATACTTTGATCTTAGCCAAAAGACCGAGAAGCGATCCTCTTTCACTCCCTTCTTTATCCCTTCCCTTACGTCGCGGTTCAGGTGTCCGCTGATATGTGAGACAGATACTGCGCCATTTCTTTTCTCCCAAAAGCAATTTGCAGTTTTCAATTCTTAAAGATTGACCTTTAGTTTTCCGGAAAGACAAGTGAGTGCCAATCGCAAATTTTTAACCGTAACTTACATAAAAGCTAGGCATCTGTATTTTTTCTAAACAAAGTTACCTAGACTGCCTCAACCGAAGAACATAGCATAAAGGTTTCACTCGTTAAAACAACCGGCAGAAAATTCTCTTACAATGCCGCCTTCCTGTACCACTGTGCTGTCGCCTGTTTCTCGCTCAACTGGCTCTTTCGCGGTGACATTAGTTAAGATGAGTGTTACAAGTACTTCAAAAAAAAAAATGCCGCGCCTGCACCGCTTATGGCATCCAAGGCCCTTTTGGCGATGACCACAGTCGCGGAATAGTTGAGAAAATTACGGGGCTGCTTTCTAAGCAAAGGCAGCCCCTTCGTCATTAAAACTGAAGTGTCATATGATAGAGGCTGATTTCGCTTAATGGTCAGCGTCCATTTTAGGTCGTAAGTCGCCATTACACCCTTAGAAAAATTTCTTTACACACTCTACAGACTGTCCGTAGACTTCTGTCAATAAAGTATATAGACTCTGTATAGACAATCCCCAGAGCGCAGTTTATAGACAACACAAATCCTATAGACAGTCTACAGACAATCTATTGATTTATGGCCCTACACTTTTAGTAGACGGTTGTTTATAGATAATAGACTATGAATAGGGAAAAAGAAATATCCGTAGGAAGGCAATAGGGTCTACAAGAAGTTTATAGACTGTCTATAGACCATTTATACAAAGGCAGGATTCCACAAAGAGATACTTTTTATACTCTCGCAACGCAGGGCAGCAGTGTCGGCCTGCCCAGCAGCATGGGCATGGGCTTCAACGGTGGAGCTGCTGTAAAGGCGGTGAAAGGCGGCGGAATTTATCCGATCTATCCGCCGACGTACCCTCCGGTGAGGATGAGATGCCTTTATTTTTTATTAGCAGTAATAAGACAGAGGCTAGTTGGTTGCGTATTTCTGCTTAGATGGCGCTATTCCAAACATACGGGGACCAGAGAACGAATTGCCGAACTCTAAGCGCAGGCTCAAAGCTGTGGTCAATTTTTATAATGGTTTTAAACATGCTCACTGAGGCTTCATTACGCCGGTAAGTGCTTGAATATGCACGTTCTATGAGAACTTTTTATGTTTTTTTTTCACTTTGTTTGGTTCGGTTTTTTAGGGGATTCTACGAGGCAAGTTGAACCTTGCTACGCGGAAGGCGTATATAGCATAGGAATCCAGATAAATTCGACCATCTGTAGTTTTTTTTACAGTGCGATGACACGGCATAGTGCAGAGGCCTCTCGCAGGTCATCGAAGTCGAAATGAGGCCGCCGAGGCCGGGATTGAACCCGCGTCTTTCGTGCATGTAGGGCTTGGCTTGTGGAACTTGTTCTTGTTTTTGCCTTTTTGATATCCTGTGATATCCGCGCCAATAAGCTGTGAACAAGAGGTGCGTGAAAGGTAATGCGCTATTAGGTTCCCTGGATGCGCATGGGCTTGTAAGTGTTTGAATAATCCCAAAGTTTTGTTGTCCCACACCTGCTCGATCAAACTACCTCCACTACGGCGTCCCTCAAAGCCTGAGTCGCTTTGGGATTTAAACCCCCGTTAACCATAAACCTCAAACCATGTAAGAAACAGTTCCGAGTGTGCGTTTTGTGGTGTGCGGGTCCTTTTTGTCGCCGTAGCGCGTGGTAAACAATTCCTAACAGACCCGTCACTTGCACTTCCAACATTTTGCGGGTAACCTGAGCTCGTCGGCTAGGCCACCGTGACCGCCTCCTATCAGTACTTACTTCTACTACTGCACTTTCAGGTTAAATGAAGAGATATGGGAGAGGCCTTTGTTATGCTGTGGACGTAGTTAGGCTAATGATGATGGCTTATCTCCTTCAAAGGAAACGCGAAGAGTGCGCGGACCCAGGAGAACAAAAACATCACTTCTGCAAAACAAATAAGACAGGCTTCATAAACATCTTTCAACAGCAGTCTTCGCGCCTTCGGGGTCAGAATCAACAGCTCTAGTACTCAGGCTCCTTCAACTAAGCTATTATCAGCAGCTAGCGATCGAAAGGAAAGTGGCGGAGCTAAGAAGCTCGTACACAAAGCAAGCAGTGTGGACTGCAGAACAAGCTCTCCACAATACATTATTTATTTATTTACGAAACACTGCAGGCACAAGCCCAAGCAGGAGGGTCATATATAAACATAAAAAGAGAACAGTTTTAAAGCAAGCATATAAAAAACAAAAATTGTTGCACAAGAACTGCCCGTTTATATCAAAAGGTTGACAATCGGTGGTCGATTAAGGTAAAGGATTGCATTGAAAGAGAAGGCAAGCGTAGAACTGTGTGGCTAAGAATGAGTAGGGCTGATGAGCTTAGGAAGCTGGCGGGGGGATAAGGTGGCCGCAGCTTCTACACGGTGGGGCTCAATGAAGGGTTGTGGGACAGGTGTTAGCACTCTGGGTTGCATAGATCGGTTGATGATTGTGCTGACGACAACAGTTGTAAATACATGCTCAGAGGATGTGCATGGCGGCGAAGGTATAACCAGTGGTCCTTTGGGGTCAGCACCTTACTAAAGCTTAAGTAAAAAGCCGGCTCAAACTTTGAAGCTGTCATTTTCAAACGCTGAGGATGTGATTTTGGATGTATCGAAAGATGGCTGCTTGGCGAGTTGGTTACTAAAACAGCACAAAAAACGGCGTAAGAAACCCAGCGCCGTGTGTCTCTCTACTTCTCTCGTCCTGGCCATACTTTTTATGCTGTGGTCTTTCACATTGAAAGTGGTACAGGCTTTATTAACTGAATTAATATGTATACGACCAGGACTTTGGCACGTGGCGTCGGCTACTCTGCCAAATATACAAAACGGCTTCTTATTGTCCGTCAAGCTAAGTGAAGGAGTCGTTGCCAGCTGGCTTTGGTAAGAATTGCCACTTTTCAGCCAGTGTGGCTATTAGGAACCGGAATAAATGCTGATCGTCCTGTCTTCAGGCGAAAGCCTTTAATGGCTCAGTGTTGTCCGTTCATCCCTCCGTCCGCGAAATCTGCCACACTATGATCGCATGAATAGCTTAATTGCTATTACGCATATACGCTTAGCAATTAATAAATAATGGGGCTTAGTAATTAGGCATTAAATATTAGTTAGTCATCAATTTTTAATTCGTCATTAATATGCAATCAGTTGGAAATAAACAAATGTAAAAAGCTAGGAAAAATACAATAAAAAGCAATGGCTACATGCGCCGTGCAGAACAAACCCGCGTTATAGAAACTTTCATGCTTTCGCATTCCGGCACGTAAGCAGACCTAAGTGCCCTCAGAAATTTTTTTACATGTTATGCGAGTGCTATCATTTGCTATTTAACGCTAGGGTGGTTTCGCTGAAATTTAGTCTCAAACAAACGTTAAGGAGAAAGGCCGCGAGTAACGCTGCCTGATTTCAAATTCTCCTTCGTTCTACCTTCTACACGAGGGATACTTTAAATCGCTTTTAAAGTATAAAGAACAACTTTATGTGCCGAGAGAACTTCCTAGCGAAAGCTACGACCAGAGGTGCGGCTCTAGAAATTGCGGTCGTAACGTTGAACATTGCGTATTCGGCGCTTTTAATCCTATAAGAGAGGTCGGCAAGCCATTTCTTGGATAAAGAAAAAAACGCAGTCGCTCTTAAACTGCATTATGTACCCGAAAACGCTGAAATATTCATGAATAAAGCCATTTATAGAATGGCAATGAATACATAGATTTGTACTCTAGGGCAATTTAGGACTAATCATCATCATAACTCAAATTTTCTGTACCTATTTTTATATTTCTGAGCATTTCTGGCTTCTGTTTTCATTTCTGTTTTACTTTTTGTGCCAACGTATTTTATGTTCTCACCTTTTTATCATGTTGTTTATTGATTAGTAATTGTTATTTCTCCATTAGCTATTTGTACCAAGAATATTCCGATGACTTCTATTTCCTTTTCCCGGTTTTGCTATTTTCCCGCAAAGTAACTTACAATCTCCTAATAAGGATGCTTGGAGTAATTTGAAATAATGGAATAAATCCCCACTGTAGAAGCCAATTTACCGTTCTAGAGGAAAGAAACCTTTAGTGAGGCTTTTCATGCGGTAGGTGCGGTCACCCTAGCCTACCCTAATAATTTACTTTTGGTGTGCTCACCTGACAACCCGCCGGACAGGACTAGGATTTATTTTTTAAACGCACTAAACTATCCGAGGGAAACATCGAGTGCCGGTCTAAAAGAATAAATTCCCCACCAGAGACCATTTTCTCCTCGTTATTATCAACCGGATGCCGCTAAGCGCAAGATTCGCCTGAAGTGACACGCAGCTTTATTGATGTCTTATTTGTACAACATTTTCTCTTATTTTCCTTGCAAGAGCTCACGGCAGAGATACGAATTTAAAACTAGCCTCTTTGATAGCCTCCGAATTTTAGTTCCAGGGTAAGTAATATAAGGTTAAATGGTTACGTTTCTTTTAATATATATTTTAGAGTTGCTCTTCATAACCTTAAAGTGTTTGCCATATGCACTCCAACCTAACGTTATTCATCCAGTTGTTTCTGTCTGATATTTCGAACTTGCTGCCAATACTTGGCCTGGGTTGAAATTCTTTGTGGGTACTTGCAATGCATGAGTAGAGGTCTTAGTTCCTGTTTGTTTGTTGTTATCAGTCTGAAGGGTAGTCTCTTGTTTAGCTTATAGTAATCTCGTGGAAGACAACATTTATGTGGCTAACATAAGCCATAGAAGATTGTAATCAGTGCAGTCAAGCACATAATAATCTAGGACTCCCGCATTGATGAAACGGCAGTCAATATATGAACGATAGAAGACAGAGTAGTTAAACAATCAGTGACCTGCAGTACTCCTTCTAATGAAACTTCACCTTCTAGAAATCTCGAAGAATTGAGGGAAGGAAAAAGCTGCCTTTCCCCTTTATAATCAAGCATTCATCTCGAAGTGCGGCACTTGGTTGAACACTGACAAAAAGCTACGCGCAACACTATTCAAAAACTTGGATAAGGTAGGGGGCAAAAAAAAAATGCCCGCCTGCAATACTTTATCACTGGGTGATATAATACTGACTGACGTCTCATTTTACTTGTCAACCATTTAGCAGAGTGCCAGTACACGGCTTCGCTCATTTCACTGAATGTGACATTGTATATCTTTCATCCGATGACAGTACTCCTACGGATTCAGCCTGCCTTTCATCGCCCGAGGAATGCTCACCATCAACTATAACAGGGGAGGATACATTGGAGGCGGCTCCTACGAATGGGATGGACAACAGCAGATGCAGGTACCCCCTATATTCGGATCGACTTCTCAAGGGTAGACAGCGCCAAGGTCACCGAGAACGATAACAGCGTGCTCCAAAGTGAGATGACATGAAATGGACGTTGAAAGCGCGGCAGGACGTTTTATACAAGGCATTTTCAAATTTATAATGCTTTCTTCTCTGAAGCATCGGCATTCCGCCCACGCACGTAAGAGGAGCACAGGAAGAAGACCCAAAATTATTTTCCCGCAATTTTAAGAATTCATTTGCTCAGAGGAATAAAAGTTTTTTTTTCGATGTTCACTGGCGAACGATTGTGTTTTATTTTTGTGTTTTTTACTGTGGCAGAAAGTTAGAAAAAATAGTACAAGTAGTAATATCCGTCCAACCCGCTGGCAGCGTAAAAAATCATGTGCAATCAATAGAAAAGCTTGCGAAGGAAATGAGTTACTGTGTGGCCTCTGATTTCGTGAGCGCATCGTGTCGACAAACTGAATTCATTCCCACCAATGAGAGTACTTAAGTTCTTCATCACCCTGCTGCAGTGGTTCAATTCTGGAACCGCTCCGGCTGACTTGCTTCATGAGCTTAATTTGGCGCTTCCTTGTGCATTTTATTTGGTGATTCAAATCACCCGTCGTCTCATTTGACTTGGTCTCATTTGACTCGTAAAATGGCGATTCCTCGCATATTAAAAATTGTATCGAAAGAAAAATGGCAAATTTATAGACAGCAACAAAAAGTTTGAGGGATTTCTTAACGAACTATAAAGAAAATAATGCCGACCGTGGTGGCAACCTTGTCTGACAGAGGCTCTCTAATTTTCCATCCATCCATCCATCCGTCCGTCCGTCCGTCCGTCCGTCCGTCCGTCCGTCCGTCCGTCCGTCCGTCCGTCCGTCCGTCCGTCCGTCCATCCATCCATCCATCCATCCATCCATCCATCCATCCATCCATCCATCCATCCATCCATCCATCCATCCATCCATCCGTCCGTCCGTCCATCCATCCATCCATCCATCCATCCATCCATCCATCCATCCATCCATCCATCCATCCATCCATCCATCCATCCATCCATCCGTCCGTCCGTCCGTCCGTCCGTCCGTCCGTCCGTCCGTCCGTCCGTCCGTCCGTCTGTACATCCATCCGTCCGTCCGTCCGTCCGTCCGTCCATCCATCCATCCATCCATCCATCCATCCATCCATCCATCCATCCATCCATCCATCCATCCATCCATCCATCCATCCATCCATCCTTCCATCCATCCGTCCGTCCGTCCGTCCGTCCGTCCGTCCGTCCGTCCGTCCGTCCGTCTGTCCGTGCGTCCGTGCGTCCCTCCGTCCGTCCATGCCCAGGTGCTCTGGCGTTTGTAAGCAAAATAAAGTTGCTGAAGACGATGAGATTCAAAGAATAGTGCTTGTCGTTGCGTCGTCCAATCAGCCTATACGCTATTATTACTGCTTTTCCTCTCTAAACGCTCCGGTTTCCGGAAACTCACCGCCTGAGTCCGGAGTGCTGCTTCAGAGTGTGTATATGTAATCTTTATTTGAGGGCAACCAACCAGCGGCTGGCACACTGGCAGCTTGACACCAGTGGAGATATGCTGCGGAGGTATCAGAGTTTTAGGATCCAGCACCAGGCTTGCTCTCCTGCATGAGAACCTTAAACAGAATTTGATGCTGTTTGCTTCTCGACGTAAATCACAGGTTGACTGGCAGTTCTTGTGCACTAGACGTGAAATTTGTTGGAAATTAATTAAAAAGAACAGTGGTCGCATGCTGCTCTAAAGCGGTGGCAGTCGAAGCTAAGCTGTTCGCGTCGACACGAGTTTGAGTCCCGCAGAGGCTGCAGGTACGGTAAGTTTTTCGTTTCTGTTCCCGCTTTTACACAGGTTTGAGACTTGAACTCGCAGCATGGCGTCACACTCTTGCCCTCTCTACATTCTCTGCGACAAACGTCGAAAGCTAGGTTTCAGCTCACCCACTGCTGTAGTTAAAAATTTGGCGAGCTCTGCAGTTTACTGCATTGGCAGAAAAAAAACATTTGCGCTTGACCTTCAGGAACTTCTTACACTTATCACCTGACCCTTGGATAACGTCAGGAATGTTTTTGCAACTCACTGTTATCACGTGACACTTATTCTGCGTCCCTTGAATGATGTCAGCAATTTATTTTGCAAGTCATCGTCGTCTAATATCAGTACATACGCACATCAAATTTTACCGCCATACAGAGCACAACGCGTTCACTTCGTGCCCTCTCTAACACGCTTGAACCAACGACGCTTCGTGGCATATGCGTTGAGTGCCCACCAGACAGGCATAGGGCCTTGGTTCGAACCGCAATGCCGGCGTACTTTGCGGACAACTTCCCATGTATTGTCTTACCTTCTGTCATCCTTGCGTATGTGCTCCGTTTTTTAGCCTTATTAAGTCGCACCAACTCGCCCATCGGTCTGCGTTGATACCGCTCTGAGGTTTACGCATTAATAAAATCTGAGCAAATGTTCAGCGAAAGACCTTTCTAGCCGGCAGAGAGTGGCAGTGATTTGCCCACTTATTATATTCGATACTTATTCAACTACACAACCTTAGGTCTGCTGCAACTCGTAGCAAGAAATGCAAACTTCTCATGAAGTGTACAAAAATCTCCGTGGTACAACAAGATAACACTTGCGAAGAAGCATGGTAAGTTTTTTTCCACGTAGACAGATGATAAAATCAGCGATGACTTTGTAACCTTAAAGAGATGTTGAGGGCAAGCGCATGGAATTAAATATATATGTTAATAAAAATATTTCATATAGCTCTCCTCGTGAATGCTAACGTTTTTACTGCTAAAATAGAAGCATTCAGTGCTAAGAAAACAGCGTTTGAAAATATTTCCGAAATTCAGTTCACACAAGTGACGTCTGGTCCGAAAAGAACTCGGTGATCACTGTTTCGAAGTGAATGGCGCTGAAGACCAGCCCCTGGGATCCGAGAAAAAAACTGCATTGACGTACTCTGTTTGCATGAAAAATTCGTTGGGGAAAGTGACCCCTGTGTAAATTTTTTTCCTTTTGTTGTACTAGAAAAGAGAAACATAAGTTAATGTAGTTCTCATTAGAAATTGGCCATCAGTTGAAACAGACTACTTTCAAGGTTGTTCTCAGTGACCCTGAAAACCAAGGACAAAGAATCATACGACTACCACGGCTGATGATTGCAGCGTCCTTAGACAAAACCGAATTGTAGTTGCGTGTACACAAGAGAAGATTAAATTAGGGTCACCCTACTGACTAAGGATTCACTAAGGTCAGCCTGATTCAGTCTCTTTTATTTTCCCGCCATTTACCTCATCACGTGACAAACTTCATAAGGTTCAACGCTACACCGACATTTTCCAGGCTATGAGGCCAGTTGTGATTTCGCCCTAAACTGGATCTTCTGGCTCCTCCTCATCCACCGCTGAAAGATCATGATGGGAATAACACCGAAAGCCGGGCATAACCCACCGTATAATTTTAGGGCTTGAAAGAAGAATCTTTTCCAGCTTATTCGTTCACAATGCTCACCGCCGATGCTCTTACCACAAAAGATGCGCCCTCCTTCCGTTAAAAATGCAATTTCTCGAAAAAAAAAACCCTGTCTTCATCTGCTTTGATATGCCACATCCTAATACAGGTCTGTCCGAAGCAGGATACCTAGTGTAAATTGACATGCCAAAACTTAAGCTTTTCTGGAATGTTGAAAAGCAGCCCCTCCCCCTCCCCCCGCTCCGTGCTTCGCGACTCTAATGACTTATTAACACCATTTCAAGCTCAGTTTCTGCATAAGAATGAAGCTTTTTCAGGACACCCGGCGACAGGGGAGTTTGAGAGCATGGGTCACTCAAACCAAAACAGTTAGTCTCTAATGCAAATAGACCATTAGTGCTGTGCGGCATTGCAACGTTTTCTCTTACCTGGAAGTCAAAGGTGGCACATATTGGACACTGTGCATTCATCGTGCTTTTTTTCCTAACTGCCGTTTGCTTCTATATACTGGTTCAGAAAAAAAATATTTAGGGTGCACGGTATGGTTTTTAGTGCTTTAGTTGAGCGCATTCGGTTTCCTTATACACAAAAAGCTGCTGAAAAGTGAGAAAGGTTTCCGCCTTTAAAAGCATTTAAGCAAAGGGAAACACTCTTTCACGCGCTAATTATAGGGAATTTAACTATACAAAAATTGAGGCCTTAGTCCATTCGTGTATGTAGTGGCACTTTACGCTTGCACACCAGTTTGACACTGCCATAAATTCTATAATGTGCCACATCGATATATGTTCTCTAAGTATTAATAATTTATCTTGCCTCCGCATTACATGCCCTCCCCCAGCCCATTTATTCCTCTTTATTTCGACTAGGATGTCCTTAACCGGCGTTTGTTTCCTCACCCACTCTGCCCGCTTCCGGTCTCTTAACGTTATACCTGTCATTTTTCTTTCTATGGCTCGCTGCGTTATCCTTAACTTAAGCTGTACCCCTTTCGTTAGCCTCCACGCTTCTGCCCCGTAGGTGAGTACCGGTAAGATGAAGCTGTTGTACACTTTTCTCTTGAGGGATATTGACTGCCATTCATAATCTGAGAGAACCTGCCGTATGCGCTCCACCCCATTCTTATCCTTCTAGTTATTCCCTCTCATGATCCGGACCAGCTGTCACTACCTGCCCTAAATAGACGCATTCCTTTACCACTTCTAGCACCTGGCTGGCAATTGTGAACTGTTGTTCTCTTGCTAGACTGTTGAACACTACTTTGGTTTTCTGTATGCTAAATTTAAACCCAGCGTTCTGCTCTGCCTGCCTAACTCATTGATCATGATTTGCAGTTCAACTCCTGAGTGACTAAGCAAGGCAATGTCATCAGCGAACCCCAGATTACTAAGGCATTCTCCAAGAACTGTTACCCCGAACTGTTCCCAATTCAGGTCCTTGAGGGTAACCGAGTGGATTCCAAGAAAAGGCAAGCGTAACAGGAGGCGGCAGAATATTGGGTTGGCGGATGAGATAAAGAAGTTTTCCGACATAGTGTGGGCGCAGATGGCAAAGGACAGGTTTTATTGTGTAGACATAGGACAGGCCTTTGCCCTTCAGGGGGCGTAGTCAGGCTGTTGACGAGGATGAGGAATTATTAATAGTTTTTATTTGTACAGTGTTTGCGCGCCTACTATAAAAGCTATTATAAAAGTGCCTGCTGTAACTAGTTAGCATTTTGTCCAATGGTAGCATCATGTACTGCAATTGTACAGTCTGCATTGAAGAAATTTCCACAGTTCCTGTATTAGTTTTTCAAGATCACGAAAAGATCCTCTTGAAAGAGCCATTTATATGCTGCCTCTTCTTTTCTGGTCTATTGAAAAATTGTAGCTGATTTATTTCCTAATTAGCGCGGCTACATGAAACTGCACATCGAACGCCTTTGCCGGACATTGGAGCGAACTGTTCGAATCTTGAGCTTTCGCAAAGCACTGAACTTCAAGCCCAATTAGTGCGACTGGCCTTCGAACTGCCAAGCAAGCTTGATCTTTGTAAATACGAAGGAAACAAGAACGACCTGACGCCGGTCAAATTGGTAGCAAATGAACAGCGGAGAGTAAAAATCGCAATCAATACAATAACGGCAAAATCACTATTTTATCAAAAAACAAGAATAAGAGGAAACACAAGGAAAAATACGCAAGTATGCAATTGATACTAAAAATATTTTTTTTTACATCGATAAGCACACCACTGCGTGTCCTACTTCAAGCAATTGGCCCCTTCGATATCGCTGAAACGAACCGCTGTCAACAATGCTGCACCTATAATGTATTTCAGTTTCAACTTCTATTCCTACAAAACGCCTAGAACTTCGATAGTGCACTAGTCTGATGTTGCGTTTCAGCTCGCGCAAGTATATATTTGTAAACACTAATTCAATATCCCCTCGGCAGGTACAAATTTTGTTCCTGATAATTATACGCTAATTTCTCTTTGTTGTATAAGGTAAAAAACTAGCGTAAAAAATTAGCCTGTGCCATTCGAGTTACCTTTGAGTTTGAAGCTCGTTTCCTATCTGGAGCTGATCGAAGTGTTGCTGCACGCTCATCAGACTGGAGACGAATGACGGGACTTTGTGCTGCTGCTTCCGCAAGATGAGTGGATCGTCGAGCACATCTGCAAAATGTCGACGTGAACAACTTTAAAGGTGTGAGAAAGGGTTAGAGAAAGAGGGAAAAAATTGTCCTGCATGCGGTCGAATACGCTTTGGTAAAGAGTGGGAAAGAGCATAAAAATTTCTCATAGGAAGACATGGCTCAATTTGCTCTTTATTGTCACACTCGCACTGAGAAAGAGAACCACCAGTCTGGAAAGGAAGAGCTACTCAAGAATTCCAAAGAGAAAAACTGTAGAACCTTCTTCTGCAGTTAGTTTCGAAAAGAAAGTAGACAAGAAAACTCCCACTGCACCTTTCTTGTACGAACGTGCCTGTAGTTCTTTACCTGATTACGTAAACCAAACTTAGTTGTAGCCTTCCGCCTGCAAACTCGTTACATAAAAGCTTGCGGTATCTTTTACGAGCAGCGTAAGGTCACGCTCTTTCCATATGCACACCGAGCACTACCTGAGAGTTTGAGAGGTCTCTTGCTACAATCTTCCCAGAAGGCCAGCCAAGCTCCTGCCCATGTGGTGCACTCTGCTGACAACGGCCTCTCTCCGTAAGTTGTTTAGGATTGTAATAGACGCCAAGCAGTTTTTAGACATATGTGTCGACGGTGCGATATGGACACATTGTGCCTAGCGTAGAATTATGGGCTCGATAAACTTTTTTTGTGAAGGTTATAAAGTAGGGTTAGCTTGTGGCATTCTCACTCAAGAATGCGGTCTGATCGCTAAGTTCCTGGTGTGTAACTCAAAACAGGAAAAATTGCACTTAGATGGTCAACGAATGTTCGTAAAGAGTAAACTGGTGCAGACAAAACTTCGAACTCCAAAAGACGATACGATTTGTTTCATGAGCGTAAAAACATGCCCTCTAGCAAGTTTCAGTCGCAGGTGCTGAGTGAGAAAAACTTTATTACAATGTTCAATGTTTTCCGATGAGCCACTCGAAATTTCTACCTGCATCAAGTGATGTCGATGCGCACTTACCGCATTTATTTTGACGTCACCTAGCCCAGTGGCTGTTCACAGCAGAGCATGTCGGGCACTGCGGCGTCGTGAGTGAGAGATAGCAGAACAGAAAGGCACATACGTTAACTAGGCGACACCTAGTATGCTGCCCTACACGTGGGATGGGGAACAGAAGGAGAGAAAGAAAGAGGAGACAGAAATGGGAGATCAGTTTTTGACTTGTCCGTAGGCCATACTAATAGGATACACAGGGCATGCACTGAAAGTTTATAACCTTCAATTCAAGCCTTAGATATTAAAGACTTCAAAAGTGCCTTCACAACTGAGCTATGTGATGAAGGTTTGTACAAGGACCTAGAATCTTGGCTTCTGTATTGAGACGAGGATGCAAGCGGCGAAGCATTGCAGCAGGGAGTACACGCCCTTGCTTAAACAGAGGGCAGTCACAAATTAGGTGCGGAATTGTATCATGACACCTGCAGTTCCCACAAGCAGGAGAGCCTGCCATTCCATATAAGTGTGACTATAGGCATCCGTAAACCTCCCGCGCCCACCAGCCACAGGCGACACAACAGCGCAGCATTGCAGCGGGAGGGGATTACGTTGAAGTAAGGGGTATAGGTGGTGAAAACGGCATGCTGAGTTTGCGGGGATAGACAATGACGCTAGTCATGTCTCGGACAAGCATTTGCAGATGTTTTGGTGCGTCGGCTCTTGTCACTGGTGTCCGGAGAGCAATGGCACTGCCGTGGGCTGATCGAGCTCCATCACCAGCTAAGTCGTTTCCGACAATGCCACTGTGTCATGGTAGCCACTACAAGATGATGTCACGACCCTCTTCCAGTGCCCGGTGTTGTAGATGTCTTATCTCTGAGCACTGCAAGTTGCTCGCAGTCGCCATGGCATAATACAGAATTGAAACATTTTAGCGCAGCTTTATAATCACAGAACATAGCCCATTTGTGGGGTGTTAATGCACCAATGTACGGCACAGTTGCACAAAGCGGGGTTTTATCTGTGCCGGTGAAGGTCGTCCGATACAAAATAAGTAAGTGTTAATACTGGCCTCTAATGACCCCAGCGCATGCTGAACTAGTCGAGGAGACCGAGCAACCCCTATATACATGAGTCCGGAGAGTTTCAACTGTTGAAATGACGGGAATCACAAGTCTGACTTTTTTACTATCCCCTGAATTGTAAGGCGCCCACATGGCTCCCACAGACACCACAGCGCAGAGGAAGGTCACGTCGCCGGGGTGAACTGCAATGGCATGGTCGACTGGCGGGCTGCTATATGCTTTAAAAACGCAGCGTGTGGTGTCTGTGCCGGCACTGACACAAGGTGGTGCTGAGGAATCATTGTTAGATGAGGCATGTCAGCGCGCAGTGTGTCAAGGGCTATACACGTTGAAAGCGTGTAGTCTTTGGCTTTAGCAATGGTTAAAATTGTTTATGCTGTGCGAGGGAGATCCAGGCATGTTCTGAGGGCCTAACTTATCGTAGATATACGTACCATGGAGCACGCATCGCACCATTTTAAAGAAAAAGGTAACCTCTATAGCTAACAGCTTGAGATTTCTGGGCGGAACATCATGGGGATCGTCGTTTCAGTCAATGCTGCAGTTGTACAGAGCAGTCTTCTTGGCGTTTTTGCGGTACTTACACCTGCGCTTTCACAAACATGCAAAAGGAATTCGCATGCCCTCCATACCGACGTCTTCTAGAAGGTGGCAGTCCACGTTGTTTGGTCGGCCGTGACGTGAAAGTCGTCACCGAGACCTTAACTCCCCGCACAATATCACCTTTAAATGATTATTCACCCTGCGTACTGGTATTTAGAGCTCATTTTCATGATTACTAAGTCTGCGGGACTCTCAAAGGCAAAAAAAAGAAAAGTGACAGGTACCTGATAATTTTGTCTCTGCCACTTTAATACAAATGTTTCGCTGAGAATAGGAAGGCACTGGAATTGTCCCATTCTCGATGAGCATGTGAGCGATGCCATGAGAGAATTGGTGCATCAGGAACTGAAGGAGGCAGAGGGAAACGGAAGCGAGGTGCCGGGCACTGGAGTAATTTCAGTCACCCAGGGTTCTGAAACATCAACTGACATCGCACATTGCACGGTGATCTTTCGAATGTCACCCCAATAAAAATGCCGCTGCCCCGGACACGATTATATTCGACCATGTTGAGCTTAGTAGCCACACGATTTGGCCAATCAGCCAACATGGCGGGCAAAAGAAATTGATACAAAAACTATCGCTGACACCTGCTTATCAGAGGAAGGCACCGATGCACTCTGACGTTGCGCTATAACTTTGTTGCGCATACAGATACACCAAAAGGTTCAGTAAAGGTTTCCCAATTAGCGACACAAACGCGCCAATTATCGACGCATGCCATGAGAAAAGCTGAGAAAAGCTGAGTGGCTCATGGCTCTGCACAGGACGCTTGACAGACCCAGCGAAATGTTTATGCATACAAACAAGTTTAGGTTTCATGGTGGCATGCTTTCCGCATGCATAGAAATGTTTACGTTCTAGTTCTGGCATTGTGCTGCGGCAAGAGGGATGTAGCTAAACCATTCATAAAAATTCGTTGTTCTGTTACATTTTACGTCGCGGAGCTTCATCTTGTTTACACATATACAATAAAACATAAGCAAAAATTTTATTGCAGTTATCAGGATGATCGCTATAGAAGGAGCAGCTGCACAGGTAAATATGCCACGTTCCTGAAAAAGGTTTGTTTTTTGCGTCTTGTATCGCATACCAATATTGGTCCTCTTCGTGGAAATAAATAAACAATATGCCGGTAAGAATTACAAAAAAATGTAGATATTCGAGAACACATGAAAATGCCGGTAATATATGTCCTGAAAATTGGAAGGATCAGTAGAAGCATTATATTTGTACTGCAGAAAAACCTAATAAATATAGGGTATAACTCTGTATTGCTTGAAAAATGGAAAGTGAGTGGTCTCCAGTAGGTGTACCAGGAGTGTTGCATTCTTGACCGGGAGGACAACACATAGGTTACTTTAGTTCGTCTCATTTGTCTCAAGCTGCATGCCGTCACATAGAAAATTCTGAGGAGATGCGTTAAGTTAAAAGAAGCCTGGGAAACGTTCACCGTTTTTGCCTTTTTAAAATGGCGCTTTTGTTAATTTTCTGAAGCTCCTTTCGCACCAGTGTACAGCATCAAAGCTATTGCTTCCGTGGGCTTGAGATGAAATGACTGAAAGTGCCAACGTTTTTCTATTTCAAAGGCCAGACATGCATCATGCAATGGGAGCCTTTTTCACTGATACAAAAAAAAGTCCTTTCTAAAGAAGATTGTGGTTCTGGGCTTAACTTTGAAGGACGGTTAAACATAATGTTAAAGGGACACCATAATCACACGGATGCTATCATTTTGCAACGTTCTTATAATTCACAGATTTGTGCATTCAACAACTCATATATGAATCTCAGTTCTTCCTCTGTTCTAATGTAATAAAATATTAATTTATGAGTTGCTGAAGTCTGGCTCATGAATAGATGAAGGGTGCGCAGGAAGTCACCGGTCAGAACCGGGCTATTCACAGCGGGGCAAAAAAGCTATACGCGCAAAACGCGATGCCTTGCTACAGTCGCATTTCTACAATGATTGCATGATGGTACACGCTATATAGATTCGTCCTCGCTAGAAGCCTATTAAGAAACAGCGGGACCACCCAGTGCCCACTTAATTCCTGATGGATTGTGTTAGTCCACAATACGGTCTGAAAAGAGAATCAGCACAATATGAACGTCCGCTTGCAAGAAGACCTCCATACAACAGCACGGCTCTCCTATCACTCTACTTCCTCAAGGGACCTACTTTCATTCTTTTGCAGGCTTTGCACTGAATGTCAACGCGAGAACATTTTGCTGATGATATTTTAAGGCTATAGGCCAGGTATGAATGTTTGAATTCTCGCGGTACAAAGAAACAACGTTTTGAAGCACATCCAATTTGTAAGAATCGGCGGATGTAATGCGCTTTGCTTTATTACTAATGATGGTATAGAAAACTGCTTGTGTGAACTTCATCTATGCAAGCGCATAGACAAAGTTGTGTTTCCGTAATCATGCTAATATGATCAGCACTTTTCGCACCGTTGATAATAAAAAGAACAATTACCAAGCCTTGAGGTACAGTAATTCAGTATTCTCTTTCTAGGAGGGACAGAATATTATGAAACCTTCTTTGGATAGTGGTGTTGGCGCCTCGGGAGGCACGGCACCTATGCAAGCAGTCAAGTCTATTGGTTTCGGCCAGCAGGAACAACACGATGGTAAGATGGGCAAGCTGACTAGATTCGGTAGAACCTGGCATGGAACTCACAGGTGGCTTGGCACTCAAAGTAATTTGCACCAAATATATGTAAAGTATGTGGCTTCAATCATGTCAGCAAAGCTTCATTATAATTCGTTTAACCGGGCGTGTATTTCTTTATAGTTAGTTTCTGAATTTCTTTGGGCGGTCCTGAGCTTATGTCTAAAAAGTATTTTCTTAAACGCAATCACAATTTCAATTTTCAAATCAGTGTTCGCTCGGGAAAGCAGTGTTGTTTGAAATGTATTTTTGCTGCACTTCATACCTCTAGTGTTTATCTTCAATTTGACGGGGAAAGAAAAAGACAAGGGCAATGTCTGCAACCGCTTAAATTAGTTTCAATGATTTCATGTTGCTGGAATTTTATAGTTCGCAGATTTGTCGAACCTTATGGCTATCATTTTAAAGGTAACACTGTTACTTGACTAAAGAAAGTGAAAGACAGCGAGAAGTTTGTCTCGGTGGTTCATGCTGATATAAAATTGGCGAGAAGAGATAAGAGGATGGCATGATGCCGGCAAATTATCCAATTACTCCAGTCCTAGCCCGTGAGTGCGAGTGCCATGCCCATGAGTGCCATGAATGCACCCTGCCAAATCCCCCGCCGTGGGTATGTTCCGTTAAGCCTGAGTTCATCATCATCATCAACAAGAGCGCTACGAACTACCGAAGGTTTCATAGGTTACGATGCAATATATGCAATATACAGCGAGCGTTGCAAACACATGAATAAAGCAGCGAAGGTAGTGAACATGGCAGAGAAAAAGGCACGGCGATTGTCAAGCTTCCGAGCGGTTGTCCGACGGAGCGTGCTCTCTGAAGCTCTCAAATATCTTTCACTAAGTAAGATGGTTTTGTACATGCACTTCTTCTAGTATGAGTGTATCACATGAGGCGGCCTGTTATCTAGCTATTTGTGGCACACTGTCATATCAAGACACGACATTTTCTGCACAAAACTGCTGGCACTGCATGAGCTTGATGACAAATATATTTTGAAAATTTAAAAGATCTTCAGGTTAAAAGGCCTTACTTCATTTAGAAATGTGTACTTCGCGCTTAGCCAAAGAATAGTGTTTTAGCAAAATGAAACCAACTTTCGAACATCGCACTTAAGCTTTATTACGTGGCGCCGCAAGACGTTCGGGCTCACTTGCACGCTTCGCTTTATCTAATGTCGTGAACAATGTAGTTATCGTCACTAACAAGGAGTTCGCAAACGCCGAAGAGCACGGTTTTAGTCGGAGATGGGAGCATTTAACCAGAAATGTGATTGAAAAACGTCCAGGCTGTCGACTGAACGAAATACAACAGAGGACTCCTCACGTGAAAAAGCCGCCATGCAGGACCTAGGAAGCGCTAACGTTGAGGTAGATAAAACGCTCTGCTGTGCATTGTCCTAACCACCGTGTAAGAGGTACGTCCGCTCTCCTCTGGAGATAAGTCATGAGATGTTTTTTTTTCTGAAATGAGCCGAATGCAGACACTGAATTTAAGTGAAGTTCAGGTGTGATTGTAAGCTTCCTCATAGATCATTTCTTTAAAGAAATATAAATAATCAATGAGCAATGTAATTAGCATTTTAATGCATATAACATAACTCCTTCCAATGTGTTGCGGTGGATAAAAACATTTCCGTTTTTTCTTACATGTTTGTCGAGGTAGATTTGGCTTATTTTAGAAGAAAAATCTTCAGTAGTATTCACGCATACCTAAGAAAAAGGAAGCCTTGACCAGTGAGTATTTGAGATTGTTTTGCCAAGGAAAATTCAAGGTGTGAGCCGACAGTGCAGGAGTGAGAAATTCTGAACTACCCGTGAGAACTGAGAGTCTCAAATAGCGTTGCTCCTATTAAAAAGATATTATATTGCGGTGAAAAACTGCCTTCCCTGAATAAGTTTTCGAAACTCGCTGATGCTTGAGATAGTCCTATATAGGTGCTTTGGCCACATACCCAGCTCAAAGCCCAGCAATGGTTCTCTTGTAACTGCTTTATTTGTTGCCAGAATTTATCGCTTTATCATCATTCTGGCTTATTTATTTTTCTTTCATGAGGGTCCACCGCTATCCATGAAAACTGGCTACCCAGGAATAAAAGAAACGGCTTCTCCAAATGCAGTCAAGGAGGGGAATTTCCAACCGCAACTGTTGCAGACGGTAAGGCAGCATCGCACTAGTTTGATTGCCGCTGACACAATTCACCAGCAAACTTCAAGCGCCATCATACTACGCCGCGAGTGTTCGCTTAGGGATGCTTTCTAGAACAGCACAGTTTGCCTGCCGACTGGTTACGGGCAAGAGTGGTCCCGCTCCACAAATATGGGTGCGAATACAATGTTGGAAATTATAGGCCGATATCAATAACTTGCACATGTTGTAAAATCCTGGAGCATATCTTATCAAAAAGCATGTTTCACTACTTCGAGAACTGATATCTTCACTCCAAATCAGCACGGCTTCAGAGGATGCCTGTCAACAGTTACGCAGCTCACTGAAACCATTCATGATTTCGCATACGCGGTTGAGAATAGAAGCCAGATTGGCGCTATATGCGTAGACTTGCCGAAAGCGTTTGACCGAGTCGCGCATTATGAACTGCTCACAAAACTATCTGATCTTGGTGTTAAAAAATTGTTATGTTGATAAAATCTTACTTCGCAGACAGAGAACAGCTCGTAGAAGTACGTGGCGCAAAATCTGAAATGTCTCCAGTCACTTCGGGAGTTCCCCAGGATCTGTTCAGGGTCCGGTTTTATTCTTAAGTTATATTAACGACATTGTCGAAAGTCTGAACACCAAAATTACGTTCGTCTATCTGAAGATGATTGCCTCATTTATTCAACAGTTTCGAGTCAAGAAGATCAGGGATTGTTGGACCTGGGTATAAACAGGATACAAGAGTGGTGTTTCAGGATGGAAAACGAAAATAAATCACGATAAAGCAGTTTTTGCAAGGATATCTAGGAACAATAAAATATTTTCCCTTTCGATTACCAGATAGACGGCATGCATATAGCACGTGTCAGGCATTTCACATATTTAGGCGTGACCATATGTGAGGATTTGAATTGGAAATTACATGTGAATGACATATGTGCATCAGCTGAGAAAAAAAAAACTTTGGTATTTGAAACGCAAATGTCGACTAGCACCAGCAGATGTCCGACTCACTGCATACGTAACTTTAGTGCGCCCGAATTTAGAATATGCAAGTGTTTTATGGAATCCTTTTAGAAAAAACCAAATGGATAAAATTGAGAATGTTCAGCGATGAGCTGCAAAGTCCATACTCTCAAAATACAGGTCAAAAGACTCGGTCACCGAAATGCTTGATAATTTAAATTTGCCGCAACTTTCCCAACGACGACACATAGTCAGCCTAAAATTTATGTGTCTAATAAGTAAACGCCAATTCAATTTCAACACAGAACGGTAAGTACAAAAACGATCATCGCGTCCTGTACGCGGTAGTTATCCTAGACAGTTCCTTCCTCTAGGTGTAAGTACAGATAAGTTTAAGTTCTTGTTTTTTCCAAGAACAATTGAACATAGGAACACCATACCGTACGACATAATAGAAACTAGTTCCCTTGAGCATTTTGAGCAATCTATCATCCATCACTTCGCCGCTGATACACTAACAGTATAGGAGTCAGACAGGTATCTCTTCCTCCCTTTTACTGTTATTTTTATTTATGAAGAGCGCTGCAACCTAAAGTGCAGTACCTTTGATAGCTCTGTAACCCCAATTTTTGATGTTATTAACCTACAATTGTGCTCTTGTACGGCGAGGTGACTGTAAGTGATCCGTGAAGAAAATTGTATGATAGAAAACTGGCGCTTGCTTGAATTGTGCACTTATGTTGTACTTGCTGCACTGTGTTTGTGTTGCTACAAAAAAGTCATTGAATTCCCACCCTCCATCGGTCCAAAAAGGGCTAACAGTTTTAATAAATAAATATAATAAATAAATAAATAAATAATATAAATAAATAAATAAATAAATAAATAGATACGCTGAAATATGCGGTGAAAACATGTCATAATTTTCGCGCGCAGTATCAAAGCGACTTTCACAGTAAAGGAATCTTAAGCATGAAATTGTTTTAGCTCCCGTTGACGGCGACCTTGAGGTGACGTCTAGCCAATACCGAGAGCCCACATCTGCACACCCATATCCCGTCATCCAAGAGCCGAAATGGAATCACCCGGGCCCCTAACTGGATTCAACGAGACAAGTTTTCCGCTCTAAAAGCCCTCGTACAGGAAAAGCTCACATGGGCGAGAACAACGGCTTTCACGCCGTCCCCAAGGATGACGCCACGGTCCCACACACTCAAGCACGTTGAAGACCACCCGACCCCAGTGATCGAGGCGGCAGCAGTTCGAAGCGCCTAGCCATACCCCACAACGAAGCGGCCTTGGTGTTAAGAATCAGGTCTGTCACTGTGCTGCGGCGTCAGCTCATGGCGTTTCCCGCTTTGGAAGGCGGGTGTATACACGCTCGGGGAGCACTCGGACGCGCTGCTTCTCCGTCATTCTCGCCAGGCGTGCGCCGCGTCGTGGCCGCGTACGCCCCTGCATCGTTCTGGATTTCAGTGGCGTCACCGCCACAAATGCTTAAGCCGAGCATAGGAGCCTGATGAAAGGAGAAGTAGGAAGCGTCTTGCGGAAAACGATCGCTTTGCGCCACAGGAGAACACTGGTCGCCTCTGCCGAAAACGACCATGATTATGCGGCCGTTCACGAAGGTGACAAGGCCGCAACGGACCGCGACTGCCTACCTAAGGCCGCACAATTGCAGGCGATCACTTCGAAGCGACAAGAAGAAAAACCGCGGGAGACGCTGAGCGCTTGCTCTGTTAGAAGAAAACGGTTGAAGGCGGCGGCACGATGCGCTATGCAGGTAACAATTTCCTGCTTACATCTGTCTCGATTACGGGAGAGGCAGCGATTTTTTTTCTGTCCTCTGTCATGTTCGAATAAAAGTGCATGATAATCGCCCCTCAAAACTCCTTCTACGACGCGCGCTCGTTAAATGTTTTTTTTTTACGAATTCCATCGGCGTGTTACAATAACTGGTACACATATGCTGCATCTGCAGACGGCGGACACCGTTGCAATTTAATCAAAATAAACGCCTGGTATGCATGTGTTTCGCGGTTTAACTTTGGACTAAAGACTAAAATTTTCGGCAGTATTGGCCACATGGATGGCTTGATAACTTATACCGAATTGCTACATATCTCCCACCGAAACGTTCCTAATTTGGCCGCCGCGGTGACTGAGTGGTTATAGCCCTCGGCTGCTGACCCGAAAGGCGTGGGTTCGATCCCGGCCGCGGCGGCCGTATTTCGATGGAGGCGAAGTTCTAGAGGCCCGTCTACTGTGCGATTTCAGTTCACATTAGAGAACTCCAGCTAACAGAAATTTCCGGGAGCCCTTATCTACAGCGCCCCTCATAGCCTGAGTCGCTTTGAGGCGTTAAACACCCCATAGACAATAATAAAAATAATTTTTAATTTAAATCCCAACGTTTTGGAGCCGGCATCACACAAGTGTCTATTCGACGGTGAAGAAAACATTGTACGAAGTCTTCCAAAAAACACACAAACCTCCGGAACCTCTTCCTTCAGTTAGTAGACACCAACGGATCTGCTCCAGCATTTTCATGTGTGAACTTTCTAGTTTTCCACCCTTCAGATCAATGGCGGAATACCTTCACAACTCATATCTCTAATCACGGAAGAAACAGCGACCCATGTCCGTGTCCTCAGGTGACCCCAGAGGCCGGCGAGTGCCAGTTGTCTCCTTTGATGGGGTATCCTTATTCACAAAAGTCCTCGTAAAGCTCTCAATGACTACTGCACGAGATGCCCTCCAACGCGAAGACGCTCTCAGCGCACAAACACCACACAGTGTAGATGAAGTGGGCCCCCTCCTGGAACGATGTTTACCAAGCACATATTTCTCTTCTCAAGTAGAATTCAACAGGCAGGTGAAAGG
>JARKHS020026551.1:0-34957 GCA_030143305.2 Amblyomma americanum | reverse complement strand
CATGCTTCTTCTTAACTGGTGTCAAATCTCGTAACTTAGTTGGCTCTGGTTCAGTGGCATGTCCAAACGACCCGGAGATCAGAGGAAGACAGGCAAGGGCGCGTGCTCCGCGCACTCATTAGTTCCGAGCAGCTACGAGTGGCCCCGAGCAATTCCAAGTGACTCTGAGTGGCTACAAATATGCTCCGAATGACTCCTAGTGAGGATGTTTTATGACATCGCATTATGTAAATGGTATCACAATCTCTGCTCTGCGTTTTTTTAATTAACAGTAATTGCCTTTGACTCCATATTAACTGATATGATACATTTTCACATTCTGTATCTTCAATAGACGTCAATTTACATCATTTGGCTTTTAATTCTTCCAAATTTGTCAGATTTTGTGGGGCTGTGGCCCTGAACATGTTTCATGCTTCCAGCTTCCGGTGTCTGGTGAGGTGGCTTGTATGCTTCGCATAGAAGAGCTCCAGCTAAGAAGTCCACACATGAAAAAAAATTCCCAGTTTTATTTTTTTGTCCTGTCATAGCAAAACATTTTATGTCCTTCTCACTAAAAACCAAGTATTGATGTAGGCAGGGATGAGTGAACATTTAGGGATTATTTGCTGTTTTACACCACCAGAGAGAGAAAAAAGACGAAAAGTTGTGTCACATTATCAGGACAAGAGGCAGAAATCGGTAGGCTCACTGGGCTGCAGGAGAAGGTTTTGCAGGTTACATGTTTGACCCCTGGTCTAGACTAATGCCTGTGCATAATTATATAAAAACCTACTCTTGTGGAAGCACTTGATCTTTTTTTAGGCCACCTTGAGGCAAAGAATGTGCTGCAGTCATGGTTGTGTGCAGTAAAAGTGGTATAGAGAGTGTAGGAGCCTTTCTTCGGATCAAGTTTGTGGCTGCCTGATGCTGTAGCATGGTAGCATACTTAGTCTATGGTTTATTGGCTGCCGTCCCCTGGTCTCGAGAAGTCTGAACAGCATAATCTAATGCATGAAAGCACACATCATTTTTGTGGCTTTTCAGCAGGGTTTGATTCTGCCGTCCTTCTCCAGATTTGTGTAATATATCTGATGGTTTCGCTGGTGTGTTGATGTATTGTGGTTGATGTCACCTTTTTTCCCCAGAGCGAGTGCACATGGAGGCAGCCTCCTGGCAAGGAAATCTACAGGCAAGGCACTGTCTGCTTATGGGAGGTCGATGGCAGAGATCACAAGGTAATGGGGCAACATTCTGTCCTGGCATTATAGCCTAGTTATATCAAAATGGGACCAGAAAGCGTCATATTAAACTTGAGATTATCAGTGGTGTTTGGTGCATAGAAGGTATTGCATAGGTAAAAACTCATTTACAAAATTTTTTGTGAGGAATTCAAATATGCGACTATCTGAATTACCGGTTGCTATTGATGCTTATAACCAA
This sequence comes from Amblyomma americanum, assembly GCA_030143305.2. Lineage (NCBI taxonomy): Eukaryota > Metazoa > Arthropoda > Arachnida > Ixodida > Ixodidae > Amblyomma > Amblyomma americanum. The sequence continues at coordinate 33,535 of JARKHS020026551.1, read as the reverse complement.
GTACTAGTACTTTTCGAGGAAAACTTCGTTTTATCGCGAACTACGTTACATCGAGGTTTTTGTCTTTCAGTGACACAAACGATATTGCGCATTCCTAAAACCGTCTTGTTCCGCTTTATTTGCTTGTGTATAACCCACACCAAAATTTGAAAAAGAAACGTGTTTAAAAAGTGGGGGTGCAGGTTATCTGCAAAATTTTTTCTTTGGGGGTGGGGGGGTCGGCTTCACGGCAATGTGCGGTGGCCTCCCCCGTGTAGTCCGCCATCCCCATCGTCATCGACGCTTGTCAAGCTGATGAGGGGCCAACGAAAGGCATAGCCAAATCCACATTCATAGTCTGTTTGTTCTTCCCCACGCCATTGGCCACGTTTTCTTTAGCCAGCGTTGTTGAGCTTAGTATCAGGCGCTGTTTTGTGTACTACACCTCAGTTTGCACTGTTTGCCTTCTTTGTTTTGGCGTCATGAGTGCGACTCGGCGGTAGTGTTTCACAGCAAAAGAGAAGCTAAAGATTATAGCCACTGCCGAAGAAATTGGCAACAGAGCTGCTGCTCGTACTGGATTCCTTCCAAGGCTTTTGCACTGATGCGGTGAAGGCGCGCCTCGCCGAGGCCGGCAGTGACCTCTTTATAATACCTGGCGGCATGACGTGTCCATGCTACAGCCACTCGACGTGTGCCTGAACAAGCCGTTCACGGCACACGTGAAGCGGCTGTATGTCCGACAGCCTTTATGCCCTCACACCGCCGGGACGCGTGCCCGATATTCCATTGCTGCGCCAGTGAATCGTGGATGCGTAGAAAGCGATACCGGTCTACTTGATGCGCAAAAGGTTTAAAAAATGTGCCATCAATAACAGCTTGGATGGTTCCGAGGGCGATTTCGTCTTTGAGAGGGGCGATGAAGCCTCGGATGGCAGCAGTGAGAGCGTCGACGATTGAGAACTGGATAACCAGTGACGTGGTGGTGGTCGTTTGAATAAATGTGCTGAAAATGAAATGGTCACTGAGTGTGCAGTTGTATCTGTCTATAGTCGGGTACAACTCTTTAAGGCAGCGGCATTTGCCCCTCAAAGGCGGGTGCGCACGAGCCTCCGCCAATAGGCGCGCACTTCAGGTGACGTCATGAGCCGGATGGCCGATGACCCCACCGATGGAGAACATGCCTAACAAGGCCGCCCTCGCTTCAAACTGGGCCGGGTCGTGTCAGCTGTGTGCGTCTCCCTTTGTCAGAGTGAATTCGTATTGTTTGTTGGTGTCTGTCATGCCGGAAATATTATTGCGAGCTTACGATGCACGTTTGTGCCGCGTGCGTTTGTTCTGAGCCGTGAGCCGACGAAAGAAGATTACAGCGAACATCGGTGACGCTGTGCTGCGCTTCGTCTGGAGACAGGATCCCGCGGCGACACACCGCTGCAAACAAACATCGTGCCTGCTTGTTCTGTGGTGTTTTGGTTTGCTCCTAAGTGAAGTTACGACGAGGAGAGTTTGCCAAAGTCTGGTACCTACTGTGAGTGGCGGGTGTGTTTGTGTACTGTGCCCCTACATTTCTCGTCGGACATGGCGAAGTGATAGAGCAAAACCATTATCAGGATAAATGAGAAAAGCGTGCGCGGATGAAACCAATCTACGAGTTTCTCAACCGAAAAGATTTGTGAAAGCAACCTCCAATGCAAAGATTCGTTGCTGCCAGCTCAGCGCACAAACGATCGATCGTTGGCAGCAGTATGATAAGATAGCCCAGCGTCTAGCAGGGCGTCGTTCGCGTGTCGTTCGGTGCCGTCGATCTTGCTCCATAGCAGACGACGCACAGCGTTTTAGAATGCACGGAGTTATTTTTCTCTCGCGATCCGGCATGTGCTGTAGCATTTCTATCATGGTAGTTTTACCAAACCACTCATCAAGATACACAAATCTTATTTATACCGAGAAATACGCGTTTTAGAAGCAGTCACAATTTTTTGAGTTGGACTACAGTCAAAACTCGATTTAACGAAACCCGATTTAACGAAGGTATCCTAATTCCGCCTCAGACGCCCATAGGGTTCAATGCTTTGACTAACCCGAAATAACGAAACCGATTCCGTGATCTGTCCCGATTTAACGAACCTTTTTTCGAGAAATAAAGGTGAAAAAGTGTTAATTTTTGGTCTATTTTGTAGACAGCACCGCAAAATTTATTGATTGTGAGTCAGCGGTAACAGCGCGGAGCATCTTCATCCCGTCGCTTTTTTCAAACTGCGCGGCGCAAAACGAGTTAATTTTGAGTCGAGCTCACGAGATGGCGCCAGCAGTAAAAAAGTTTCGTGCCTTATTTCATAGATGGCGCTGTTGCAGTTCGCGTGTTTTTTTTTTGTGTGTGTTTGTGTGTTGTGCTCTGTGTTCGCTCTTGTGCGGATTTCCCCGTGCCTTTGAACGCACGTCTTTGTCAAGCTCAGCTTGTTAGGCCTCCATCAGTCTAGCCTTGCTATCGTGAACGCGGACGTGGTGTGTGCGAGCAAGCGCGCCGCTAACCCTCCTGACTAGCAGATGGAGCCCTGCAAGAAACGAAAAAGGCTTACCCTGGACGAGAAAGCGGACATAATTCGTGCTGTGACAAGTGGACAGAAGAAATGTGACGTGGCTGCATCACTTGGCATTCCAGCGAGTACTCTCTCCACAATATTGAAAGGGAAAGATGACATCCTCTGCGCCACTTCGTCGGGGAATCTCTCGCGCAAAAAAACGCTGAAGACCACTCCTCAAAGCAAAATGGAAGAGGCCCTCTTCGCCTGGTTTATCGATTTGCGGGCAAAGAATAGTATTCCCGTGAGTGGAGACCTGCTCCAACAAAAAGCTCGCTCTTTCGCGTGCTTGCTGGGCGACAACGAGTTCAAGGCAAGTCCCGGCTGGCTGTCGCGCTTCAAAGAACGACACGGCATCGTCGGGAAAGTGCTTAGCGGTGAAGCGAGCAGCGTAAGCATGGCTGTAGTCGGCGACTGGCAGTCTGAAAACGTGCCCGACATTCTGGGAAAAATATGCCCCCAGCGACGTCTGCAACGCCGACGAGAGCGGTCTATTCTACCAAATGCTGCCTAAAAAAACACTCGCCCTGAAGGGGCAGGCGTGCCACGGCGGCAAACACAGCAAACAAAGGCTGACTCTTGCTGTGCGTCAACATGGACGGCACCGACAAACGAGACCCGCTTGTCATCGGAAAGAGTGCGAGGCCGCGCTGTTTTAAAGGCACCAAAAAGCTTCCTGTGAAGTACGTTGCTAATTCAAAGGCGTGGATGTCGCGTGCCATTTTCGCTACATGGCTGAAGGAATTTGACAGCGACATGTGTCGCCAGAAAAGGAAAGTGTGCCTGTTGCTGGATAACTGCACGGCCCACTACGTTGCAGAGGTCGAGCTGACCAGCGTGGAGCTCCGCTACTTCCCCCCAAACGCAACGTCCGTGGTTCAGCCCTTGGATCAAGGGATAATTAATAGCGTGAAGTGCGCATACAAGCGTCGAGTCATCGACAGAGTTCTCCTCAACCTGGAGCTGAAGCGCGAGACGAAAATAGATATTTTTATGGCGGTTGAGATGGTGGCGGCGGCTTGGAGAGCATTGAGGCCGTCGATAATTGTCAACTGCTTCAGGACTGCCGGTTTCGGTACACTAGGCCCTGAAACTGCCGAAGCTGGTCCGGACTGCGCGAGCGCCGTGCACGAGGATGAAGATGCCTGGGAACACCTTTGCTCAGTGGATGAAGTGCCCACAGGCATAAGTTTCTCAGACTACGTGAACGCCGACGCAAACGCAGTCACAACGGAAGTTTTGACTGATGCCGATATGTTGCGGCTTGTAGGAAGCGTGGAGGGAGTGACGGCTGAAGACGCTGCCGACGACCCTGCAGATGCCGAAGCTCCCGTGCCGACACCAGGTCAGGTGATGGATGCTCTCTATCTGCTGCGACATTTTGCCGGCGCACACGAGGGGACGGAAGATGTGCTGAACGCACTTCAGACCTACGAGAAATCGGTGTGGCCGTTGCTCACAAAGCGCACGCAGGCAAAGATCACCGACTTCTTTGGCGGAAAATAAATTTGTAGTCCCCTCGGGCCTTTCTTGTCGAGTAAGAATTTCTGTTGTTTCTTTTCATACGCGCTAGCGGCGCCGGTCGTGGTGTTGGCGCTACCCACTCGAAAGTAGCGCGGGGGGTCATGACGATGACCATACGGACCCCCAAAGATTGCGCTAGTTGTATGATTACCAACTTTGGCGCCAATTTGTCATTAGCTGTGTGGCTTGCCGTCCCGTCGGCGGTATTTAGGGAAGATTGTTGCGCCTCTAGCCGAACCGTCCTTTGGGTCGGTGCTACCGGCGTGAATTCGTCACGCGCAAGTGCGACGAAAAGTGAAAATGGTACGTGCTAACCGATACGACCGCGATAAGCTGGTACGGTTTATGCGGATGCAAAATGCATTATGTTCAATGGGTGCTCAGTCGGGGACTTGACTTTACTACTTTTAAAACGAAAGTACTGTTTAAGCGGGTACGTTTTAACGAGGTTTTACTGTAATCGAATGTACTGAATTATGTGCCCAAGAAATGCCTCATTCAATTTAACGAAGTTCTCGGTTTAACGAAATAATTCACGGCTCCCCTCAACTTCGTTAAATCGAGTTTTAACTGTATTTCTTTAGTCGCGGAGGCAATTGGCTGCTGTGCTTCGGTCATCTGGGTGGGGGGGCCTCTCCTGTCTTCAAATGTTGTACCCGACTAGTGCCCCCCTTTTTTTTTTCAGGTAAACATGTGGGTTATATGCGTTTTTTTTTTTTCGTGGAGTTCAAAGTTAAGGGTGCGGGTTATACGCAGGGGTGGGTTATTCGCGAGTAAATATGGTGTGTATCATTCCGTCGATGGCAGAGTGGCAGACAGCCACGCGACTTGCTAAATGGCACTGCACGCGTTGGCTGACACCTACTCTCAAAGGTCAGTTAAAAAAAAAAAGACATTTAATCCGAATTACTAGGGAAATCGACACCACAGAACAATAATTCAAAATTTCTAAGAATGCTTGGAACGTGTAGATTGAATTCCCGTGATAAAAAGGCGAGCTGAGAATCTTCTTTAGAGCACCTTAAAGAACTTCATTGATATTTGTATGAGGAAAACATTACAGACAGTTATGTTCATTAGAGTAAGTCAGCATCGATCATGTGTTCTACATGCTATACTGTTACGTCATGTGCAACCTGTACAAGTAGATTGTGAAACTTATTCTAATGCTTGTTCATCATTCCGAAATTATTACAACAGTCCATGCTCTGAGCTGGTTTTAGCAAATGCTTTCGATATTGCATGCTTTGCATTGGCTACCATCTCCTTTTGGGTAGTGCTCTTGTCAAAAGAACAGAAAGTTGATTATTCGCTGTGTTAAACGACGAAGTTTAATAATCATGGCATGCCAACGTTTAGCACTGGTTCTGATGCCTCGCCCACTGGGAAATAAATTGTGATTTAGTGTTAATAGTTGTGAGTTAGTCTACACTTGATTCAAGTTCGTTCAGTCTTGTATACGCAGCTGATAGGCAATACTGTGCTTTGTTAGATGCTCCAGTCACATGGTTACCCTGACTCTCGCGTGTGTGTATGCAGATCTACTGCCAGAACCTATGCCTGCTGGCCAAGCTGTTCCTGGACCACAAGACGCTGTACTTTGATGTGGAGCCGTTCATCTTCTATGTGCTGTGTGAGGTTGACAAGCACGGGGCCCATCTGGTGGGTTACTTCTCCAAGGAGAAGGAGTCGCCCGATGGCAACAACGTGGCCTGCATCCTCACCATGCCCCCCTACCAGCGCAAGGGATACGGGAAGTTCCTCATTGCTTTCAGTGAGTGGGCAGCGGCACTTTCGGCATGACCTGTTCTTGAAGGTTCCTTGGTTCTTTTTTCTTTCTTTATGATGTTCTTGGCATTTCTCTGGTTTTGGAAGATGTATGCCAGCGTCAATGTGAGCAGTTTGGGTGGTATGTGGAATACTTTCAATAAAGAGAGCTAGAATTTCAAAAGCCGTGAGCATTGATGGCTCCATCTCAACTTGAGGCAATCGTGCAACATGTGGAGGGCTTCTGGTGACTAGAAAAGATAAAGGATAGATGAATAAGTGGTGTGTTTTTCTTTCCTTTAGCTTTCCTTTGTCCGTGTTCTTGCTCTGAATTTTAAGTTCATTGACACAATACACTTGAGCCTACTTATAATAATAGTGGCAGTTAATGAACACTCGCCTATTATGAACCGGAACGGTGTTACCGTCACAATGTGTATTAGATAAATCAATGGCACAGCAACTTGGGTAAAACAAACAACCATAGTTGCAACGCTCAGTTAAAGCAAACAAGGAGGCGCTGTAAACTTGCCCCACAGTCAGAAAATGAGCTTCCCACAAGGACAGAGGCCAGAAGCGTCTCCCAGCACCTGTGACAACCCTTTTCCTCGCCCTGAAAGGATGTGGCAACCATAAAATGAAAAGGGCCATTTGCTGGAAACCACTTCCCTAAAGTACCTCGTCATCACCATGAGCCTTGGTGAGGAGTAGTAACCGCTCTAAAGAGCTTAGAAAGCATTGTGATATTCTGCAAATATGCATACCAGACATTTTTTAAATCAAACACAGTTGTCTATTTCTGCTTTTGATTGCTTTAATATAAATTGTATATTTACAGTGAAACCTCGTTATAGCGAACTGGTAAAAAATCGTCATACAGTAAAAGCTCGTTAATTCTTACCTCGATAATTCGAATTTTCGGATAATTCAAGCTACAATACTTGGTCCGGCCAAGCTCCATAGAGATCTCTGTATAAAACAGCCCGTTAATTCGAAAGCGAATCGGTTCCGTTACGGATAACTTGAACTATGCGCCGCCATGTCTGGGCGGCCTGGCACACAGCACATGGCCAAACAAAAAGCACCTCTGCCTAGTTAGAGGCTGCGCACGTCCTAAACGGGGACAGAAGAGGGAACCAGATAAAACCGTGAAAGAGTGGGAAAGCCTAAATGGCGCCATCACCGTCGCGCGGCCGGCGGCGCCGGAGGGTAGGGGTTGGCGGCCGCGGTAGGGTCTACCTACCCTGATTTCCGCGCAGCCTCCGAAACTCGCAACAAAATACTCGTTAATTACAGCGCTGTTAATTCGGAAATACGGATACGTACTGGCAGCGCGATCCCAGCCAACGCCCATGAAAGACTATGACTTCGGACGGGCGCTACAAATTACGTGCGAAAAACTTTTTTTTTTTCCTTGCGAGTGTCATCCATCCTTCCACCCATCAGTCGCCAGCGGAAGTACGCGGTCAGTTGGGATCGTGACGCTGGCTTTTAGCATCGCCCGGCGATCAGCCACTGGCCAGAAGCGGCCAACGTGGGCTCTCAGCGCGGACCAATCAGGGCGCAACAGCATCTGACTTCCGCCCGCTTCTACAACATGGCTGCGCCTGCCGAAGCGGCCTCTCGCTTCACCACGAACTCGTCGTTGCCGTTGCACTGTGCCTCATGTTCATGGCAAACAAAAGTCGCACGAAGCTTTCGCTTTGTCTGAAGATGCCCACAGCACAAAATTCTAGCGATGAAACCTGCCTGATTTTCAGACTGCTTCGGGATTTTCAAAGCTTTTAGGCTTAGCCAATACACGTCGGTTGACGTCAGGAAGCGCGGGAGGTTCAAACAGGTTAACTATTTTGGTTCAGAAAGGGGTCACAAAGAATAATTCGTCCTCTTTGTCATCATTGAATAAATAATAGCTTAGTTGTAAATGCACAGCTGTTCTTTTCAGCATTTTTTTATTTATTTATTTTGTAATGCTAAAGAAGAAGATGCGTCTGATGATTTGAAAAGACGAAGACGAGGTGACAGTGTTCTCGAGAGTTTTTGCCAGCGCTACGCTTGTGTGTCTTTTGCCGATCTGATCCCAGACTGCTGCCGTTGCCGTTCCCGTCGCCCCAGTACCTCGTAACAAACCCCCCGTTACATTTGGTGGAGGTGCGGGGTAAAAACATCGGCCCTGGAGCTCCGTAGTCGTGCTCTCCCGGCGCGCACGATGCCTGAGGACGTCCAACACCAGGCCGTACAAGTGGGCCAGGCTGTCATCTGTGCCGGCTCTCTTCGTCAACGGGACCCGACCATTTTCAGCGGGACTGACGAGAACGATGTGGAAGATTGGCTCACATCGTACGAGCGGGTGAGCGTATACAACAAATGGGACGATGTGACGAAGCTAAACAACGTCATCTTTTATCTCGCCGGTGTGGCTAACCTCTGGTATCGCAACCATGAGGCAGATATTCAAACCTGGTCCATTTTTAAGACTAAATTTGTAGACGTATTTGGTCGACCGGCTGTCAGGCAACTCCGAGCCGAACAGCGATTGCGTGAACGATCTCAGCAGGCTAGTGAAAGCTTCACTAGCTACATTGAAGATGTCGTCGACTTGTGCAAGCGGGTCAACGCTCGTATGTCGGAAGCCGACAAGATCCAACACATCTTGAAAGGCATCGATGACGATGCTTTTCAGATGCTTCTAGCGCGCGACTTGCGTACCGTTGCTGAAGTCGTCACGCTGTGTCAAAGCTTTGAGCAGTTGCGCAAGCAGCGGATTTTGACACGCCAGCGGCCACAGCAGGTTGAGTCGCTCGCTGGGCTCACGCCTGCTCCTGACCCCTCGCTGCTACAGCAGATTAAAGACTTCGTGCGGGAAGAAGTGGCACGTCAACTTTCCTTTCTGCCGAGCGCTCACGACCGACCATCATATCTGACTCCAGCGCTCCGACATACAATTCAAGAGCAAGTTGCTGAGGCTCTTCCACCGGCTCATCCGTCACCACCTGTCACGGTTCCGCTGACATACGCTGACGTTGTCGCCAGACCACAACCTGTGGCGGCTCCGCTCACATATGCCGAAGCCGTCGCGAGACCGCCTCCTGTCGCGGCTCCAGTGACATATGCCGATGTCGTAGCAAGACCGCAGCCGCCAATCTATAGTGCGCCTCCGGCGCATTTGCGAGGGCCAGTGGCTTACCGACGACCTACTCCAAGGGTCAGCGATTCCTGGCGCACAACGGACAATCGGCCGATTTGCTTCTTTTGTGGTCTCCCAGGTCATGTAGCTCGGCATTGCCGCCGTCGTCTCCCGGACGCGGAAATTGCTCCCCAAGCTCCTGGGTACTGGCCCCCACCGAGTCAGTACTCTGTACCAGCTGCGCCGCCGCAAAGTCGTACTTCATCGCCGGACCGTTCTACCCTCTCCAGCCGCCGGCCCTCTTCTCCACGACGCCGGTCTATTTCGCCTATGCGACGTCGCCCCACCGCTAACCAGGAGGAAAACTAGGCGCCGCAGTTCCTGAGGCGAGAACTGCGTCCACAACGAACTTCGAAAGGCCTCATCCGTCAGCCGCTAACCTCATTGAAATTTCCGTCGACGGCGTTTCTGTCATGGCGCTTGTCGACACTGGTGCTGCCGTTTCCGTCATGGACGCAAAGCTGTGTAGTTCTTTAAGAAAAGTAAGGACGCCAATTGCTGGACTCTCACTGCGCACCGCCATCGCTCAGAACATCCAGCCGTCAGCAGCGTGTACCGCTCGCGTTGTAATCCAGGGGACCATTTATGCCGTCGAATTCGTCGTACTGCCCTGCTGTTCTCATGCTGTTATCCTGGGCTGGGATTTCCTATCGCGCCATGCTGCTATCATCGATTGTGCTCGAGCTGAAGTCGAGTTCTCTCACCTGCCCGAAGCTGTCTTGGACACTGCCCCTCCTGGTGCCTGTGTTAAGGCCCTAGTTGCCGAAGACATTGACCTGCCTCCCCGCTCTTCAGTCCTCGTACCCCTCTCTTGCGGCCCTCTTCGCGACGACACTGTCCTCTTCACTCCGTCTCCTATCTTTCTGCACCGCAAGTGTCTGCCTCTGCCATACGCTGTACTGACTATATCCGCTGGCCTCTCCGTACTGTTCGTGTCTAACCCATTCTCGTTCCCCAACGCCTTGCGCCTAGGTGAATGTCTCGGCACGGTACAACCATTCGCGTCTCTGCTCATCCGCGAAGAGACGGACGACGCGCCGCACCTCTCCATAGCCGCACTCAGCCCACCTACTGCTGCGCCCGATCCCTCCTCAACCGAAGCATTCCTTCGCTCCATCGACGACAACCTTCCAGCGCCGCAAAGGGCACAGCTTCTCACTTTACTTAATCAGTTTCGCTCATCATTTGACTCACATCAAAGTTCCTTGGGCCAAACTTCCACTGTCACCCATGCCATCGACACAGGTGACCACGCACCGCTGCGACAACGTCCCTATCGTGTGTCTGTCGCCGAGCGCCAAGTTATTGAAGACCAAGTCGACAAGATGCTCCAGAGCGGCGTCATTCAGCCCTCAAGCAGCCCATGGGCGTCGCCTGTGGTGCTCGTCAAAAAGAAGGATGGCTCCATACGCTTCTGTGTAGATTACCGCCGCCTTAATAAGATTACGCGCAAAGATGTCTATCCCCTCCCGCGCATAGACGACGCTCTGGACTCTTTGCAAGGGGCCGAACTCTTTTCATCTCTTGATTTGCGTTCCGGGTACTGGCAAGTTCCTATGAAAGAAGCCGATCGCCCCAAAACCGCCTTTGTGACACCGGATGGCTTGTATGAATTTACGGTGATGCCCTTCGGGCTTTGTAACGCCCCCGCGACTTTTGAGAGGATGATGGACACCATTTTGCGCGGACTTAAGTGGAAGACATGCCTTTGCTACCTCGACGACATTGTGGTCTTTTCCCCGGACTTTGACACCCACCTCTCCCGTTTGAAGCACGTCTTGACCTGCCTCTCTGACGCCGGCCTGCAGCTGAACTTAAAAAAATGCCGTTTTGCCGCTCGTCAATTAACCATCTTAGGTCATGTTGTCTCTAAGCAGGGCGTCAGTCCCGACCCAGCGAAACTTCGTGCTGTGGTTGACTTTCCCAAACCTACCTCCATCAAAGACCTGCGCAGCTTCCTGGGTTTGTGCTCATATTTCCGCCGGTTTATTCGCAACTTTGCGTCCATTGCTGCGCCTTTGACTCAACTGCTGTCTGGAAGTGCGGATTTATCACTGTGGTCTCCAGCGTGCGACGACGCATACACCACCTTGCGCCGTCTCCTCACGGCGCCGCCCATTCTGCGCCATTTCGACTCGGCCGCTCCTACCGAAGTTCACACGGACGCCAGCGGTGTTGGCCTCGGCGCTGTCCTCGCCCAACGAAAACCTGGCTTTGACGAATACGTCGTTGCTTATGCTAGCCGCACACTCACACCAGCAGAACGCAACTACTCCGTAACTGAAAAAGAGTGTTTGGCGATTGTATGGGCCCTCGCGAAGTTTCGACCGTACATTTATGGGCGCCCTTTTGACGTTGTGACCGACCACCATGCGCTCTGTTGGCTTTGCAACCTGAAAGACCCCTCCGGCCGCCTCGCTAGGTGGGCCCTTCGCTTGCAAGAATATGATATCCGCGTCGTGTATCGCACCGGCCGCAAGCATCAAGACGCCGATGCACTGTCACGCTGCCCCCTTCCAGCCGAGATCGCCAGCCTTTCCACCTCCGACGCTTCTCTGCCCTTGCTTCGCCTCAGCGACATGCCTTCAGCGCAACGCATGGATCCCTGGATCGCTTCCCTTCTCGACTTTCTCGCCAACCCGACGGCTGCTTCACCGTCACGTGCGCTCCGCCGCCAAGCTGCCCATTTTGCGATCCGTGACACCCTACTTTATCGCCGTAACTACAACTCCGAAGGTCGCAAGTGGCTGCTCGTTATTCCACGTCACTTACGCTCGGAGATATGCGCATACTTCCATGCTGCCCCCCACAGCGGTCACGCGGGCATTTTCAAGACCTACACCCGCATACGGCTGCGCTACTACTGGCACGGAATGTACACCTTTATCATGAAGTACGTGCGCGCATGCATTCCCTGCCAACGTCGCAAGACACCTCCCCATCGTTCTGCTGCTGAGCTGCAGCCGTTACCATGCCCTCCACGCCCGTTCGACCGCGTTGGCATTGATTTATACGGTCCGCTTCCATACACTGCAGACGGCAACCGTTGGGCTATAGTAGCGGTGGATCACCTTACACGATATGCCGAAACTGCTGCCCTTCCGGCTGCCACAGCGACGGACGTCGCCTCCTTCATTTTGCACCGATTCATCCTTCGCCACGGTGCACCTCGTGAACTGCTCAGTGACCGAGGCCGCGTGTTCTTATCTGAGGTGGTGAAGGCGCTTCTCAAAGAGTGCAACACGATTCACCGAACTACCACCGCCTATCATCCGCAGACCAATGGCCTCACTGAGCGATTTAACCGCACACTCGGAGACATGCTCTCCAAGTACGTCGCTTCTGACCACACGAATTGGGATCTCGTCCTTCCGTACGTTACTTATGCGTACAATACCGCTACGCAGTCTACCACCGGATTCTCTCCTTTCTTCCTACTTTACGGCCGCCAACCCTCTGCTACTATCGACACTATCCTCCCTTACCGCCCTGATGAATCCGAATATCGGCCTGTTTCCGACGCCGCGCAACACGCCGAAGCCTGCCGCCAAATTGCCCGGTCACTCACCACTGACACCCAGCATCGCCAGCGCTCCCGCCTCGACCAAGACCAAACCCCACCGAACTACACTTCTGGTGCACTTGTGTGGCTCTGGATCCCTTCAGGAACTCCCGGTCTCTCCTCAAAATTTCTTGCGAAGTACCATGGTCCCTACCGTGTGCTGGAGCGCACCTCTCCGGTTAATTATATCGTGGAACCCCTCACGCCGTCTCCTGATCTCCGCCGCCGAGGACGGGAGACCGTTCATGTCCAGCGCCTCAAGCCCTACTACGACCCCGCCGTCTTGCCATCATCCTAAGTCGCCAGGATGGCTCCTCTTGTCCCCGGGGTGATTGTAATGCTAAAGAAGAAGATGCGTCTGATGATTTGAAAAGACGAAGACGAGGTGACAGTGTTCTCGAGAGTTTTTGCCAGCGCTACGCTTGTGTGTCTTTTGCCGATCTGATCCCAGACTGCTGCCGTTGCCGTTCCCGTCGCCCCAGTACCTCGTAACAAACCCCCCGTTACAATTTATTTATTTATTCAATACTGCCAGCCTCCATTTGGTGGCCAAGGCAGGAGCGGTACAAGGATACATCGTACATCGCGACAAAACAAAGCAAGTAAAAATGCGGATAAAGAAGCAAAAGCTAACACACAGGGTTTTATAGAAAGACAAAGAGCAAAGTTAAATGCACTCGGTTACCTGAAATACAAAAGAAAGCAAACAAAAGAGCATGAACGAACACACTGCGCTTAAAATGACGATATGACAGCAGATAAAAAAGACTTCAGGTCTGTCAAACGGACCACGTCACACGGAAGCCTGTTCCATTCCAATATCGTTCTTGGAAAAAAAGAAAACTGATACGCTTTCGTTCGGCACTGTGGCACCATGATTGTCAAATTGTGTTTATTGCGCGTTGGTCGTGAAGTGTTGTATGCCATGTAGGTCTCAAAATGAATGTTTGTTAAGTTATTAACAATCCCATGCAACATTTTTAGTCGGTGCAACTTGCGACGAGATTGAAGTGTCTGCAGTTCAGATTCCCTCAATAGATTAGTAACCGAAACGTGCCTTCCATATGCGTTGTAGATAAATCTAAGCGCCTTCCTTTGAACGCCTTCAATGCGCTGTACATCTACTTGGGTGTGCGGATCCCAAACCACATCTGCGTATTCCAGTAATGGCCGTACGAGTGCAGTGTAAGCTGCTAATTTAGTTTTAGATGTGCAGTGCTTTACTGAGCATATGGAATCACGCCGTTTCTAAATCCTGGTGGCAGCAGTCTGGCGGCAGTCGCCCGTTTTCCGCTGCTTGTGGTGCTGCATGGCGGCGGTGCGTGGGCGTTCCACCGCACCGCTCAAAATCCGCAGTGCAAGTTCGCTCCTTGTGGGTCGCCCATAAGGTGAACGTATTGAAAACCAGGCTTGCACAACCGGACAAGCGCTGGCACTCTGCAAAGTTCGCTTCTCCCCCTTGCTAGAGCTAACATCAAAAGGTAATCTTGCGCAGCATCTTGGCGCAATGCCAAGAAATGCGTTGTGGACCGTGACGGTGCGAAACAGAGGAAAGCGTTAACGACTGATGCTTTTTTTTTTTTTTCAAATTCTTGGGCAAAAATCGGGGGTGGGTGGGTTCATTATGCGAGTGGGCTCGTTACGCGAGTAAGTACGGTGCATATACCGTAATGCAAATGGTTCTTGTCAGTTTTTCCGAGGCCATTCGATAATTGCAACATCGGATAATATGAACTTTTTTCTCGGTCCCGTGAAGTTCGAATTAACGAGCTTTTACTGTATAGTTTGATATAGCCGAAATTCGTAATATAAAATTTCACCAAAAACTCACGCTGGAGAAGATAAATGCAGTCAGTAAAAGAATGGCAACTTGGAGTGACCTCTTCCGTACTTTCAGCACCGTTTCTGCGCCGTTCGCGGCGATTGCGGAGGTCGCAGAAAACCAAGCGGCAAACACTAGTTAGGTTCACTTCAGTGCACAACACTGCAACTCGCGGCAGTGGCAGGTTAAATGCCAGCTAGGGTGGCTTCCTCGCATTACTACTGTGTAGCGAAGAAATCGGATGCCAGGACAAAAGCCCTCGCTGGTTACACCACCTCCGCTCTGTGACAGCCGATGTGAGCAGAGGATAGCTGCTGGAAAGCTACAACAACCGAGCGTTTCACTAGTTCCGGAGCACTAGCGACAGTTGTGAGAGGCGCAAACCGGTGCCGACTGCTGGGCTACCAGCTGTTCTTGCGAATAAATCTTCTGAGGTGCTGTTGACAAATGCGAGATGAAGCATGAACTGTGGTCCGAACGCTTGCCGCTCCACCACCAGTCACCCGTGTAGTTAGGCGAACTCTGCCGCCTGCCATCCAAGCGGGCACAGCCTGGCGCTTAGCAGTTTGATATATCCGTTTCGTGGCAAACAGCTTTCAGTATATAAAATAAGAAATGCATGTGTTTGTTAAAAATAGAGTCGCCGACTGATTTTTCGGACTCAATAGGACTCTAAAAATGGTCAGAATAATCGAACTGTCCGAAAAATCCGTGATGTACAAAAAAAATCACTTTACTGAGATGAAATCGGCTTAAAAAAGTCACTGATTTTACCTTGCGGAAAATTTCTTTTGCAGGTGACGATTTGCGCCTGTACTTTCGGAAAAGTTGTGCTTTCACTGTGCACGCTAGACAGCAAGGTCACGGCGTTTAATTGAATACTTCCCACGCTTCTTTGATAGACCTGGTGGCACCGGCAGGGCCATGTTGTCCACAACCCGAGTGTGCACCACACTGCTCGTCAAACACGCAAAGACAAGGCACTTTTTGTTCAAAGCGGTGGAACCACCAAACGGCGAACGGATGTAACTTCGTGAAGACGGAGCGCCGCTCGGTCGACGCAGTTTGGAGAAATCCAAGTGAAGAAACGGCGAATGATGAGCATACGACACCCGCCGCGGTGGCTCAGTGGTTAGGGAGCTCGGCTACTGATCCGGAGTACCCGAGTTCAAACCCGACCGCGGCGGCCGCGTTTCGATGGAGGCGAAACGCAAAGGCACCTGTGTGCTTGTGTGATGCCAGTGCACGTTAAAGATCTCCTGGTGGTTGAAATTATTCCGCAGCCCTCCACTACGGCACCTCTTTCTAACTTTCTTCTCAGTCCCTTCTTTATCCCTTTCCTTAATGCGCGGTTCAGGTGTCCGCCGAGCCCCAACAACCAATTTTTAATGTGTGAGACAACTGATAACTGCCCGCGACGACATTGGCGACAAAAGCAAGTTGATGGCGATGACACTACAATTGCCACCTTGAAGTGTCACAGATTGCAAGGACCTCTATTGGCAAAAATGAGTTACCGAAAGTATGTCAAGCCAATCCAACTGCAGAGTAAATCCACCTCAATCCAAGATGGCGCCTTTTGCGCTGGCGAAAAGCCGATAAGTGCGTCGATTTTGGCCCGCAGGCGACTGAAATTAGTCTGAAAAATCGAACTTTCGAACATTTAAACACCGAAATATCCGTCGCGAATATGTGTGCGCTTCTATGGGGTGACTGACGGTGCCTCATCGAAGTCCAAAATATTTTACACGTCCGAATTATTGGAGTCCGAATTACCCGTCGACTACCGTATTTAAAAATAGTTTGATATACCAAATAATTTGTAATACCCGTGTTTGCTGTAATGTGGTTTGACTGTATTAAATACAGCACAAATTTTGTAATGTTCACGTTAGCACTATGGTTAGTGATGCAATACCAAGTGCAGCCTCAGCCAAAAATACCCGTGTTTGCTGTAATGTGGTTTGACTGTATTAAATACAGCACAAATTTTGTAATGTTCACGTTAGCACTATGGTTAGTGATGCAGTACCAAGTGCAGTCTCAGCAAAAATGCCGTATTTTCTGGAATGTAGCAAGAGTTCTTTCCCCGGATTTTTTCCCCTTAAAGTCTACCCTTGCGTTATAATCGAATACCATCTTCCATTGGCCTAAAGCAGTGGCGCGGTGCAGCCATTTCAAAGCAGTCAGCTTGGTTTCGAATTCCACAGTTTTGCGATCTTATGCTAACAACATGGGTACTACGGAAGCCAAATGCTCATCCATCCAAAGTCAAAGCTTTGTTCTCTGTCAATTTTTTTGTTTTCTTTGCGACCTCGCACTCAATGCATCATGACGTCGTGTTCTTGTGGCGTCGCTCGCGGTGTATTGATTCAGTGCACACGATGGCAACGCATCGTACTCATTGCGACGCTCATTTTAAGAGAAAAGTGATCCTGTTAGCTGAAGAGGTCGGGAACTCTGCGGCAGCTTGAAGACTTGACCTCAACGAGTCAACTATCCGCGTTTGGCGGCTGCAGCGGGAGGGGCTTTTTAAATGTGAGCCCGACCACAAAGGATTTCGTGAGCCTCGCCACGGCCATCACAACCAGCTGGAGAAAAAAGTGGCGGACTTTGTTATCGAGCAGCGCAACCGTCTCATGGGGGTCAGTCCGTTGGGGGTCATGGGGGTCAGCTTGTTCGTTGGAAAGTTAGAGACATTGCTCGGGAGATGGGAAGTTCAGAGCATCTCGTGGGTGGGCCCAAACGTTCGTGAAGAGGAATGGATTCTCTCTGCGGCGAACAACATTGATGCGGCAGAAGTTACCGAGAGACTTCGATAGCGACAAGAAGGACTCCGTTTCTGAGAACTCGGCCTCCGAAAGCGAGGGAGATGAGTAAACATGTTGGCTACGATGTCTATTAAAGGCACTTTGTTTTGCGTCCCTAAGCCTCGCGTTACATTCGTGGTTTTATTTTTTCCCGCTGGGCAGCATGTAAAGTCACCCCTCGCGTTACATTCGAGTAAATACGGTAATGTAACGTGGTTGACGTAAGGCAGGTTTACCGTCATCGTGTAACCATCACCTCTGCATTTAGTGCTGTAATCAATTGCTGTCTACCAAAATGGAAATGTCCAAGTATAGTGGACACTTCCAGAATATTGTCATGTAGTGGTGGCAGTATAGACCCTGACGCCCACGTGGATTGCGTTTCTTGTACACTAAGTTTGTAGTCAGTGGGCCCCCCATATTACAGCCAAAAATGCAAAGTCAGACACAACTGATGTTTATTTCATAAAGGCAATGGGAGCTTCTGTACAGTTGGCATGATTCAAGAAGGTGCCCAATTTAAATCACAGCCATTTATACATTTCGACTTTCTGGTAATTTCTGGAATACGCACCCAGGTTCGTAATAAGTGAGCTTGACTGTTGTAACGCTTGTATACTTGTTACTGTATTTTTAGTTTTGCAACTAGTGGCAACATTTTATTTTATGGTTTGTAAACTGATGGCGAATGTAATTGGTTAAGGTCATGTCTATTTCTTTATTTTTATTTTTCTATCAGCCATGTGTACAGTCAAACCTGGATGTAGCGAACCCCCATGTGGCGAATTCCTCGATCTTATGAATTTTCTTGATTCCCTCACATTGCACCCATTGAAGCAAGAGTATTTGCGAACTCCATGTAACGAAGGTGTTGCACTGGTTGACCCTGATATAGCGAACTCACTCGCTGGCTACATATGGGCTAGTGCTGTGTTATTTGAAATTTAGCAGGCCACAATAATTTTAGGATGATGAAATACGAACTGCCATTATCAGGAGCATCCACAGTGGCAGAGAAAGAACGCAGCGAACACAACACGCCGTGAAGCCTTATTATACTAAACGGGCATGAGCCGGCAGCCTTTCTTTTTAAATTCGTTTCAGCAAGTCCCACTATACTAAAACAAAACAACACGCCGTCAGTGCATCTACATGGTAAACACGACACGCTTTGCAGCTTTCACTTTTGTAACGTCACTCCAAATGGCACTACAGTAGTTGATGTTCAAAAGCTGTGGAATGTGCTCTAGAGGTCAAAAGCTGCAGAAAACAACAGGACATAGCAAAGAATGCACAGGACGAGCAGTGAATTCCCATCACCGCCACTCGGTTGCTCACGTGATTCCTGCACTGAGGGCACACGCGCGGCGGGAACACGGATGGCGGAAAGCGTTGGCGACATGAGGTGAAGGGTCAGTTTCTAGGCAGGCAGACTAAGAGGGGACGTGTGGGAATAAATAGGCAGGTGCCTCTGTCTCCCCGACTCTTTCCACGCTACGCATAACGGCGCCATGCAAGGCTCGGCAGAGATGGTGACCATTGCTGCCGCAGTCACATTATCAACATGATCACTAAGTGTTTTTCCACATTCCTGACTTTAACAAAGCGGAAGACAGGGCTAGTTGGTTTGCCATAATTATGGAGCAGCGCACCAGTAAAAACATAGACAGGGCAAGTTCCGTTCTTACTGACTGTTTTTTTTCTGGTTCGATGCTCGTTAATTATGACTTCAAGTAACTGGGATTTACTGTTAGCATTTTCAGGATGACTGCACCTGCATTTATATTCCTCATTTTGGTTCCTATTCTGCATTATCTTTTCGAGTCTTGACGCGGAAGCTGCATGTAACGAAAAATCGCTGACTTTTTTTAATTTTGTTGTGTCCAAGTTTAACTGTGATACTGGAGTGGTGCCAGCAGGGCACAGTGTTGAGATTTCTTTCACAAACTGGTATGAAGTCAGTCTCTGTTGCCGGCCAGACATTCACATACTTGGTTGTTATGCTTCATGCCAATGTCTGCTTTTACTGTACCTTCTTCCCGCACAGGCTATGAATTGTCCAAGCTGGAAGGCACAGTGGGATCTCCCGAGAAGCCCCTCTCAGACCTTGGCAAGCTCAGCTACCGCAGCTACTGGTCCTGGGTGCTCCTGGAAATCCTGAGAGACGTCCGTGGCGCCCTGTCCATCAAGGACCTCAGGTGAGACCAGCATTTCCATCCGTTGCAACTTTTTTCCTTGGTTTCAATATGAGGTCAGCACGAAAGGCAAGATAGCAGCACAGACGTCGGGTGTTGTAACACCATGCCAATCTACCTAGCAGCACTACCTGATGTGCTTTCTTGACAGCCAGCAGCATCACTGCCGAGTGCATGAGGATGTGGCGCAAGTTGAGAGTGCTTCTCATCCCACTTTTGAAACACGAAAAGCACCACACCACTGTTGTTTCTCCTCTGCAGTGATTTTGAACAAGAGGAATTGGGAAACATTTGGAAAGCAGTTTTGCGCAAATATGCAGGACAAGAAACACGTCACAAGCGCTCGTGGCATGTTTCTCTCTCTTTGTGATGTGCATTCATGCTAAGCTGTTTTCCAAACATATCACCAACTTGGCCCAATCATTCTAAACTTCTGCAAATTAGAAGAAGGCATACTATACAGCTTGCAGAGGATTTGTGCGAAAAGTTCAGCATCGATGATTTCAACCAAGCATCTGGGCAGCCTTGGTGCACGGCCAACAGGGCAGCACAACCGTGTAGCTGCACTGCCTCTTTGGAGATGTGGAGAACCTAAAAATGAAGCACCATGTGGGTATTGCGCAGTGCAGGAGGAGGAGGAGTGGTCTTTATGCTCAGCATGCAGCAACTAGCTGCATGACCTCCGAGACTTACAGCTGACTGTTTCTCAACAGTTTGGAAGGCTTTAGTAGCTTGCTAGGTCAACTTTTCTTGTTGAACAATGGATGGCATGACCAATGCTGAGGTATAACAAGTCAGGCACTTTGCAGGAAGTCATGAAATGAATGCATATCAGCTTTCACTGACGTTGAAGGCTTCAGTAGCTTGCTAGGTCAACTTTTCTTGTTGAAAAATGGATGGCATGACCAACGTTGAGGTATAACAAGTCAGGCACTTTGCAGAAAGTCATGAAATGAATGCATATCAGCTTTCATTGATGTTTGCTGTGCATTTCTTTCCCAGTTTTCTAGTGATCGTATGTATCACATTTCCATGCACAGTGGTTGCTCCAAGTGAAGCCTACGTAGTGTGCCACGATGCTGTAGTTTAGAAATGCTATCCACCTGCGGCAAATACAGCGCCGAAGAGCTTCAACAGAGGATTGAGATTCTGTTTTCAGTGGATGCTGGGTTGTTATCGGAACAAAACATGTTATCGGAACAAAACATGGGAAGAAACCAACCTCTGTCATAATTAAGAAGGTGATTGAAATAGCGCCACTGTTTGGTTTAGCGGTTTGCAACTCGATGCCACACAACTTCTGTGTAACACTAAGGACAGCTCTAACAGGCACTGAGGACAGCTTGATTAAATTATTGTTCTCGGTAAAATTTGTTTCTCTGGCTCTGTCTAGCGAAGTTCGCATTTGTCCAGCAGCAAAACAGAAATTATTGCCGAGAAAATAGGATTTAGAAATATTTCCACCAGTTGATTCAAGCTTGTGACATCCTTACTGAAAAGGATGGGCTTCCCCCATTTTGAAGTGATTGATGGTGTACCGTGACCTCTGAGATCTGCGCAAAAAAAGCCGATGTCGACACACACATTTTACTTGCGAAATCAGTCAGTGGTGGTGAACCTGCATTTCGTTTTTTGGCCTTTTCCAGCTTATAAAAGCTCTGTTTTCGGTAAGAGTGGTCTCCTTATGATCAGTGTACGGTACCTGTCGATGCAGGCCAACTTCAGTTTGTCCTCAGTGTCCCTGTAAAGGAGCCATGTGACAGGTTGCAGTGGCAGCTGTTGTACAGCCACTCACTGCTGCGTTTGAGACAAGCTGCCACACTGTTATGTGTTGTTTACTGCCTGATTTTTTCAAATTATTTATTTCAAGGCTTGTTCATTTCAATTACTGGCCATTTTTGTCATTTAAATAGGGCATGTGATTTTGTCGGAACTGAAGCATCAGCTCGAATGAGCCGGAGGTTTGGAATAAGCAAGTACAAAATGATGAGATCCAACTGCATTACCGTGCCAGCTAATTCTCTGCATTTCTAGAGACACTTCTGCACCAAAAAATGCTATTTTTCATCAGGTGCACTTGCCTCTGTGCTGCCATTGAGGAGAGGAGTCACCCTTGCATGCATTCATGTTTGTTAATCGCTCATAGGAGACATTCCCTACCATTTGATAAAACCTGGAAGCAGTATCATTCATATGTTTTCATTATGTATAGACTGGCTATCTTATCATTTCGTACTTGCCAGTAACCCTTTGCGACCGAAAATCTAATTCCTCGCAGCACGTTTCTATCCCCTACCAACCCTGTAGATGGCAGTCGTGGTCATTATCGGCTTACACCGTTGTTGCCTGTGGTGATTCTATTTGCATTCTATCTTGTGTTTACTTGCTTTTCACTTGAAGCAGTACCCTACTCAATGGCAGCACGGGCTCTATGTGTCTTGAGCTAATGAAAAAATGAAAGAGAAAACTCATAGCACGAAA
Organism: Amblyomma americanum; assembly: GCA_030143305.2. NCBI lineage: Eukaryota > Metazoa > Arthropoda > Arachnida > Ixodida > Ixodidae > Amblyomma > Amblyomma americanum. The sequence continues at coordinate 11,626 of JARKHS020026551.1, read as the reverse complement.
ATTCAATGGAATTAGAATCGTTCCGTTGTGCTGACTCATAACTGCAGGCAAGACAGAGCAGATGGCCTCGGCATTTGTTAGTGAAAGTTGAGCACAAAATTTAAACTTAGTGGCAGTTTCTAATCAATATACCTACTACAAGTGGTGCTGGTTCTGAAGCCTGTACTCTGTGGAGTTTTACTTTGGTGCGACATATCTGTGCTCGTCATGCCGTTTGTTCTTTTTTTGTACTTAATGGTTTTGGTGTGGATCTTATTTCAGCCAGATGACCAGCATCACACAGAGTGACATAGTAACGACGCTGCAGAGTCTCAACATGGTCAAATACTGGAAGGGCCAGCACGTAATCTGCGTGACGCCAAAGCTGGTGGAAGAACACCTCAAGAGCGCCCAGTACAAGAGGCCCCGGCTTGAAGTCGACTCCTCGTGCCTCCGGTGGACGCCTCCTAAGAAGAGGCCCAAACAGGGAAAGAAAGTCTAGGGGCCGCCTGCCTCTACACTGGCCTGCACGAATCTGTGCACTTGGGGCAGCCATCAAACTGGGAAATGCTGAAGTTCATGGCAACTGCGTTGAGGCAGTTCTTAGCAAATGCATGTAGGCCACATTCTATTGCAGTGCAGGCAAAAGCAGTCAAGCTCCATATAGGGAATGTCCTGGAGTGCCAAGAAGCAAGGTGCAAGGGCTAAATTTAGTTGCCCTGGAAGAATTTTCTGCTCATTTATTTGAGCTCAGTGCTCACTCATTTAGTCGTATTGACGTGTGGCCGGTGTTTATTTTGAAGGACATTTGGAGCGCAAAATTCTTTGCCAAACCCTGTGCTTAGCTCGTCATAGTTTGTTTTTCTTTTCACTATTTAATAGTCATTGTCATTCCTTTAATGTGAGTTGTATTATCTTGTAATATAGTGAAAATAAAGTTTAAGGATGTTTATTACAAGCAGTGGAGTGTGAAGTTTTGGGGATGTAGCAGTGCTACAAAAACTATGGGGACGCTTAAGTCATCTTAAGAGTAGAATGCGATAATTTTAGATTTCATATTGGTTGGAGTTTCTGTTGAAACTTCTTTGTGTGTTTGCATCAGTTTCTTTGAAATTTTTCAGTCTATCAACCACCATATTCAGACTGCTAGTTGCAGTAGCAGGTATGTATCCGCTATGCTTTGACGATGCTGACATTTGCATGGTTTTTCATTTCGACTATCTAAGTTGCTATCTAGAAACTAGGTTGCTCACAACCCGGTGGGCAGGTTTTGATGACGTCACAAGGTCGCATATGCAAGCGGCCGTGTCCCACTACAGGCGCTACACATTCTGGGATGCACTCTCCATCAAGACCATGTCATCATCTGGGTCCCTGGCCACAAGGGCCTTGATGGCAATGTCAGGGCGAACACCTTAGCTCGAGAACATACTATCCTATATCCCCCATTCCTCCCACTTTGCCACCCGGATCAAAACTCAATGCCTTAATAGATGCCTCTACCCTCTCTTTCATCTCTCCCTCTCCTCTGAAGACTCCTGCCTCCTACAGCGTCTTCAAACAAACACCTATCCCAACCTACACTATTTACATCGCCTGTACCCAACAATTTACTAATACCAATGTCTATGGCGTGGCAACACCCCAACCCAAACACATATCACGTGGACATGTCCCCAAAACCCTACCATCTAAATCTAAAGTCGCGTAATGCGGCCCTGAAGCTGTGGGAGGTGAAGCTGACCAGCGCATGCCTCGACAACCAGGCAGCGCTCCTTCTCATCCCCGGAAGGTCAACACAAGCCTCCGGAGCCTTGGACTGAGGGCCCACCCACATGCACTCCAGCCACCATGCTCTTCAATAAACGTTTACTCATGCACTCGCTCACAAGGTCACGTGACTTCTCTTGACCTGTTAATAATTTAATTACCACCTGCCACGGTGGGCTGGCTGTGGTGACACAAAAGTCACACGGCCTCTCTCAACCAGTCAGGATGGTTTGTCATGGCAGGTTGCAATGACGGCCCAAGGTCACGTGACCTCTTCCAATCAGTGAATTTCGTCTCTGGCAAGATATTTCACCGAGAAGATGACACGTGCAGTGTGTGGTAATTCTGTAGAAAAAATTGAACATCTTATACTAGAATGTGGCGATATCCATCCAGATGTCGATGCGGGCACAGTCACTCTTCCCGAGGGACTAGGTTTTAGAGATAATGATAATGTGAATGATTGCAGTAGCAAAAAAGCCATTGGAAGATTGGGGGCTCAGAAGCAGGGAGGTGACGGTAATGTTACAAGTGCAGGATAAAAAATTGTGTTTAATGAAAATGGCGAATTTATATGCCAATTTATTACACTGTTACAAGAAATAAAAAAAAAAGCCGAGCATGGTGGCAACTGCCACCACCCTATTTCAAAGGGGGTGCTCCTATCTTAATCCATCCACGAGATACCCAGACTGGCAAAATGCAAATATCTCGGGACATGGGTAATCGCCTGTAGTATGGATAAGCACCTCTGTTGCCTTGGCAGGAATTTGTTAAGTCAAGCTTTCTCGGGAGAACGACTCAAAGGGACGCTTAAATGTAAGACCCTCTCTTGAAACCCGATCCTTGTACTACCTGAATTTTGCATGCCATTCAAACCCTGCGCCGACATCTCTAAGTATGGAACGGAAGTGGCTTTATGTTGCGAAGGTGCGACTTTTGTGTCTCGAGGCCTCCTTGGCTCGTTGCTGAAGGCTGTATGGTTGGCGTGTTTCGGCATATGTGTCTTTGTCTTCTTCCAGCTGCGAGTGAGTGGTCCTGCATGCAGCACTGTAGAAATATGTACAAGGGCCATTTAAGCATTCCACTATATGGCCTGAGAGTGGTGCTAGCATCCATGTATGACAGCAACGATACTAATAAGGACGAACCACATAGTATACGAGAAGTGTTCTGTGCCGGCAGTGCAAGTGCTGTTTCGCGCGAGAAATTCGCTTGAGCGGCTGGGGTCCACATCCGAGATGTTCTTGGGGAGTAGCGGCTTTCCTGGCCTTTCAGTAGTGTTCTCTGGGAACCGGCATCGAGATGGTCGAAGCGGTAGCTATTCTTGGGGGCTGCTTCTGCCATGGCCCTGTCATTGTAACAAAGTCAGCTGCGATTAACGCAGCATTGTTTTGTTGGAACTGTTGTGATATCCCCTGCATTATAGGGCGCAGTATTTTCAAGAGGAACACTGTTATTAGCACAGGTTCTCACTAGTGGGAATGCAGTTTACGGGATGTCAGTCCATAAGTTACACTGTCTGTGTCTTAACTTTCAGATTTTTGACCAAGAACAAAGCTGAATTTTAGCCTTTATTTGTTGAGTATTACTCGTCGGGCATGTGCAAGGGTCATGGGCACCATTGATTCTAAGGCATGGCATTTAAAGTGAAACCGACAGACTGCTGTAAAAGATAATTTGCTCAATACTTAACTCTTTCGGGACCGCCCAAAAGAAGGCAATTTTGATACGTGCTTGAAAAATATTTTTTATTCAATAAAATTTTTGCACTATCTTGTTGAAACATGCATCAAAACGAAGCTAAGTGATGGGTCTTTTATTGTAAAAAAAGTAAAATGACTGAACAGTATACATAATACAAAAAAAATCTCAAAATACATATTTTCTCCAAGTAAACAAAAAAAGCTGGAAATTTTTCAATATGAAAGTAAAATGCAGCACTAAAAAAATTCCAGAATATACAAAATGTGGTACAATACCTCTATGATAACATTGAGGTAAAAGAACTTTGCAAGCTTATGTACATTTTTTTGGTGTGCGTGATTTCTCACACCACTGTCTCACAACTCACTTCTGCGCACGCTCTCTGTGCCACTCAAGGAAGCAGTTCCGCGAAGCATTGAAGCACAAATGTGCGTTGCAGTCACTGCAGAAAACTAGTTTTCACCGCATCTTTTGTTTTCTGATAGCAAGCTTGCAATTTTTACGTCTCTCCACTTTTACGGGCTTGTGAAGTGGGGGTTTTGCGGGTGGTGGTGGAGGAGCACGAGTTTGCTTGGCTCCTTCAAGTTGAAGCTGTTGCAGCAGTTCCTCCCTAAAAGCTAAATGGTCGAAGGAAGCATTTCTGGCCAGCTCAGGGACTTCTGGATGTAATTTGCGGTATTCTTGGAATAGTATGAAACTATTCACGCATGCAATGTCTATACAGTGGAAGAAGAGAGTCTTCCACCAGCGGACGCTACGCATCAGTACATTGTAATAGCCAATCATCTGATCTGATTTATCCACTCCAAGCATTCCAGAATTGTAATCATGAATTAGCAAAGGTTTTGGGATCGAAATTTGGGTCCAGGTACTTCCACTTCTTTGTCTTCTTATTGCGGTGACTGTCTCGTTGGCTGTGTGCATCGTGCTCATCATGTTCACTACACGTCGGTCTTTCCATTGCAGATAGAGAATTTCTTGGTCGCGCAGCCATTTAATTTCACCTCGTTGAGCTTTCTTTTCCCAGCGTGCATCTTTCAGTTCAGCAGGGAATCCCCGGCGGTCTTTTCGTGTTGTTCCGCAAGCCAATGTTTTCCGGTCGAGGAGGTGACTGAACAGGTGTGTGGAGGTGTAAAAGTTATCCATAAAAATTTTGTAGCCCTGATCAAAGTATTCTGCACACAGCTGGCAAACTACATCAAAAGCCAACCCGTGGGGCCCTGGCTGGTTGCGCTTGCCTGTGTATACAGCGAGCTGCACTGTATACCCGGTTTCCGCGGGTCTGCAAGGACCCATAGCTTGTAGCCCCATTTCGTTACTTTATCTTTCATATACTGCCGTATCCCTGATCTCCCTTTAGATTTCACCATGCGCTCATCCACAGAGAGGTCTCGATGAGGCTGAAAGAGCTTTGCCGACACTTTGTTTATGTGTTGCAGAAGCCACCACACGAAGCGAAGCTTTCCTTTTGACATCTGGGTGACATTGTCCAAGTCAGCGACATGTAGCATCGCAAGAAGTGCGATAAAGCGACGCCGCGGCATAATTCGTGGTGGCAGCAGACCACTGTAGATGCTTCCTACGTTCCAGTACAGCTTGATGCGTGGTGCTTTCAAGATAACCATATAGATTATGAGGCCAATGAACTTTATCATTTCACTCGTAGTGGCCTCTTCCCAGGACCCATCGGGACGGGCATGAGTGGGCTTCTCCAAGATCTTCATCCAAGCATATTTGTTGGTGTTATCACAAATAGTTTGGATCACTTCCGCCGAGAAAAAAAGGAAAAAGAAGTTGAGGGCGGTCAGGAATCTCTTTGTGGTGCTCCGGAGTGCCACACCCACATCCTCGGTCAGATGCACACCAGGTTCCCGCCTGGGAGAAAACTGAATACGCTTCTGTCGCGGGGGCAGGACGTCGTTCCCATAGCTTGTGGAAACCCTACCAAACACAGAAAAATAACGAGAACATATAGAAATCCTGCGTAAATACTCAAGAGCGAGCGGAAAGGGAAACTACAGACTCACCTACGGACACTAGCTGACGGTCCAGGTGATCGCGATGCTGGATCACTCTCTGAACTGAAATCAGAGCTTGAGAAATCATCTTGTGACTCCTCGCTACTCGTTGAATCAGTCGAAGCAGCTGAATCACGCGACAGAGGCTTCTTTCCTCGCGCGGCCTGACGCGACGTCGACGCCATGCTTGTCAATCTCGGCCGCCGTCGCGCCCAAGATTAAAATCTCTCCTACGTCGCCGCCTGCCGCGAGAGAGGCGAACTACGTAAAAACGAAAACTACAGATGTGCAACGTCCCCACTAGATGGCGAAACGTGTTCCAACGCGAGAATTTCACGCTTGAGAGTGCGGGGAATTTGATCGTGCATTTTTGCACGCTATCAAAAGGCGAGTGCCGCTACCGCAACTCCCAAAGAGCGACTACAAAATACCCTGCCGTCCGCGAGGCTGGAACTTAAACGACTTTGCGCCACGCCAACTCGAACTCGCCATGTGCGCGGCAGCCAAGGTTCCTCTTCAGGCCGCACTAACTGAAGACACCATGCGTGTTAATTCTAATAACAACACGCTCACTCTGAGCACCCCGGCACGCCAGCGAGCTGCAATGTACTCCGAAGTCAAAGCGTTCCAGCTTGGAGATCACACCTATGAAGTGGCAACGTATGTAGCAGCGCCAGACGACTCAGTCAGAGGTGTCATTTATCAAGCCTACGACGGAAGCTCGCCGGAGGAAGTCCGACAAGGCTTCATTAATCGCAAACCGGGTGTCGTGATCCTCGACGCTCGTCAGCTGGGTCGTTCAAAAACGATCCAGATAACATTCCAAGGGAACAAAGTTCCGAGCCAGATCTACTATTGGGGATCCGTATTCCATGTGCACCCTTACCGGGAACAAGTCGAAACCTGCTACAACTGCAGGAGAGTCGGACATAGAGCCGACGTCTGCTACAGACCCAAAGCCAACCTGTGCCACCGATGTGGCGAGAACCATCCTGCACCTCCTGATGGGGAGCCACTCACATGTAAACCCGACTGCATCGTGTGCCATGCGGCACACCACACCGGGAGCCGGAATTGCAAGCACCGCCTCGTGGTCCGGAAACAACAACCACATCGGCTTAACGAGGGTGCGGCCCAGCATCACGTGGAAGGTGCGGCCCAACATCACGTGGAGCATCACCCGAGATCCAGGCACCGATCTTCGAGCCGGGCGAGGAACCAAACATGGAACCAGGGCAGAGATAGATCCAGTTCCTTCCCGCCGCTGAGTGGGGCGGCTGATGGAGAGAAGAGCACAAGTTCAGACCGAGGCAGAAGCAGCAGCCGAACCAACAAAAAGGTGAGCTGGCCAAATCCGGCCTCCCAACAGATGAGCGCTCAGGAGAAGGAACTTATAGAACAATTCCACAAAGCGCTTAAGGCGCGTGACGAGGAAAACGCCAGACTAAAGAAAGAAATGGCGGAGCTTCGTCGACTTGTCATGGCCTCGAGAGAGCAAAGAGAACAGTCACAGCAAACACCTTTGCAAGCCTCTCTTAAAGCACCCATTCCCGCATGCGAGGCTATGGAAACAGACATGAGGATTCATAGCGCATTCTGTGCGCTATGAATCCTCATGCTGATTACCCACTAGCCCGAACCCTGACCCTTCTAAGGAAACAGACAAACGCACCGCAGTTAAAAGACCCCCTCCCCCCGCGGAGAATACCCAAAACAAACGAGCCGCCGAAGCCTCTACAGGCGATGTACCGCAGCCGGCTACGCCCGCTCCATTAAGAGCTGACCCTATTGCAATCACTACAAGAGTGGATAGCATTCAGAACAAGGTAGACAGCCTAGAGGTTAGAGTAGGAAACTTAGAGGCTAAGGTAGATGCCTTAGCAGTGGAATTCAGACCGTTCCAAACTCAAGCAATGTCTATGTTCCAACAAGTGATGGAGAAGCTGACCGCATTGGAGAACAGCTTAACATCATTACAGGAAAGAGTGGATCACCAATATGGCCCCGTCGCAAAAAATTGAGGTATGGCAGTGGAATTGCAGAGGCTTCCGGCGCAAACGGGAGAATCTGCAGTTTCACATTCAAGCACAACAACGTCCACCAGACATTATTGCTCTACAAGAAGCTAGTGGCGCGGTCAAATTACCGGGCTATAAGGCGTTTCTTCCGCCAGGATATGATGCCGGCTCAATTACGGGCGTGTCCACTGCCGTATTATTGCAACGCAATATTACTGCTCTACAGCACTCCATAGAAAGTTCAAAGGAAGACTACGTCCTCCTTGAGATTTTACCCAAGAAACGAGGAGATACAAATTTGTTTCTGCTTAATGTATATAGCCCACCCAAAGATAAGGGTACCGGTATACCGGAATTACTTATCAAGACTCTGAAACTAGCGACTAAAGCCCAGCTATTAATAGTAGGAGACTTTAACGCACCACACCCGGAATGGGGATTCACTAGAGCCGGTCCCAAAGGCAACAGGGTATGGCAAGTGGTCCAAAATCTAGGCCTAACTGTCCTGAACAACCCCCAAGAAATCACGAGACTAGGCAACAGTACATGTAAAGACACGTCGCCAGACCTAACCCTGGCAAAGAACATACAAAACCGAACATGGACTAACACAGGACACACGCTAGGCAGTGACCATTACATTATATATACCACCTTTGAGACAGCAAAGCATAAATCAGTCTTCAACAAAGTAAAAATTACGGACTGGGACAAGTTCAGGGTAATAAGAGAACAAAGACAAAAAGATGAAAGCACAGACCCAGTAATTGAACATCTCGGGGACTGGGTGGAATCACTAAAAATGGACATTAAGGCTACCACAGCCGAAATCGGCACGGAAGAAGGACAAGTCAGTGACTCTAGGTTATTGCATATGTGGGAAGCACATTTCAGCTTGCAAAACCGCTGGAAGAGGAACAAACACAACAAAAATCTTAAAACGAGAATTGCACAGTTGCAAAGACTAATTGAAAAATATACTCTAGAGCTTCAACACAAACAATGGGAGCAAATTTGCGACCGCATGAATGGCAAGCTCGAGTGCAGGAAAACTTGGCATCTGCTAAGGCACCTTCTTGACCCCACAGAGGCTAAATCAACTAAACGAGGTCAACTTATGAGATTAGTGCATCAGTATCAAGGCACCACAGAGGGGTTCTTAACGGAACTACGAGATCGATACTTAAACACAACCCCAGATGGACCGCTGCCAAACTATCAGGGAACACCAAACGAGGACTTGGACGCTGAGATTACGGAGTCGGAAGTGTGGCTTGCCATGGGGCAACTACGCACCACGTCTGCAGCCGGGCCTGACGGTGTTACTAACAAAGCACTTAGAAAATTGGACGCAGGGTCAGTGACAGCACTCACTGATCTCATGAACAAATACTGGACAGACGGAAACATTCCACAAGAATGGAAACATGCAAAGATTACATTCATTCCAAAGCCAGGCAAGAAATTGTGTATAGAGAATCTACGCCCAATCTTTTTAACATCCTGCTTAGGAAAGTTAATGGAACATATAATTCTCAATCGGCTACAAGCATACGCTGAGGACAATAACTTACTCCCTAACTCCATGCTAGGCTTCAGGGCTAATCTTTCTACCCAAGATGTTATGCTGCAACTCAAGGCAGACATAATAGACATGGAACGCAGCAGAGGAACTAAAGCCGTATTAGGCTTGGATTTGAACAAGGCGTTTGATAATGTCTCGCATGATGCTATCTTAAGGAATCTCTCGGACATCAACCCAGGGGAAAGAACTTTCCAGTACATCAAGTCATTTCTCAGTAACAGAACGGCAGAGATTGCAGTGGGAGAGATTAAATCAGACTCTATCTCAATTGGAGGTAAAGGAACGCCACAGGGCTCAGTCCTGTCACCCTTCCTTTTTAATCTCTCACTAATTAAAATTCCTTCTAAATTAGCAGCCATCCCGGGGCTGCAACACACAATCTACGCAGATGATATCACTTTATGGACCACAACTGGCAGCGATGGTCAGATAGAGGATACCCTGCAACAAGCTGTAGACATAATACAAGACCTGGCGGGTAAAGCAGGGCTAACCTGCTCGCCCTCGAAGTCCGAATTATTTCTAATCAGATACAAACCAAGGGGCCCTCGAGCAAAAAATTACAAACCTCCGTCTCCACTGAAAATCTGGGTGGAAGGGCCCCCTGTAAAGGAAGTTCAATCTATAAGAATCCTAGGACTCTTCCTTCAGTCGAACCGGAAGAACAAGAAAACACTAGCAAAACTCCAGACAACCGTCAATATGACGGTAAGACTAATTAGACGAATTGCAAGCAAAAGGAAGGGAGTGAAGGAGACAGAACTTTGCAAAATAGTACAAGCATTTGTAGTAAGCAGGCTTGTCTACGCACTCCCATACTTAAAATTAGACAGTAGTGAAAAAGCCAAGGTAGGGTCTATGATTAGCACAGCATACCAGGTAGCATTAGGGCTACCGAACTGTACCTCCATCGAAAGGTTTCTGGGCTTGGGAGTACACAACACCTTAGACGAGCTTACAGAGGCACACTTAACAATGCAGAGAGGCCGGCTTTCCCGCACCAAAGCAGGAAGAACCATACTTGATCGTTTAGGACTAGGCATACAGTTGCCACCCCAAGATACCAAAACACAGATACCTGAACGCATCGCTAAGGTAATAAGAGTTAAGCCACTAGCTAAGAATATGCATCCTGCTCACCACGAGGGGAGAAGAAGGGCTAGGGCAAAAGCTCTACACAACATATACAACCAAGATGAACATGCAGTATATGTAGATGCCGCAGAATATCCCCAGAAACAAGCGTTCGCACTAACGGCGGTGGATACGCAAGGTAGACTGATAGTCTCCGGCACTACCATAACGAAATCCTCGGAAACGGCAGAAGAGGCGACAATCGCCCTTGCTATCATTAACACAGAAGCTACTACCATACTCAGCGACTCTAAATTTGCCATACGCAATTATGCGAGGGGCAGAATTTCTCAGGCAGCAATGAGCATATTGGGTCAAACCAAAGACTTAGACAGAATTATTGAATTGATATGGGTCCCGGCTCACTCGGGGAACCCTGGTAACGAAGCGGCACACATAACAGCTCGAGGATTCGTCAGCCGAGCAGGGGACGCTGTCGTTGCTGAGTGTTTTTCGAAGGACGGCCTATCATCTTTTCACGATACTACTAATCATTTTAAACTTGAAAGGAAGATATTCCCTCCTCCAGACAAAGCCTTTAATAAGGAGCAGGAGACCGCTTGGAGGCGACTCCAGACGCGATCCTTCATGACGCCTTACCTGTTGTCAAAATTCTACCCGGTGAATACGACCCTGCATGTACATTATGTGGTGATTTAGCCACTTATGATCCCCTATTGTGGAATTGTAAAGAGGAGCCGCCCCCGAAATCTCTAATACAGGTTCCTACTCTCGAGCAGTGGGAGGCCGTGTTGGTCAGCTCAGACTTGGGAGTTCAAACCCGGGTCATTGAATGGTCTACTCAGGTCGCTATCAGCCGTGGACTGATAGCCACCTAGCACGGATCGTCTGCATTCTGCCTTTTCTGACGAATTAAATGTTTTCCAATCCAAATTGCACGATATCCGGACTGCGGTCCTGAAAGAGTTAAGGACGGAGTTCAACTGATTTACTGCAGCGAAAGAAACCATCTACGGAGACGGATGAGAAATTATCAGATGCACATGCCTCTTTCCGGATTGCAAGTGCTTGAATGGCAGCAGCTGCCATACACACATTTGACCAGCACATGGGAAGATGCTGGAGACCTCAAAAATGGCTTGGAAATATTTTTGTGCCTGAAAACTGTTTTCTCAAAGTACTGCAACATTTTATTGGCCGCCTGGGATCAGGCGGCTATGATAAGTTGCAGTATTTCCCCCACGGAGGCTTGGGCACAGGACATCATGAAATTGAGTAAGAAAGGATAAGCGAAGGAGTTTTTTTCAGGAAGACATGGCTACCATTTTGATTTTCCCAGAACTGAAGCAGTTTGGAGCTTTGGTCAAATGGTGTCCGAAAATAAATGCGACCCTGGTGCTATTCGTAGTATGCATATAGAATCGTGGGAGAATTGCTGTGGATCGAAACAATCT
>JARKHS020026550.1:0-73354 GCA_030143305.2 Amblyomma americanum | reverse complement strand
GAGTCGAATGGGATGATGATCACTCCCCCAGCAGTCCAGTTCGGGACGCCAGCTAACCGTCTGATGGCCCAGCCACCAGCCCAGGTCCGGTTAATGCGGTATCATGGGTGGGTGGGTGGGTGCTGCGTCATGTAGGAATGAATACGTCAATAAGCAAGAGAAATTGTCTCTACGTAAGCGTATCGAGGAGGAGACTGCCACGTTCACTGGACACAGAGTAATACCACTCACGGTGAGGGGCATTGAAATCTACGGCATTGCGAATACAGCCAGGATGATGATGACAAAGCCAGGTGAGCCACTGCAGTCGGAGACGAGGTGCCCGCACCGAGTAGGGACTCATATAACACTACACAGGCAAAATCGCGCACTGAGAAAGTTGCACCTTTACGGCCACCACCTATTGTCACGCGGTGCACCATATCTCCATACATAGAGCCGTCTGAACAAGAGAGGTGCGAACATAAAGATCAGCCTTGCCTGTTTCTGTAGCGATAGCTACATCACGCTAGCATTTCGAGCCTTCAGTGTGGCCACCCCACGGCCCGTGTCTGGTCACGTGGTTGGTCACGTGGTGCGGAGCAGCTGTCGGCAGCGCGGCGCGCGGCGAAACCAAGTGGGGGGGGGGGGGGGGCGGAGTGAAGAGTGCGAAAGGGGCAGTTAGTGAATACGCGCCCAGGGACGAAGATGAAGAAGGAACGCCCAGCGAAACGGAGCGGCAAAAGACTGACTTCATTCCTACTGAGCGAGTTCCACTCGGCCAGCTGTAGCTATCGCGTCACTCCAGGTTTAACCAGAGAGAGAGAGAGAGCTAAACCACAGCCATTTGTTCATCTGACAAGCACGTGCGGCGATCTGGGATGGATGATGTTGCGAATTCGTTCGCGGAGCTCACCAACATTGTTGGCGAGTCCCCGGCAATCAATTGAATTACGTATGGCTGCAGTTTAGGGGGAATTTGTCACAGTCGTCATCATAAGCGTTCCGCTAGAGTAGCAGCCAGGGTCTGTAGCTTTTGCACGACATAGCGCAGAAGCGATGTCTGGTCAGTGGCCACTAGTTTTTGCTTTGATGGTTTTTGTTCCAGCCTAAAAAGCGGAATCGACATCCAGTCGCACATAGCGTCCTGCGGCATAATATTTAGTACAAGTGTCACGTGACGTAGCCATGAGGAATATTTTCGCCTGTATGTGCGGCTAGCATTAACAGAAAATGCCCCCGGCTAACATTCCGATGAGACATCAACATACAGGTTCCAAGAGGTTATACCAAAAAGACGAATTTATGATAATGTTATGGTTCATTACGCTTGGCTTTTATTGTGATTTTGAATGGCTGTTTTGAATGAGGGCTTCTATCTCTGCATAGGGATTTTTCTGGCAACCTCACCAGTGCTGCTTGAGTGTATTTTTGAGTTGCTTGAGGGTTATCTTCACTACATAATTATCTGACATTTTTAAAATCTTCGTCTACAAGATGCAATACGTCCTAAACATTTCGCCTTTTTATGCCAGCACTAACTTCTTTAACTAAAGCTTTTTCCCTCATGCCCGTCAAGTTTGGAATTCCTAAGCAGGAAACAAGCGTTCATTATCATTAGCTGAATTTTTACAAGCTTGTTCCTGATGTTTTATCATTGCTTACTTTATTTCTTTTTATTTTTTGTATTGTTTCTTTGTAATCTACACATTCCCTCAATAGCGTCGCCAGAGGCTGCAGTATGTGTAAATAAATAATAATAAATAAGCCGTGTTTCGACCTAGAGAGGCGCAAGGTTCCCGCCATTGTCGCATTGAACGCCGGACAGCTCTGACCATACAAACAGCAGCAGTGTCCAAAAGCAAAGCTAAAAATTGTTCCGGAGCCCTCCACTACGGTACCCCTTTCATCCTTTCTACTTTTATTCCCTCCTTAATCCCTTCCCTCACGGTGCGGTTCAGGTCTCCGCCGATATCTGAGACAGATACTGCGCCATTTTCTTTCCCCAAAAAACCAGTTTTTCCCAACGCATATTCTGGCAATCAGTAAAGCATACTTTACCGGCATACCTTCGAAGATTTGGTTACTGATTCGGAGTTCCCGGGTTCGAACCCGACCGCGGCGGCTGCGTTTTTATGGAGGAAAAACACTAAGGCGCCCGTGTGCTGTGCGATGTCAGTGCACGTTAAAGATCCCCAGGTGGTCGAAATTATTCCGGAGCCCTCCACTACGGCACCTTTCTTCCTTTCTTCTTTCACTCCCTCCCTTATCCCTTCCCTTACGGCGCGGTTCAGGTGTCCAACGATATATGAGACAGATACTGAGCCATTTTCTTTCTCCCAAATAATAATAATAATAATAATAATAAAAGTAATAATAATAATAATAATTGTGCTCGTACTTGAACCGAATTGCCACACAAAACTCTTGCATGTGGTGACAGTTGGGCCAGCGTTCGCCGACAGTTAAAGCGAATAAAAAAAGGTATGAGAATTTATTTACACATTCCAATTACTGCACGTGTGAGAGCCGGACCAACGCATTTTCCCGCCGTGTTCATCAAAGTTCGTTGATCAAACTCTACAGCTAAATAGCGTAAAGACCAAGGCAATAGAGCTTATAACAGCAGCTCGTTGCTGTCTTGTGTCATTGAACTCTACACAAGCCTGGGTGCTTTTCCCGCCTATGAATTGCAAAACTGAAATCAACTGAATACAGAGATAAGCAGGGCATGTGAATGTGGCTACACGACTTGTGTCTTCGTTAGTGACAAGCAAACGTCATGTTTTAACCAATCTTATTGGAGCCTAACTTCTATTCAAGTCGGATTCAGAATAGCTCAGACTAAACTGGCTTTTGATCTGTAATATTTCGGATTTGTACGATGTTTTTATCCTTAACAATTTGTGTTGGATTCATGAAGTTTTTATTTTTGAAATTGTTAAGTACCAATAGAAACATTACAGTTCATAATTTAAATGTTAGGAAAGGTTATGCACGATACATTTTCATTCAGAAACAAGGTTCCAGCACGTGGAAATTAATATGCTGTTCTGAATGAACGGATGTAGGGGTTATTATTCGGTAATAAATTCGTTATTCCAAGAATTCTATGAACTAAGTATTCGCACGCACGAAGTTCTGATTTCCGTTGAACAACACAAACATTGTCATGCTAGTATGGACCAGCCGAAATTCGTTCAGTGAGAACTCCAGCGTAAAAAAAAAATGTACTCTATTTCAACGAGAGTACGTCCTCGTTAGTTTTTGGGCGAAGCAAAAGTGTCACCTAGATTTATGCGCAAATATTGTTAAAACATCCTAAAACTTCCGCTCTTAATTCAGCCGCAAGTTTGGAAACCTCGTTTCGAAAATATCAGAACGTTTCTTTATGAGCTATATATGTTTGCTCTGTCAGGGGAAACTTTGACATGTGGTCCATGGTTCAAAATCTGAGTACTGCGCTACGAAGCGGAAACAGCGCAAAATCTCTTCACAAGAAGACAGGCTAGCGATTTGCACGAAGCCCGCTAGACATCGCGGTGGCGGGTGGTCTCACATCCCCGCCTAATTAAACTAACGAGCAGATTTCGGGAGCATCCCCCCCCCCCCCCCCCCCCCGGATCTAGACATCGGGTTGCTCGCGCATCAGTAGATACCGACGTAGGTAGATGGCTCGCACACGCGATCTGGCGGCTAGTGTGCCTCAATGGTGCATATGGACCTAGCATGTCTCCAGAGGTTACGCGTGCAGCTGACGACGAAGCAATCTTTGTCGGGTCTCTAATTATTCTAATTATGATTAATGTCCGACTATGTGCACACTATGTGCGCCAGTTGCGAAGAAGCAAATAATGATTTGGTATTCATAGACTTGTCCAAGAAAATTTTAAAACCAAATGGCGGCGGCTTTATGCTTCTTTGAAGTATGTTCTTCACAGCTTGCTTTAGTTTTGTTCAAAAACGGTGAAGAATGTAATATAGTCATTTAGTTAAAAACCATTGGCCAAGTGCTTGTTCAGTCAGCATTCGTGGATGAAATTGTACAGGGCGCTGTTTCAATAGGTAATAGCTAAAATTAAGCCTCGAAGTTCGATTACGATTTATAGGCAAGGTACCTGCGCTTCCCTGTAGGCATGGAAGTTGCCATGGAGTGCTCAGCTACAATGCTTGACAACATTTTTTCTTCTTAACGGCACAAAACGTTTTGATAAATCGGCCTTTAAATTTTATACTTTGTAAAAATTACCTTATTTGAGATTTTACCTGCGCATTCGTATGACAGATGACCTGTCTAATTGCCTTTGGACACACACAGCGCTTAGTACTCGCTGAGCACACAGCAACGTCACTGTGTGGCAACAGTTGCTGCTCATCTGTAGAAAAGTTTGAAGTGTCAATTGGTCGTCCACAGTTCGTTTATCATTACACTGACAGGTACTGGTTACGGCATCCATTTATCTTCTGGTCAGGTGTGCTTCCAGTCGAAAACACGTCAACACTTCGCTTTCTCAACTTCTGCTTGATGAACGTAGGCAACGGCTACGGTGGTCGCTGTAAACTTTTGGAGAAAAAAGGCGTTGTTAAGGAGTTGGCTGCTTTCGTCGAAAAACGTGCTATCCAACCGCGCTTCTTTTGAAAGGAAGAAAGGCTCTGCTACTCTTCTGCAAACTGCTTCGACGGGGTACGAAACAAATGCCTGCAAGCTTTCCTCTGTCAGAAAGAGAAGCGCTGGCAGTCTACGCCATCTCTTTGTTCTTATTGTTTTTAGGAGTTTGGAGCTGCACTCTCATCTTGTCATGTATGCGGACATCAATCGTTCTCGGAAGACTTGGTCGCTTACTAATGTTTGCGAGTGGTAGGCTGCTCCAGCAGGGTCTCTTACTGTGCTTCACATTAAGCACTCAGACTCAGAGAGCTTATAAGTGCTTGGTAAAGGCATATACTGTTGGGAGTTCGTTTCATGACGAAATTCACAAGACTTGAGTTATCCGCCAAAGACGGTTGATATTTCATCCTTCAACAAATATGTGCACAATTGGTTTTTTTCTACTAAGCCGTGTGGGAACCGCGCTGAACTTAAACAAACAAGACACTCTTTAAGGACAACATACGAACGAAGCGCGAACTTTCAACCAATTGGTTGAAAGTTCGCGTCGTCCTTAGAGTGTGTCTTGTTGTGAAGAATAACTTGAGTAACTATGAATGAGCATAGAAGAAAAATTACACGATTGCACTTAAGTGTACTTAAGGGAGAAAATGTGAAAGCCTTTGTTTCGCCCTCGGTTTTTCTGTTTGGCCTTCCATTTTATCTTTATCTTATTTTTATTTTATTCTTATTAACCCACCACTGTCATCATGACTTTCATCATCATCACTGTCATCGCTATCACACACTATCACTATCGCTGTCATCATCACTGCCACACTCACTATCGCTAGCACTACCAATATTGAAAGCTATCATTGTCTTTATCGCTACCTTCACTGCCACTATCTATCGCTAGCACTGTCACTATCAGTAGATATCATTATCAGTACCTATCACTATTCTTTTACTATCTATTTACTATCACTACTATCGTTACATATATGTTGCTTATCAACTGCTGCTCGATCAACTCTTACATTTTAGTTTAACTGCTTTGGAAATTATGATTGACACTCGTGTTGACAACTTCCATCTGCAACTTGCGTCCACTGTGTTGCTGAGCCAAAAAAGGCTTACGCTTTATTAACGCCCCTATGGCCTCCGCAGTGTCGAGGCTTAGGATGAGCTGCCACAACACTTTCCCGAACAGAAGTCAGCGCATGCCTTAGTCAGTGAATAGTGTGTTACTGAAATTATTTCTCATCTACTTTTCTTTTACTCCCTTTGTGTGTTCCTCATATTGCGATTTTTGTTTTCGTTTCGGGTGATTGTCTTGGCACGTTTTCTATTGTGAGAACCACTTTCTTTCTATGAGAAATCAAAAAAGAACATGACTTAGAGTCCACTATTCTACGGTGCGTTAAGAGGGCGGTAAAAGCCTTCAAGGCAGATGAGCAAAGCGCATTGCATTTAAAAACAAGCGAAGATGCAACCATGTGCTCTGCGTTCTATTGTGGCGCCTTTTACAAGTATTTCGTTATTACCTAAACTATCAGGCGAATGAATAAAAGTTGCAATGTAAATATATATACGTTAATTTTGTTTTGAAGCAATGAACGCTATTCCCGGCCGCTGGCAGAACAAACGCTTTCATTGGAACGGTTCGTGTTCACGATCTCAGAGGCCACTGCAATAATTCTCTTCTTGACTATTTATTCATACTTCAGATGCTCTTTCTGGGGCACTACAGAAAATACCAGAAAGTTAAATTTGAATAGAAAAAGTCATTTTCCACAAAAGAATTTACCTTCCGTTTTTTGAACATACTTGAAAATTTGTTACCAATCATATTCGTTTCGTGGAAAGCTATTTATAGGGCTATTAAGCTATTCGACGGTTACGAGGCAAGCTTTGGATTTAAGATTATAGCGTCGCTTTAATAATATACACCAGTTTGCAAATTTTTAGGTCGCCTAAATAGCTCGTTAGCGCCTAATTAAAAAAAACCGTGCCTTATTCTCAATCGACGATTGAATGAAGTGTTTTCAGATGGCTTCCTTGACAATTTGTGCTTTTGAAGAGCTTAGAAAATCTCTTATATGCATCCTGGTTCTGCTGCTGTTAATAATATTTATATTGCATCTTGTCTGGCATCGATCAGCTGACAACACCGGCAGCACCTATCGCGCACAGGTCCGCAAAGAACCGGGTGTTTCCGCTGGTTGATACGAAGGCCGGGGTGATCTTATGCCTATTTAATATCCACGGAACGGGGCCTACTGCTGTCGCTGACGACAGCGCTGCGGAGCGCCACTATACATCATGCAGGAGGAGCGTGAAACCATAGAAGCATACGGAAACTATGTGCCATTATCGTTCATAACAGTCTTCGTGCCTTCCAGTGAGGCACGTTATGGGCCATGAATAGTGGACGAGCAGTTATTGCCCATGCGATTTGTTCTCTCTTGCAGGACTTACTACCGGTGCTTGCGATGCCGATAACCTTAACGGATTTCTCTGGAACCTTCTGACGTGGCGTATGCTTTATTGCTTTTCTGCTGCCAAATAGTGGATGATAAACTAAGTGATAACCACGCTTCATCTCAATATACTACCTGCCATACGCCGTGTAGTTTGTCTTGTTTAACAACGTTTGTACGACGCTGTCGGTAACCGCAGTTCATGGTCCACATGATGAAAAAGCAGCATGACCCGACCGCAATATGATCGCTATTTGTTACTTGTCGCTGGCGCTGAGGGGCTTGATCAATGTTGTATACTAAGCATTATGTCGCATGTTGGATAACAGACGGTCAATTTTTTTATTTATCAGTGAGAAAGCACTATAACCCGATGGGTAAACTCCTCAATGATCTTGCAATGTCTAAGGTTCTGTGCGAACAGCAGTAAATAAAAAGAGAAATAAAAAACATCTCCGACTAAGATGTGAACCTGTGGTTGCGCGAACAGATAAGCTTCGCTGGCCACTGCGCGAAAGTAATAGGCTATCGCCAGATCAAAACCCGCTTCTCTTAAACTGCAACACACTCTCGAGCAGTGCATTGGACATCGTCTTTTTTATCAACGAATACAACTATCAAACTAATATTCACGCTTCGCGCTTCGCTCTATGTGGCGGTAGCGACAGAGAGATATGTGCTGCATGGGAAGGCGTGCATAGGATCAGCGTTATGGGAGAAATATGGCACTAGAGCAATAAGCGTTGATGTTGACAACATTACTAAAGAGAGGCGGTACTGGAGCGTACAGTGCCAGGGCACATTGAGTAAACTGGCGTTGACGATAATAGGTTGAAGACGCGCATAACTGGCACTCTAACCCAGTAGACACCTCAATTGTGCTTTCAGGAAATTAGTGATGGTGTCCACCTGCCAAAAACTGCAAAAAGTTGAAAAACGCTTCTTTTGGCAGGGCTGTGAGCTCCTTTGTCGTGGAGCATTGAATGACCTCCTCGCTCCCCATCCAGCGACCTTTTTGGGCTCTCTTCATACGAGGAAAAAGGAAAAAATCTCATGAGGAGAGGTCAGGCGAGTATCGCGGATGGGGAAGTACAGTAATGTTGTGCTTGGAAAGAAATTTTGTCGCCCTGAGAGCAGTGTGCGGCCTTGCGTTATTGTTTGAGAAGGATCCATTGTCCAGACGCCCATAAGTTAGAGCAGTGGCGTCGCAGTGTTTCACGCATGCGTTGGAGCACGCGGATATAAAACTCCTGATTCACCGTCTGCCCACGTGCGACGAACTCTTGGTGTATGATACCTCTGGTATCGAAAAAAACTGTCGCCACACCTTTCTCGACGCCGGAGAGCTTGTGGACCGCCATTCGGCGCTCTGCCTCTTTGTTTGAGGATCGTATTGAAAACACCATGTTTCGTCTTCAGCAGTGATGCTGTCAACAAATGCAGTAACTTTTTCTGCCTCGGAGAGAAAATCAGCGCTCACTGATGCCACAGTTGCTCTGACGGATCAGCGATCAGTCCCGCCGTAAACAACGTTAAATCCGCCTCGTGCGGTAGAAGCCCATTTGTGGCCTTTTTTGACTTCTCAAGGTGGGGTCAAAGACCGATTTCCCCAGCATTTCACCCTAAATTGACCGAGCACCAGACCAGGGGAAAGCTTGTACCCAATGTATCACCGGTGGGCACCCGGCGGCACTGGAGATCGAACCCCGCACCTCCCGCATGCGAGGCGGAGAGCGGCACAAGTCTGGCATTGAGATTTCGGTTCCCCAAGTTCTCAAGCAAAATTTGGTGGCATGTTTTCTTACTAATGTCGAGAGTATCGGATAGCATGCGGTTTGTAATGGTGCGGTCCTGCGGTACGATTTTCCTTATCCGAGCCCCGTTGTTTTCATTCGGTGAAGTTCAAGGGCGCCCCTGCCTTGTGTCGTCCTTCATCGACGTTCTCCCCGAAACGAACCTCTTGTGCCACTAGAGAACACGCGCCCGCGATAATGTCTCGTTGCTGCAAGCGTCACGAAGGGGCTCATACGTCTGTGTGGCTGTCTTGCCAAGCATCACACAGAATTATATGTTCACGCGCTGTTCGAGGTGGACGTACATCTCTCCACATTCACTCACAGCAGAATGCCAGACGACTAGTGACAACGCATTTTTCTGCAAGTAGTGTCATCTAGCGGCTGCCACAGCAATTACCATAAATAGCTCAGGTTAGCCCGAAAAGATGGAGCTACACATACGCACCAAAATTTGTTTTGCGGAATCATTTCTAGGACCCCTCGCGGAGGCTCAGTGGTTAGGGCGCTCGACTACTGATCCGGAGTACCCGAGTTCGAACCCGACCGCCGCGGCTGCCTTTTTATGGAGGAAAAACGCTAAGGCGCCCGTGTGCTGTGCGATGTCCGTGCACGTTAAAGATCCCCAGGTGGTCGAAATTATTCCGGAGCCCTCCACTACGGCACCTCATTCTTCCTTTCTTGTTTCACTCCCTCCTTTATCCCTTCCCTTACGGCGCGGTTCATGTGTCCGCCGATATATGAGACAGATACTTTGCCATTTCCTTTCCACACAAAAACCAATTATTATTGTTATTAATCATTTCTAGAGAAGAAAACAAATCTATCTCGAAACTTTAATGACAAAGGATGTATTACGTCCATACTGGATGACATTGCCCTTCATGTCTCTTTGCTTGCATACAATTTTTGGCTATGCCTAGTTTCCTCTCGACTGCATATACGCTACCTCTATTATTAAAGCGAAACGTTTATTAGGCTATGTCGGTGGTTTCTTGTCATCAAAACATGTCCGCAGCCATTGTGGGGAACAAGAAAGAAAGAACGTCTAAAAAGAGGTTATAATCGAAGGAAGATTATGTGAGGATGAGGCGCAAAAAATTTGGTGATGATTGAATGAATAGTTAATTAGACCCAAGAATGCGCAAAAAGTAGCCGTGAGAAAGACAAAAGTAACGCCAAATTTAAAACACCGGAAGTGTAGTACCACGTGACCGAAAGTGTGGGCGGAGCCAATGCGCGGCGCCAAATTTGAAAGTTTGGAACGAAGCGTGGTGGGAATTAGACGAATTGCACAAATTCTCAGGCAAATAGGGGCAATAGAGCAAAAAGGGGAAAATAGAGGCGGCGAGTGTCGAGGAGGCGTCAATGCTTTCGCGTTACCCCAATGCTCGTTACCGCAGTGATACCAAATTTTTTTTAGCATGCTCAATGGTCAGCATGTTTTAGTTTCCTATGTCGTTTATCGGCCTGGCGCTGGGTCCTTGGTGTGGGGCTTCAACGCTAGGAACGCCCTGAAACATATACCAGAAGAGGCACGCCATTCTCGGAGCACCCGGCCTGGTCTGCGGGACGGGCTGCACAGTGCTGCGTAGAATGAATACAAGGCTGGCGTGCTAGCGGAAACAAGCATCGCTAATAGATGTGCCTTCTGCGAAAGCCATGATCTGAAAAAAAAATGCTGGGAATCCCTTTTAATGTTCGCCTCCGGACACTATATAAAAAGAAGGTAAATTAGAAAGGCTCGTCTCTAAACCGACCGCATGATCGATGCTGTGCTGTGCGTTCTTGTAGAGTATTAGGCGGGAGCGTTGCATTTTACCGGCCTCTTGTCAAAGCTAATAAAGATCAGTGATATTTTGTACTGCTTATGTGGCACCTAAATGTGATGCGCGATGCAGGGGCAATGCACGATGCCTGAAACTAAGTACGCTCCTAGGCTATCAGCAACCACAGAAGGAAATGCTAGTTGTCTGTTATGTGATCTGCTCAGCACCAACGCACACATTATACATTGATATTCTGTTACTTTTTTTATGAAGGAATCAGTCGAAGGTCCGTTGACTTTGGGTTGTACTATTACTTTTCACGGCTCTCACCCGTTGTGGTATTTCCCAGGGAGCACTGAAGTGTAACGACATGCTGGTTGCAACAAATTCTTTTTCTGTCCTATTTCAGCCGTTAAGGCTGCTGGCAATTTCCTAAGAAAGGTTTGTAGTGACTGCATGAGTCACGCAAAGCTACCTGCGCAGAGATACTTGCGAGTATTGGCGTCTGTTTCTCATGTTCACAAGCGTACAGAATAAGCTACTTTCCAAGCAGCGTAGTGTTTCATTCGTATCTGTCTAAACTGTATACTTCTGCTTTATCGCATGTTGTCGTTACCTGTGCACATTTTTGAGTTCGCAGACGAGTAATAAATGCAGTACGTTCCCTTTACACAACTTAGCCACGTTAAAACTTCATCCTTGTATTCACGGGCGAAAGCGTTTTTTTTTTACTTACAAACTCCCGTGTATATAGTTAATTCTGCTGAGCAAATTTAGAACTTCTGCAGACCCGAGAGCACATACAGCTATGTTAATTGAACCTGCGAAGAAGTTCCTTCTATCTTCACAGTGCAACGAGAACCCAGGTTCCGAGAAAGATATTCAAACAGCTTTTCTCTCCGAGCGGCAACCCGTAATTACCTTTGTCCGCACGTGACAGAGCAAATGAGGCATCGCCTTTCACTCCATTTATTTTCTCAATCTATAAACAACCGACATGGAACAGCTGCCTCTCCGTAATTTAAGCACCAGTCTTTTTCTCAGCTGTTGCCTTTGTTCTTTTACTACACACTGTTCTGTCATCCAAATAATTAATAAGGCTATTGCTATTAGCGACGGCTTGCATTTGAAATTAAATGACACAATTTGCCGAGCAAGTAAGCCGCGCAGTCAGTCGCTGATAATTTACAAATTGTCGCACGGAGATTGAAGCAGCAATTGGCTTGCTCGCGGATTGGATATGTACTGGACGAATGCAAGAAAATGCAGGTCTTTACAAAATGCAGCAATTATAAAGTACAAAACTTTAGAGGAGTGGGCCAAAAGCCAAACCTACAGCCTTTTTTTGGTAGGAGCCTGGCAGAATCAGTTCTAAAATACGCATCTTTCATGCAGCCGGTACTTACCTATACTAACGATTGACATTACAAAAAAAATTGTTGATTGCTTGCATAGTTATCTTACACTGACTAAGGTAACTGGTAGAGGTCTCAGTCTGGAATGACTGCCGTCTTGTTATTATCATCTTTAAATATTGCCTGAGAAAGTGAAAAAAAAAATGAGCAAAAATAGCAGGCTTGTCGTGTTAGCTAGGTTCTCAAAATATTGAGAACGGTTAGCGCGAAGCGAGTAAGTTTAGAGGTGCAATCAAGTGAACCCTGCCTCTACTCCAATGGGAACCACCAGGTACTATATAAACCCTTTTATCAGCGCTGAAACGGCGCGTTTCCGCATACTGTCTTTAAATACAGTTAAAAAAGATGCAGTATCATTAGGCCGGCTTCGTATACCTAAAACCAAATGCTTCATACCACTCTCCGACGGAAGCCACGAGAAAAGAAAGCCTTAATAAATTTCTAGATATACGAAGTCTTAAGTAGTGCACCCTGCATTTATTTCATACAATGACGCACAGGTTCGGATCGGAAACTCGATCCAGAACTCAACATAAAATAGAGAGGCAGCTAGGAAACTAGGAGTGTACCTGGACATAAAGAAGCTGCCCTTTCCTACATCTTCTTACCTGCGGCTCACGCTGAGTAGGAGTGGCGTTCAGCAGCTGAGCATGCCATTCCGGCTTCGGCTCTTGCAGCGGGAGCCCCTCATTGATGCAGGAAGAATGGAAATGCTCTATTTTACACACATTTGCATGTTAAAGCAACCATGTTTGTTACATATTCGAAAAGCCACACTGCTGCATACCTTCTTTTCTGCGGCGATAAAGACCAAAAAAATTGTTTTCGTTCGCGGCACAGCCTTATTTTCACATTTCGTACATTGTCGTTTAAAGTTTCTGCACTCTGAATTTTGCTTATCTGCGTGTTAACGGCGGAATTCGAGAAATAAAGTATATGCTATAGCCTATTGCCTGGCATCAGTTGCTTCCTTTTGTTTTGCCGTAACCAACAACCGCGAGCTGCTTACTTTTTCTGCTGCTCTTACTTATGTGATTTCACTTGTAGTTCTAATTTTCTGCCAATTTCGCTGGTTTAATATTCAGAACGCCCTCATGAATCATAAACGTTAAGCACGCGATTTTGTGCAAAGGCAGCGTCGTTCCATGCTGAGCGCTTCGCGCCTGCCCTGCCATCTGGCTCAGTTTCCATCTTTGCCCTGACAGATGGAAGAGAAAGCAAAAGGAATGGGCCCGCTTGGCCCCTCACACTAGATCTGCTCGAAAGTTGGCTCGCTGTTGAGGGGGGGACTGGGCCAACGTTATGGCAACGTGCAAGCATCAGCTTTGAAACCACGTTCAAGCAATACGCCACTTACGAAAGATATGCGAATATTTAATCCGGAAAAGAACTCAACACACGCAAAGCTCGACCTCTTTGGAAAGATGAGTTCGCTAGCATGTTTTTGTGGGCGGATAGCAGAAAAAAATGAGAAAGCAAGAAATATGCTGCGCTTCCTTTAGAACTAAAGATGGAGTCGTTACGGGCTGCTTCCCAGGCGTTATATGATTAGACTAGAAGGACGTTCGCGTTGTTAAAGCGGGCGCCACTTCAAGGCCGATGGCAAAGTAGGTTTTAGTACTCTTGCTCCGTCGGGGAAGTTGAAGAATGCTGTAAGTAAACCAATCATGATCTGTTCGACCTTGGCTTCGCTAAGTTTTATTTTGCACCAGGCACTTTTATACCCCGATGTATCGAGCCCTGAGGGACATGGCAATTTTTAAAATTGAAGCCAGCTGCTTTTAGCCAGTACTGAAATGGCACTTATAGTATACGAAGTCGCGTGTGGCATCTTCGCAGTAAAAACGATAGGATTTTTTATTGCTAACACAACTGTCAGAAGCGGCATTGATTAAAACAAGAAACAAGTATTGTGGCACACATATTTAAATTCAACATCATCTCGCTTATGCATGCTTTATTTACCATAAGATATCGCACATTTTTAACTATTAAACAAAAATAAAATTAAAAATAAAATAAAATAAAAATAAACAGCGCTGTGTTCGTCCGTCTTCTCTTCCTTCTTCTTTTTTTTTGGGTGTGTGCCATTGTGCTGAGAAACTATGAGCTTAAATCTTTTTGTGATTAATATACAGGACTGTGGAAGACCATATGATATGTATGCGCTTAACAAAAAATAGTGTTTTTCAGCAAGTTTGAAATTCGGGCTTGTTGGTTCATACATCGGAGCAATAGCGCAAACAGGAGGAAATGGCAATAATGCATGTATAAATTGCCGTCCTTTTGTTCCCAATTAAGTTGTTGGAAGTTCTTGGTCCCTTGTCCTCTTTGCGCTATTGCTCCGAATAAATGTTTGTCAGCTTCTGGCTCATTGGAAAGTCAACAGTGAACGAAAGCTGCGAAGGCATGATTCTTTTAATTACATCTTTTAAAAGCATGTCAGAAAGGCACAGCGCGTACACAGGGTGACGAATGTGAGCGACACAGACACGGTCCTGTGTCGTGGTGTGTCCGCGCTGTTCCTTTCTGTCATGTGGAATCAACTAGCCCGCAAGGATGGGGAGATAGATAAGCGGACCGGTGAGCCCCAGGCGCACATTTTTGCGTCTACCGGAAGCAGATGTGGCAGTATGAGCTTCCTAGCAGTTCCTGCGAGAAGACCCGCTGTGAACTCCACCATAATCTCGTGATCAAAGATGGTCTCCATTCACGAGATTCGCCACTCCTCGTTAAGACGAGTTGGACGACGCCGGGACACCCGGTTGAAACTGCTTTTGAGGAGGGGTTAAAAGCGAGAAAGCGAGGTTACACTTTATTTGGCAGCTTGAATCTTTGCTGCTAACTTTTAGCGGACTTTCTACTGATGGCCTGCTGCTTTTGCGGCTGGTCCGAGGCGAGGCAAGCACAGCAGAAAGTAGCGGCTGGGCAGGGTTAAAGCACTGAGTCTATGGCCGTGCACAACAATTCTGGGCAGAGGCATTTTTGAACGGGAAAAGTTTATGAGCGTTTTTTTATATATCCTATTATTTCATGATATCAATCAGTATATGCGCGGAAGTCCAGTGGGAAGGCTTGCATTTTTTTTTTCAATTAACGTTTTTGCTATCCTCAAAAGCGTTCTCTATTTGTTTTTTATGGACGTCGTAACTGCTCGACGGGAGCGACGTACAAAATTTAAAAGGGCGAATTTCCTGCACATCGGACGATTGGCGCATTACATTAAATATTTCCACAACTGTACCGTGCCATAGTCTAATATTCAAAATTTACGTCAAATAAAGAGAGAGAAATTAATGAAAACATGTTCCAAACCCCTCTGCCGATATTAAAATGATGTAAATGTCATTACCGGCTACACGATTAAAAAAATTGACGACCTGCCAAAGCCGCAAACTATTCGGTAGAAAAGTCATATATCCTCCCTAGTATTACCAGAAATTTACCGTAAGAAGTATGTATATGAGGAATCAATACTCCCGCCTAGAAAGATCTGTGTAATTAGTGAGAATAAACATTCCCCGTATAATTGTTCACAAAGATTGGAGCAGTAAGAAAGCAATAAGCATAGAAGAAACTGAATAAGTGTGCGTGTGCTTCATTAATGTCTCAGTTAGTTGTATTGCTTGGCAAATAGTGACTGTTACCTTTTCTTCAAAGCGTCCGCATGTGCTTTCTGACAAGAAGTTTTCAATTCACTTGATGATGGCAAGACCTGCAAAAGCCGAACATTTCCGCATATATCTTGCGCAGCCCTGTTTGGGGGTCCAGGGTACTGATGCGTAACGCTCCGTACTCTACCTTTAGCGACGAAATGGAATTGACAGAATGAGTTCATTTTCAACTTTTACACACAAAGATTTGTCTAAAATCTTCCTTACAGGTCACAAGGTCACACTGAATCTCATAAGGAAGCGCTGGTTAAAATATTAGATTTTGATTACGTATTATTGATTTGCAAGAGAATGGAGAAAAGTTCAACGCGGTTTTGCCCCAGCGCTCCTGGAGCAATTCACTTGAGGCGCTCAACGGTGTGTACGAGGCACATCTCGTGTTGGCTATGCTTTGGACTATTGAATAAAGGGTTTTGAATGAAGGCTACTGATTGAAGCGGACGCCACCAGCACCAAGGTCCAATTGCGGCACCTAACGGAAGCTAAACGCCGTTCGATGCTTCTAATTTATACTTCTTACATATTCGGGGCCACATCGCTGCTGTATTTTTTCTTCGCGATTAGTTCACATAAAAGCGGCCACATTTCGTGGTCCTCCAAATCGTCTCTGCGTCTAGTAGCATTGAGGTCTCCAGCGTGCGGATAAATCAGTGAGTGTCCGACAAACAATGCACGCGCAGCCGTGTTTGTGACGGTCATTCGGACAGTGACGTTCATAAAAGCACTGCCATTCTCGGCAGCGGTGCCCTGAAATGGTGCCGTCGCATTCCCCTCCTGCACCCTGGAATGTTCGCTTGCGCAGCTGTATGTGACCCCGAAAGGAAAGCCAAGGGACTCAGACAAAACTTGTCTTGTTTCCTCGCGCTTAACTAAACTGAAGCGCACCACTGAAATATTCCCTTTAGAGGTGTTAGGCATTGTGGGGAGTCGTTTTTTTTTAAGGGTGGGTGTCTCCATGCTACTGTTTATCTTTCCCTCTTCTAATTACGCACCCTTCCCTAGCTGCTTCTTTCAGGAATCGTAGCTTTGTGCCCACGACAGCTTGAAAATAATCAGCTATGCTCCTTCAGTTGAGGGAAGTTTTTAGCTTCCACGGTACGGAAAGGTTTTTTTAGCAAAAACGCTCCACAGGCCACCATGCGAAGTCATACTGTTTTGGCCCACATTTGATGGGGATGAGAAGCCAATTTCCTGAAGCTTTATTAGTTTAGCGGGAATGGAGCTGTATTGTTCATATTTTCAGATTTGCGGGCCCTTCGATAAGTACTTGAGTAGAATAGAAGGCTTACTAAATATGCAGGAAGTGTGAAAGAGGGCTACGCCAATGTTTCGCTCTACCTCATACCACAGAATTTAAGAAGCGCTGCAAGTCTTACCGATTCTGTGATCGAAATCATGACTCTTGTCAACTTTCCGGTAAGTGTTCGCGTTCTGACTCTCCTTTCTGGCAACCAGAAAGCAGAGGTGACACTTCGTAAAGACCACGCTCAAGCCAGCGGCAACGATATCACTAGACATTGTCTATTCACTCTGAATACAAACAATGCCAGTTCACCAAGTGCCTAAATAAAACTCATCCCTAACAAAAATTGCACACGTCTTTTGCAGATGGTGGCGGTGGGCGCACAAATAGTGCTTGAAAGGGCGCGAAATCCTCTAAGCAGGCTCTGAGATGCAAAATTAACTGTGTCTTTGACACTGTGTTATGAGCGTCTATTTGTGGCCAAAGATAAGAAATCCGCGATTGCTTGTATGAATACCACACGAGGAACGTAGACTGTTTGCCGAAACAGCAGGAATCTCAACCGTACATGGTGTCGGCCCTTTGCGGCTCGTGATGTCCTCTCATTTTGGCTATGTTTTGTGTTGCTGCAACCCACCCGAGGCCGTTCATGGTCTCGGCCATGTTTATCGCTGCTGCTAACGAGCAAGCAATACCAGTAATTCCGTGCAGCGGTCCAGACTGGCCGGTTCATTCTCACACTCACCCAGCGCTCTGAAGACAGTGGCAGCCCACCGGCCACTGCCACCGGATTTTTGCCTGACTGCTATATTGGTCGTTGGTAGTGAGTTACGGCGCGCATTAGTGGGTTGTTTGCGGCGCATGCACCGCGGCCCATACGAATTTAATTATAATGTGCCTAAGCATGGCAGCGTGCCACTCCAGAGGCTGTGCCAGCTTCTACTTTCAAACCGTGCGTCATTAACCGCACCGCAACTGGAACGCACATTTGGCAATGACAGACCACTTGCATATATGCATGAGAATTCTTGAAGAACTAATATGCAGTGCAGTTCCTTCCTGTAAATCATAAAGCTTGAAATAAGATGTGGCTTATGGACAAGAAAATAGTGTTAGTGAAATACTAGGGTAGCGTGGCAGTAGATATTATTTATTTTCTCCTTCGATAAATCAGAGAATGCTTTCATCGGAGGTCACCTGAAGCTGAAACGCGTATTTTTCAGCATGCTACAGATTTTTTCCTTGTTTTCCCGGTATAATTGGAACAATTACAATCTCAATTAACCAGCAGGAATGTATATAATAAATTTATGCCATTGCCACAACTAAGCAGAGTTGAAGCAACCTGGAGCTCTCCTACCTGGAGCTCCACCGATGACCCTCTAGGTGGCGTCAATGTTTAAATCACTGTTCTCAACACACGAAGAATGGTGCCACCAAATTTGAGCTTTTTTTTTGACAACCCATGAGTCGTTCTGACGAACATTCCTTAGCTCTCGCTGCTTGTGACTTTTCGAATTTCAAGCTTGATTAATCAGCGAAGTCGTCCATGCGTCCTCGTTTATCAGTACAACATGCTGAAAGCCTCATGGTTGCATTCGTTCTGCCTAAATTCAGGGGCTCCGCAACAGGAAGTGAGAAAGGTACATTTCCTCGCCTACAAATGAGCTAAAGCCGTCATTCAAGGTGAATATATAATAATGCCAAAAAAATAATGCTGAGCAGTGTTTATTGGTTTCTTAGCCTGTTTTTATGCTGTTATAGCATTCAAAGAAGTTTATTCCATACATTTTATTTGGATAATTTAATGCAGTTACTTCTAAAAAAAAGCTTTGATTGATATACAGCATCCGCACGTGCGATTTATGGAATATAAAACATATTTTGCGCAGCTACCTTCAACTGTAGCCGAATTACTCCTTAGAACTGGCACTTTAGGCTTTCGTGTTTTATTTCAAAATTCATGCGTGGCAAGAATACCAGCTCTTTCAAAGAGAAGTTTTGAAAATTCCAAAAAAGGCTTAATTAGAAGGTAAAACAAGTCTTTTACAGACGCAGCTGTCATTTAAGGCGGGCATGTCTTCTTGAGTATGCATGCTAATTAATTATAAAATTAGATAACCCTGCTCAACAACATTCATACTGGCACAGTATGGCACTTGCTGCCCATGCCGAGTTTGCAGCCACATAGAAGACAACACCACACCACTTTTTGAAACGAAGAATCATCGCTCTCTAAAGGCGTGCAACGTCAGAACACATAGTGTTTCTTTCGCACAAGACAGAAACTAAGTGTGCGTGGCGCGCAGAAAGTTCAGTAAAAGGAAACGTCCACTGACGACGTATTAGAAAGCCTACAGGGCTCAATTCAAACTGCCTGCGTTGTTGTACCCCATTAGGCGCTTTCCTTTACTACGTCGCCCTGAAAAGTGACTGTTACGTAGTTGCCGATGTCTGAACTTTTTGTTTCAGCAAGAATATTTTAATTAATGTGTATCTAATCAGCATAATTTCCAAGAATATACGTCTCCCATGGTTTAAACTGCGTAGCCGAAATGATGCTGCTTCAAGTCGCACCATAGCACTTCTAAGAATTTCCGAAAATGTGTGTTGAAACGCGAGGTATATATTTATTACGTATTTCTTGCGCTCGCCTAAGCGAAATTTGCTCGATGTCCACCACTTCTTTCTTTAAGGCCTATTGTGTGGGGCATGAGATTGAGTAGAGTTCGACAGGCGAACTTGTTTGCACCCTATTATAAGTCACTCTCAATCATAAAGGCAAGTTCGCCGCCGCGGTGGCTGAGTGGTTAATGGCGCTCGGCTGCCGGCCCGAAAGACACGGGTTCGATCCCGGCCGCGGAAGTCGAATTTCGATGGAGGCGAAATTCTAGAGGCCCGTGTACTGTGCGATGTCAGTGCACGTAAATGGACCCCAAGTGGTCGAAATCTCCGGAGCCCTTCACTACGGCGTCTCTCATAGCCTGAGTCGCTTTGGGACGTTAAACCCCCATAAACCAAACCAAACCAAAGGCAAGTTCGCTAACTCAGAATATCGACCTGCACCCCAGAGGAAGATTAAAAAGAAACGTGGGGGGTGGGGTCGAGTTCAGCCCTTCTGAAAAATTAGTAGTAGAAAAAGCAGTTTAGTGCCCATTTTCACGCAAAAAAGTTTAAGAAATGCATCCTGCTAACATAGACTCAACCTCCCTCCTCCACACCGGAAGTACTACCATAGCTCGCCACTCAAGGTCACCCTGGCATAACGATGGTGCGTGCACAAACAGTTACCCTCCCGACCTTCCCTAATGGCCCACACAATTTTTGATTGGTCTCGAGAAGAGCGCACTCCCATGAACTATGTCAACTATCAAGGTTTTAATCACGCGAATTTTGAAGATAGCGTAAGATATGGACCTATTCTACATACTAACAAGCTCCGAAGCTGCCTCCAGCTGCAGGTACGGATTTGCGAGGCGGAAAATAGATGCGAGCCAGTGGAGCCATTATAAAATCCGTTACAATAGCCGGTTGGGCTTTACTTAGGGCTCTACTTAAAGGAGTGCTGGGTTATTCTGGCCTCACAAAATCTGTGTGAGCCATCTTTAGTGCACATCTGCTAAGCAGTACGTCGTATAGCGCTGGAATTATTGCTCTAATCCCCGACTCACAAACGCTGGCGAATCAGGCCGCGTTTGCTCGCTCGGGGCCTATAACCCGAGCGGGTGGGTGATGCGGGCACCAAATGCGGATCTACTTGTGTTTAAGAGGCTAGTTCTTAGCCTAATTACAGTCCCGAAGTTTGCTGCATTTTCGCAGAGGAACGCCTGTCATGGAAGAGCAGTTGCAGTGAAGTCGTCGGCCATTTTCGCAGATAATATTCCATGCGAAAACAGCGGCAAGGAGGGTACGCGCATACACAGAACGTTACACGGAAAAAAATGGCTGTGGTTTAGCTCTGGTTAAACCTGCAGTGACGCGATAGCTACAGCTGGCCGAGCGAAACTCACGCAGTCGAATCGCGAAGTCAGTTTTTCGCCCCTCCGTTTCGCTGCGCATTTCATCACCTTCGTCCCTGGACGTGGATTCACTCCCCCCCCCCCCCTCCCACCTCGGTTTCGCCGGCGCGCCTCGCCACCGGGAGCTGCTCAGCACCACATGACCAACCACGTGACCACCATGGCGCCGCCACGGCGCTGAAAGGCGGCCACGCAGCTAAAGGGGTGCCATGCTGAAGGCTCGAAGTGCTAGCCTACTGTAGCTATCGGTACAAAAGGCCTATTTTAACAGCTGGATTCAGGGTTCTTGGGGGCTGTATTGCTTGACGCAACAGGCTGCGCAGGCCTAGCACACGTCAAACTGCGCACTCATCTCAGCCCGTTGACCTGCCTTGCCGTGCCCGTGCTGCAATACCTTATGTGCCAGGCGTGAGCGAGTCACTGGCCCCCGTTTTTCGCACCTACGATGTGCATATAGTGCATGTTCCTGCGTGCAATCTTCTTCGCGAGGTGGTGGCCGTAAAGGACAAGCTGAAAAAGGAAAAATTTTCCGGCGTAATTTACAAAATCCCCTGCTCTGACTGCGATCACTCCTATATAGGGAAAAGCGGAAACTTTGAAAGAGCACAAAGATGATGCCAGAAACAAGAACGCAGCTTCCAACGCACTTGCTGAACACGTTGAAGACGCGAAGCACGTTATCGCTGGGGAAGAAGCGGCAATTATCGGCTGTTAGAAAATCTGGATGTCAAGCCAATATCTGGAGTCCTTGATTATCCAGACAACACATCACACGCTCAACCTTTACATCGGCAATCTACCGCCCTCGTACGCTAGATGCCTGCGACGGTTAGTAGAACGTAATAAATTTTGTGTACGATATTGTTTCTTTCAGTGAACAAGGCTCCCGTGTGGAAGTCGAAACGTCTCTGTCATCTTGGGTGCACCTTCTTGGTCGGCGCTTCTTTATTTTCACCCGACCAGACGAGATTTCATGAAACCTTAGATTTCATGATGCTACGACGGTCGTATGGCCAGAATTTCATCACTCAAATGCAACAGTACGTTTCGCTAACAGCCCGGCATTTTGCGCTCAAGGCTCATCTGCAATTCAACCTCATATGCAAAGCCACGAACCTAACCCTACGATCCCTCCGCTTGCTACGACCGGTCGATACGCCCTTCGGTCATAGCGTGGTGTCAAGAGCCGAACGACAGTTGCTTCAAGCCAGAATCCTGGAGTGCAAGGACTTAATCAGGTACTTGCAGAACCAAGCCTTTTTTGCCCGTCGCCACCTTGAGCATCAGTGTCCGAATATGTTCGCCAGTATCCAGTTGCACGCGAACTTCGTGGCTAGTCTACAGTCCCGTCAGCGTGAGCGCACACGCAAAGAGAAGCTAACAAGACTGCTGCCTGGCCGTAAAGGGAGTCCGACCAACAGACCTACCTCCACCGTCCACAATCTGTCT
The DNA here is from genome assembly GCA_030143305.2 of Amblyomma americanum. NCBI lineage: Eukaryota > Metazoa > Arthropoda > Arachnida > Ixodida > Ixodidae > Amblyomma > Amblyomma americanum. The sequence continues at coordinate 50,942 of JARKHS020026550.1, read as the reverse complement.
TCGCATAGGCCTACTCGAGGAGAGCTCGCCGTCCTGGAGCTTGGTTTGAACTTCAACACGAGAGCGGCGCCGGACACAAGAAAAATAACCTGTGCTGTGGAACAGGCTGTGGGGCGTGTGGAAAACAATCGCCAAGAAGAAGCTCGTACCCGTGCGATCAGCATACTCGCCAAGCTGCCACGTCGGCTTCCCACCCAACTCACTGCTGAGGAGTGCGATGCAGTTAAGAGCCTGCGAAGGAACACGGATATCGTAATCCGACCTGCTGACAAGGGCAACGCCACCGTCATCCTAAACAACAGCGACTACGTTGAAAAAGTGACGAAGCTCCTGGAGGATGAAGGCATGTACATGCGGCTCAAGCGGGACCCTGCACTCACGGTAGAGCGACAGTTGCAAAGGCTTTTGACTGACGTCTTTCACTTTTTTCGCCACAGCACAGGTCGTTATCCTTCACGCTCCTCTGCCACAATGGATCTGAATCTGCTTTATATGGCCTCCCGAAGATCCACAAGCCAAGCGCCCGAATGCGACCAATAGTGCGTTTTGCCCGCTCTCCCTTGCACCTGACAGGATTTTTTGGCCACCGGTTAGCAAGGGACCGACTTCCGTACGTAACTCCTTCGATTTTATTCACAAAGTACGCGATGTCACGATTGACAGCGCCGAGATTGAGCACGCTGACCAAAATGTTTCTTTTTGATTTTTCCCCCAGCAGGCTAGGCTTCAAGTCGCTGATTTTATATTTCCTCTCTAATTTTCAAACTTACATTGCAGGATAGCAAGCTTGGTTTATTTCTCATTGAACTACGCAAAAGAACCTTCCAGATGCAAGAAGGTTCGGAATGCCGACTTCGGAACGGAATTTCATTACTGCAGTTGTGGACAGAATCCTACGTCCTCATTAGGATGAGGATCAGGAGCTGAGGGCTAATTCAGTGTTTTTAAGAACAGTACTTCTCCACACGTGGGCACAGAGAATTATGAGGTGCCGGTTAAAACAAGATAAGGAATCGAATGTACTAAGAGTCCGGACCGTCAACTGTAGGACAGGACAGTCAGGAAAACTGATTGAATGCTTCATTCCTGGTTGCAATGACAAGAGCCTATTCGTGTAATTTTTCGACCTTGTTTTGCGTAGTTTTACATTGTTTTCAGAGAAAAAAATGTCATAAATTATAGTGTATTGAGTCTCCATGAAATAGCTTTATAAAATTAACGGCATCATAAAGAACAGGCACGGTTGCTTGCTACAAGAAACTGCAAAGTTGTAACACAGTTTCCGCTTAGTAACATTTTTTTCACTAGCCATGAACAACGAAAGTTGTAATTACTTCAAATATGTACTTTATTTTAATTGTCGCCCTGAACGTTTTCTTTATGACGGATGTGAATGAAGTGAAGTAAAATGAAGAAGTTTAGTGGACGACCAGAAATTCCAAGCTTTGAAGGGTGCTAATATTGCTGGGAAGTTTTATTCATTTTTTTGGCATCTACCAATTATTTCCTTTCCATGCAGCAGTAGAATATGGTTCTGAAATTACGGCTCATTTCGATTATCCTAAGTTTCTTGCCTAATCACCGCGGCCTTTGTCTCGTGTAAGAGCAGGAAGAGCTCTGTTTCAAGCAGGAATATCTGAAACCGGGGAAATTTTTATGAAAAAATTATTTTTTGCTGATGGCTCTATACGTCTTTCGGCCACCAAGGGGTATGTTTTGGCACAACTTCTTTCAAAAAGAATATATCATACGAAGAAGAAAGACAAGACACAAGCTAAGAAGAAACACATTTGAAAGCGAAAATATTTCGGCTCATTTAATTTCCACGTCACGTCTTTTTCGTCGTAGGGCGGCGACGAGCTAGAGAAATTGTTAAACAGTTGTTAGTGCCAAGAAAAAAACAAACTCTGTGATTACAAAACAGCAAAAACTGTCCATGATAATATGTTTCTCTAGCGCTCGACGTGAAAGGGAGCGATTTCGCTGTTACTGTTTTTTTGTATAGGAAGCCTTCAGGCGATAAGGAAGTCATAGCCGCCTTTAATTGCTGTGAATAATAATAATAATAATAATAATAATAATAATAATAATAATAATAATAATAATAATAATAATAATAATAATAATATATAATAATAATAATAATAATAATAATAATAATAATAATAATAATAATAATAATAATAATAATAATAATAATAATAATAATAATAATAATAATAATAATAATAATAATAATTGTTTTTGGGGGAAAGGAAATGGCGCAGTATCTGTCTCATATATATCGTTGGACACCTGAACCGCCATAAGGTTGGATAGAGGAGGGAGTGAAAGATGAAAGGAAGAGAGAGGTGCCGTAGTGGAGGGCTCCGGAATAATTTCGACCACCTGGGAATCTTTAACGTGCACTGACATCGCACAGCACACGGGCGCCTTAGCGTTTTGCATTCATAAAAACGCAGCCGCCGCGGTCGGGTTCCAACCCGCGAACTCCGGATCAGTAGTCGAGCGCCCTAACCACTGAGCCACCGCGGCGGGGCAACAGTGAGTACTCGCAGCAACGGAAAATGGCACAGGTACATGGTACATATGTGTGCTGCAATAAAATATAAAGGACAAAAGAAATCGAGCTTGACATAAGATGTGCATTAGTATGAGCCAGTGCTAATATGTGAAAATGGTTTATAACTTCTTCGTCCTACAAAATGAAGCCCAGATCTTTTCTTTTTACTTTCTGAAAAGCAAAATAACGTAAGCCGCTTGGTCAAGTTAAAAACAAGTGTGCTCACACTTGAAACACATACAAACATAATAAAAATTATAACATAATAAATATAAAACATAATAAATATAAAACATAATAAATAGTATTTAGGAAGACACAAAAACAGTAACGTGGAGAATGTTCAACTTAAGACGAACTTCAGAAATTTAGGAGTGCTACTTTCGAATGGTTTTTTTACTCCGTATTGGTGCTTCTGGCTGGGCTAACTCTGTCCAATGAATTCTCTCAATCTCTAAGCCTTCCTGCAGTTCAATGTATAGCTTGTGTGGTAAAGCTTTTTGTGATTTTCCTCCTCCTGTAGCTTGTGCGCTTGTATGTCACCACCTTTTGTCAATCAACGTAATTTGCTTCTAACCAAAATTATCTGCCATTTCGTGAGTGTAGCTATTTTTCTGGTTTTCTGAATGCTTCTACGCATACCAACATCGGCACCCTTGTCTTTCCCAATGCCCAAAGTTGATATGTGCCATTTTCATCTGAGGACAGCGACAAAATCAAAGCTAATCCGTTTTACGTCGTAAAATAAGCGTGCATGCATACCACGTTCCTCCTTCTTTGGCAGCCCTTTAGCTAAAACTTGTCTTTTCAAGCCAACAGTTAATTCTCCAACACACCTTAAAAAGTAATGGCTCAAAAATTGAAGCAAAATATGCACGCTGCTGCCTGATCCCGCCTTGGATGTCTGATGTATATTCTCAGATAAAGTCTTAATGTATAGTGCGCCCATGAAACCCTTGTCTTTTTCGCAGGTTCATGCGACGAGGAAGGCCCAAGAATAGCACTCGTCAGGCTTCATTTCTTCATTAGCGGAACAAACCTGCAACCCGACATGCAATTTGTTGTAAACGAGTAACCTTTCTTTTCGTGTTCACAGGCCTGCAAAGTCAACTGAGTTTCGCCTAATTTATTCGACTGGTTTTCCCCGTGCGTTATATTGATTGTTCCAGCACAGTGAACGTCAAACGTAATACAGACCAGCACGTTGATGGTGTGCATTTATTTATGCCATTTAATCAGGCCCTCTTTGCCGAAGAACACAACCAAAGAATGCTTAAAGGAAGTACTGCTGACATTTACTGTCCGTCAGTATATACTGTTAGCAGAGGATGAAATCTATGCAGAGCTCAAAATTCTCTGAAAATATAGTTCGATTGAATATGTTCATCATTAGCTGTCGTCTGTGTATATTCTTTGAGAAAGTATATACTTTAGAATTGAAAAGTTTTTAGGGTGCATGGAAAGCGCTTTAGATCAAGAGCGCCACGTTTTTAGTAATTATAATATTTCACTATCACAGACTAACGAACTTGTTTTGACCTTCACCTCTACAAGCATGGTCTTGGCCCGGTATCAGCAGTTCGCACCTCCTGCGTCGCACAGACTTTCGTTTTTGACTGTCCATTGTATAGGGCCCGTCCTTTGTATAGCCAGTCCATTGTATAGGGCCCGAAAGATTTTTAAATTTAGAGGATTTCAAGCTTACTTACTCCCTGTGGTGCCACAAACGCCAGACCACTAGGCTGGAACACAGGAGCTGCTAATATGACCCCACACTTTATATATGAAGTAGTAAAATTGAGTAAGCTATCCTCTAGCGCACCACCTTTTATATAAGTGATTAGTGCTGTACAGAACAGATTACTTCATTTTTGCTCCCATATGCGCGTGTTCTTGATTACAGCGCAGCCATAGTGGTCACATTGTAGTTGTGCTAAACTTCGAGCCAGCCGTGTAACTGAGTGACGATTGAGCATATAAAAGTCCCCAAGTGGCCAAATACAGTTCGTAAGAGCATTTCACCACCACACCGGTTGTAGCCGCGGTTAACCTTCAGATCTTGGAGCCTCACGCACAATGAAAAGTTATTATCAACTCTATTTCTGGACAATGCGCGTAGAAACCTAGCAGTGCCATTGGGGTGTTGCTGGGTGAAAACAAGGTGACATTCTTGAATTGTTGTCTAGCACAGCATGCTCAACACTTATTTAAACAAAGAACGAAAAGTTTCAGCTCTAGAGTCTGAACAACGTCTTCAAATTATGTTTGATAGTCATACTTGCTACCCCTTGAGAAACGTGAATGTGAAGGTTGTCAGCGGAAGCTGTCTAGAACCAGTTTTAACTACATTTGGTTAACATTCCTATGTTCGCGTTTGGCACAAATTTACAACCCGAAAAAGACGAGATGCTGTCAAACTGTAGATTTTATGAAGTAACAGAACTTTCAAATATTCACAGAGCAGTAAGAGTGAGCAATCTTCGAAAATACAGGTTAAAACCACTGTCTTTGAGCTGTACTTGGAAACAATACGTAGTTTTTCGATATTTGACTTGCGGGATTACCGCAATTGAACAAAAAATCGAAAGCAATGATTTTTCGCACTAGGAATAAAGAAGTTAAAATGAACGTTACCATTAAGTACATAGTGCAACTTCTTACAAATCCTAGAAAGAGGTTTTGTGAACAACCATAAAATTCTTGGAGTATACTTCTCTTCCAGCTTAGGCTTGGATACTCATAACAATTATCTATGCAAAAAATTGTCTTCAATTACAGGAGTTGTATCGCATTACCCGAGTATACATTCCTTGAAAGCCGAACTTCAGATATATCAAGCGTTATTTAATTCTCATCTAAATTATTGTAGGTTGGTTTAGGCCAAAACAACGAAGAGAAAGTTAAACAGGCCTCTAACAATACAAAAGCGAATAATATTGCGAACATGAAACCTTTGGCCACAACAAGTACCTTCAGATTATTTTAAATACTTCGTGTTGAAGGCATTTAATAATTTCGCCTATTGAAAACATTTTACTTTTCCTCTCTTACAACAATCAACCAACTAATCTCATTAGCATCTCTGCAGCGTCGTGAAACTAACGTACTCACAAGAAATTGAGATTTGTGGGAACCCTTATGGTTCCGAACATTTTACAAATATCAAATTCTGTCACATTACCTGCCACTTATAGTAAAAAAAATACACACACTTTATAATATAATAGAAAAGGTTTGAAGTCTCTTTTTTTTATTGCTATGTTTTGGTAACACTTTCTTTTGTTACACTTTATTATGTTTTTTTCTTTCTTTCTGTTCTTGAACTTCATTTCTGCACATTGATTGTACAGTGTTGTTGCCATGTTTTTGAAGTGTGTTTTTTGACGTATGATGTTATTCTCAACTTGTTTATCTGCTATAACTTCAGTGCTCAGAATCCTGTATAAAACTTCTTTTTCTATTGCAAATTATAGGTAACATCTCTGTGTTAAACATATTATGACGTTATTGATACTGCTATATAACGGTCTTCTTGGCCCTAGTCAAGGTGTATGAGCAGCTTTTAGCCAACGAGAACCTCCAAAACTTTCTGGAAGAAATAGTCATTGAACTGAATCCGCCCCGCATGCGAAAGGTGCGGAGTTCGATCCCCAGTGCCGCCGGGTACCATCCGATGATACAAGCTTTTCCTTGGTCTCGTGCTAGGCTTGTTTACGGTGAAATGTTTGGGAAAAAGGCAGTCGAAAACACCTTGAGTAGTCGAAAACACTTTGAGCCATGGCGCTCTTGGGCCACAGATGCCCTAGCGGTCTCAAAATTCATCATAATCGATACTTGACTTGCATATAAGCCCCCCCCCCCCTTCCTTCGCAACACCCCCCCCCCCAAAAAAAAATACACAAGCTTTGTCGATTTGACTCAAGAATCCAGGCACCTAACCGGCATGGCCTTGAATAATCGCCGACGAGGAACAGTCCAGGCGCTGGATTTGTCTGAATAAAAGTGTGCAAGATATACGTGTATACTTGGGCAGACCGTTACTATCAATTCGCGTTGCAATTAAGTCTCCAGTTTTTTTACGAAATCTGCAATGAATGCTACCTGTTCCGTGAATTAAATCACAAAAATGATAATAGGCAAGATATCATATCTGCATCATAGCGAAAGAAAACATAGAGAGGACACTCTGGTGAGGATGGCCTCAGGAAGCACGCCACGACTACGGAAGTGTCTAGTATTCTAACCAAATGCCAGAGGACGCAAGCGTGAAAAGAAATGTTATTATATTAAAACGCGCAGCCTTCTTGCTGCTTAATAATTATCTTATGCTTCAACGCCACTGGTTTAGTATATATATGAAGACATAATGTATTGAAAAACGTTCCAGAGCTTTTTTCGTCTGTACTGTCAGGACATGATTGTGGGCGTTGGAAAGACTTTTCGCGGGTTGGACCACAGGTTTGAAACGTTTTTAAAACAACGTTCTTGAAAACACCGACATAAAGACTCAGCACAGGCTATTGTTGTGTATTTACTTCGCAGTGGGCTGTTCGCATACGTCTTATGACGCGCAGTGTTCGTGTGTGCGCTTTGTTTACAACAGTAAGTAGTTGGATTGGGTGGACATGGGAGGCCAGAATACGAATGAATACAGGATGCACTCATTGCTCTGTGACTCATTGCCAGCAAAAAAAAATAACTATTTAAGAACGCTCAGCTTTTTTTTTCTGCAATCACTTGCGACATGTTGACTACATATTGTGTGTTCTCGCTGTTAGTATTTTCAGATTTGCTTGCATTAAGGAATTCAGTTATCTTTGTATCAAGCCTTTCTCTACTATGCTGGTCTTGGTTTGTGTCTAGCCTTTGTGTCCTGAACATTGTAGTGCTGGCAGGCGACGGACGAGGAGAAGACGAGACACAATATCGGACACACAGTGTTCAGGTTGTCAAAGCAACTTTTCCAGAAACACCAGCATGCTCTAGCTTTTATGTGCTCATTCTTTATCTTGCCCTGGAATAAATAGTTTCCTTTCCACTCCTTTTCATTAAATACTGCATGCTGAATTACCACTTGCTCCAAGCAGAAGGCAAGCGCACCACATAGCGCCCTTGATGAAATATTAACCCATACCATTCTGTATAATAAGTACGCTTTTCTGTAGAACTTGCAGCGAAATAATTTCGGTACGACGAAATGCGCAGAAGGGATAAAACGAGACATTCTGCCCATCTCCGGCCGCAGCCTAACATGGGTAACGCGCAAGCAATTCAAAATTCGCGCCAATTAAAGAGAAACAAGAAGCGAGAGCCAGTTGCTTTCACCATCCACTGGGTGCTCTAAAATTCAATGGGCGGCGCATAAGCAATCTGAAATTCGTTTCAGTGAAACCGAACCAAGAAGTGTGGGCAAGCACCTTCACAAACCGATAGGTGCCTTAAAATCAATTTCAGCGGCACGCGAGCACTCCGAAACTCGCACCAGTGAACCCGAAACAGGAAGTGTGGGCCAGTTGCTCTCACCAGCCGCTAGGTGCGCCCGAATCGATGGGACAACTGGGTTCTATGGCATTGTCCTCTCTCACCTGTTCTTCCTCTATGCCTGCACATTCAAAGAAAAATGTCTTCATCGAAACTGCCTTTTATGTCCCGAATTCCGCATTAAGAAAAAGGAAGCTTGCACTCACCTAAAAAGAGGTAATGAAACACGTGACACAAAGCCACATGTATTCTGTATTGGGCAGCAGTTGAGCAAACCTCTATTATACAGGGACTGCGCGAAGGCCTGAGGATAAACCAACAATAAAAGCGCTAATCTTAAACTTCTTAATATTTGGAGGGCGTTTGTATCCAACGTGTTCTCAAACTACTAGTCTAGCTTCGTGAAAAATATATGAGGATATCGATAATGCATTCACGGCAATGTATTCCTTCTGGTGCACGAGGACGACACGAGACCAGAGGATCAGATTTTCGCGCAGATCTGGGGGCAATACAGAAGGCTATGACTAAGCACCCGGCAAAGAAAGTTAACATATACGCTCCGCCTTGGTGTCATAGGTGCTGTCACAATGTCCGAGAATTGCAGGATTACGCAAATGCTTACGGCCCCCTCAAGGACAAGCATTTCCCTACAAGAATTATCTGCTTTTGACAGTGGCCTATACGAATCATTTCGGACAGAGTTAGGCGCTTGCCCACGTGTTGCAGAGGTTATAAATATTTCAACCTTTGAATTATGTCCTTGCCGTTGCCGGCTGCAGGATTCGCTGAGCTCCAACTGTCCCACTATGCACATTGACCTGCGCTGGCTTGTTTGCTGCTTGGACTTTGCTGCTTGCTAATTTAAGCTCCCACAAATAAAACTTCGGCTCAGTCCTAATCCTCGCAGAAAGCATGCGCTCATCTCCAAGCATAATTCTCAAGAAGCATCAGGCCTCATTCGTGCTTTCTGATCTGTCTAGGCCTAAAGGAGTAGGCAGTTGCGACACCCGGCTTTGGCTACATTAGAACCATTATTCATGGTAGGAAGAAAAACAATGGCTCAGACAAAGCGTGTTCGAGCCGTCCGACGAAGGGATGTGGTCAGGCTCGCAACTGTCGGCTTCTACTAACCACCGCCAATAAATCTTGTCCCGTTTGTTTGTCCAAAGATGCTGTTCCACGAAAAAGCCGTTAAGTCAGAGCAATCACACGTCCAGCTGTGTCGTCATTAGAGTAATAAATTATTCTCGCTTTGCTTCACTCACAATGCATAGGAGATCCTAAATGGTGAGTCATTAATCCTCCTTCAGACATCGATTACATGAGGCAAATGAGTGAGACTTATGGGCTTCCGAAAATGGTCTTAAGGCTTTTCGCGAGCACTCTGGTAAAGAAAGCGACCTCTTCATCGATCTTGGAACACAAAGTAATTCTAAATGTCTTGCCTTTCTCATAAAATTCTATAATAGCTCTTTAAAACTTTGAAAATACAGAAAGAAATAATTCTTGGCTCAAGAAACTATTCACAATGTCATAAACGTGGAAAAGCATTGACAAGTCACTGCAACAGTAATTCAGCGCATTGCAAAACTACTCTTCAACAGTAAAGACGAGCAAAAAAGATAAAGCAGTGAACAGCCTGAAACTTTTATAACTATGAACACAATTTGTCACATTAAACACCCTAGAGGCAGCAATGTCTGCTACCGCAAAGTTAGCTCACCCAGGAGATCAAGGTATAAATAAATAAATGAACTGATAAAGAAATAAATAAGTGAACAAAGAGAGAATTGGCAGAGGTTTGAGGTGTGGTTGTGAGGAGGGTTAGTGTAAAGGTTTTCTATACGACCTAGGATTTTGTGAGTGATGCAGGACTGCACCAGGTGATAAGAGAAATAATGATGTCATAAATCGCAAGAAACAACATATTTTGCATATGCGAGAGTAGTCTCCATACAGTCGTCGAGTATTACAGCCTTGGCTAGCCAAGGGGCAGTGACATTTTCTTAAGTTGCACGACTCTATTTACCGTGTTAGAGGGGCTCCCGCCGGTGTTAAACGGAAGTTCTCAATTATTAAGATTTGAAAACAAGAAATTAATGTACTTTTCGCGTCGCAAAAAATTTCACGCAGCCACTACGTATTTGCGGAGACTTGTGCCTCATGTTAGAGTAATTGGTCCCTTCGTACATTTTATGGGAAACTTTCAGCCACTACGTAAAAGCTACATGTTCCATGAAGGGTTGACTTATTCCTCTAATAAGATGGTAGTTTTCTACGAACACATGTTTTAGATTTCTAAGGTCAGCATTTTTCATTGCTGAAAATCAGCGTTTATATATTCGAGAAGAGTAAATATCGTCAAGAATTTCGAGCGCCATACAGAAGCTACGCTATCTAGAATTCAAGCACAAAGACATGCACCAGGCTCGAAAAAAATTTATTCTTGCTTGTTATTTTCGAGGCACAACTCCCCGAGAATTGCAGAGAAATCAAGATTTAATGCCAGCCTGAGCTGATTTAATGATTGTCGAATGGTCCTTTTGACATTGTCATGGGTATTTGTATAAACGTGCTCGTAACTACTTCAAAGCTACTTTTTCTGAGCTCTAAAATAAGTTTTGCAAAACTGACCACAGAACATGATTACACCAGGTATCTTTATCAGAGCGTACTTTGCTTTATTTCTCCTACTGTAAACAACGAAGAGCTGAAAAGTAGGCCAATACGATTATTATCACGGCATGTTCGTGGTATGTTCGCTGTAAAAATAAGTTTTCTTTATGAAGAAGCAGCAATTGTTGAAACGTGCATGTATACGCGCCTTTTTATGCAACCAGGCAACGAACGCCAAGTTTTTGTCTCAGTGTATCAAGCACATGGTAGACAAAAGGCAATATATATTTCCATTGCTTTTATAGAGTAAGGTAATAATGGCAGGCACTGAACAGGCAGCAGCTGCTGCCATCATTGCGTGAGCGAAAAATATAGCGCATCACCCAGCGACAGTTACGGCGGTCTTTTGTATTACCATTCCCCATCCCATATTTTCCAGCATCAGCTCCAGGGTTTGGTGGGTTTAGTTAACGTTGATAATTTTTTTTATTCTTTCGATTACTCTTCTCTGTTTATGTTTTCTCAGGAAAAGGTCGGAAACATTCACTCTCATGCATGCTGTTAGCTGACGGAATGTGAAGCTCATAGGCATCCCGCTCGGAGATGATGAAGCTGATTATGCGCATAGTATATATAAACATTGATAGAGATGCAGAAAGCCGCACCATTTCTCTTTCTGGGGAGAGGCCCGTCCGAAGTAGCGCCATTATATTTGCGCAGCTTTCAGCTGGTCCTCCTCGGAAAGCTGTTGGCAGTCTTTGTATGGACAAAGTATCCTTAATGGGGACGTAGAGGTACTCAATAGACGCAAATATTGTGAAGAGCTGCATAGGTTGCGCTATGCCGTATTTTTAATTTTGTCCACATGATTTTTTCGAAAAAGTTATAAAGAACGCAGCAAGCTGATCCCCCCCCCCCCCATTCACTACTATCTTATATCATGGCTGGTGTCTGGTTATCGTTTGTTTTATTCCGCGTGTGTGTTATTAACACCGCTGTACACTACAATTTAGAATATAATTAGGTTTTATTTTATATTACCGCAACCATAAGCTACAACAGAAGAAGAAAGATGGAGAAACTAATGCAGCAAATAAAGACCACTGCTAACGGTAGATTGGCCATATGTGATTTGCCGATGTCGTTTTTTTCTACTGTCATTACCCGGGAAACCTTTGCACACATTCTGAGTTTAAATTTAATATAGTTTAATATATATCTTAATTTTTCGTTCTCGAGTGCCGTCCTTTGATAGCCTCTCCGAACGCGCTCTCTGCTGCGGAAATCCAGCAGTAAAATGACCTGAACCTCAAGGAAATGAGGCGAAGAACAGAACTACCTGTACCTTTACTCTAGATGCTTTTTTCTACCTCTAGAAAGGTATTTTTGAGGTGAGTATGATCTAATGAGACCAAAATGCACCGCAACCATGAGCTAAACTTTTTCGTGCTGAAAAAAATACTCCGCCCATGCTTCCGCGCGCGCACTCTTAGTTACTTAGATTTTTGTGAGTTATGAGCAAAAACTCTGGCTTGTAAACAGACTTGTAAATCGTAGAGGTTTTTGATGATATAACCATTTAACCATTTAAGTCTCTAAGGAGGTGGTAAGAAGTCGCTTGCGGTGTTGCTTCATGCTTACCTACTACATTTCACGTTAAAGAGACGACCACCAGCGGTGAACAGTGTTCCGCGATTAGCGCTCCTTCGTATGGCTGAACATCTCTCGTTGACACCTGTTCTGAGATTGTCATAATAATGTCTTTTTATATGGCCCAAATATAGAACTTTGTTACGGCATGTTTGAGAAAACACTGATGCATAGTGTAATACAATGGTGTAACATTGATGCATGGTGCAATCGAGTGCATGAAGCCGCACGTGGAATATTTTTCAAAATTAGGCTTGTGTGTTAGTCCGTAGTTTTGTCCAAATGCTTGTTTTCCTTTCTTACCACAAACCTCTCTGTGCTTATTTTACTAGGTTTACTGCATTTTACGTTGAATGTTTACAGCAAGTGTTTTTCCGAACGAAGAATAGATCCTTGCGCAGACACTTCATATCTATCAGGGCTATCCGAACACGTTGAATTCTAAATCCCCTTCAGTTGCCCTTTAAGGGCACGCCGTCAACTTCATGTTGGGAAGCTTCATTACGACCACACTGTCAAGCGTTTTGTTAGGCATACGCCATGTGTGTCCAGCCCGGCCTTACTTTCCGTGGTGTGCCAACTCGCCACTGGCAAGACCTCAGATCTCAGCCTCTGAAGTAGAGCTCCTGCTCGTCCTCAGGAGGCCCCTGCGTATGCAACTACCGGCTCAGGTCGTCACAACTATGCTAACATGTGCAGATTATTGATCCTGCAACAGGCTTGAAGCCTTGGCTCTTTCCTTTTCAAGCTGGCTTCTTTGCGCAGCAGATTATGGGGACAAAAGTACGTGATGTTTTTGTGGCCATGCCAAATCTTACCTTAAGCGCATCATAACATGCAAAACATTACTGCAACAAACTTACTTGCAAAGATATTAATCGACACAATGTCAGCCACTTAATCACCAGCTTTAGTGTTGTTTCTGCATGACTTCTTGTACCACGCATTTTCGAATTGTTTTGCTGATGCAGTGACTCCTCGTGCGTCTAAGATTTTTTCGCGCAAAATGTTTTGAATATTCAAGAATATGTCCGCAATTATGCTTTGCTTTTATTGTCTATCATTAAATAAATTCCTGAGTCGTGCGGTCGTTTTTTCTCTGTATTTCTCGGTGCACTGAGTAAACTGGTATAAAAATGCAGTAACAGAAGACGCACAAAAATGTGTTCCAAAAAGTAGCTACCTACGACGAGCCCTGGACTTCTGAGCGGAAATGATCCCGGCAAAGAACTGTTTGGCTCGATGCGACGAGCTGCGTAGCTTTCGGTCATTAGGAGAAAAGATTAACGACCGGAACTCTCCCGTGTCATGGTCCGACAAAGCCTAATTGCTTTTCGCAGCATGGTCCAGATGCGACGACCTTCACTAGCTGGGAAGCTTAGCTATAAATTATTTAGGTATTCCTGAAAAAAACTTAAAATAAGAGCACATTTCAAGTCGAACACGTTTGGCGAAGCTCTTAATTATGCGCGCGTGGTGCTGAAACACGGACCTTCACGGTTAGCCTTGTAAGGAGCTTTAGTACAGTTCACCGCTCTACATCCCGAGCAAAAGACAGAAAAAAGAATATCGATATCTCTTTAGAAGACCAAACATAAGGCGTAAACGAAATTTATTTTTTAATTTCGTGAAATTTTTCATGAGTAGAGTTCTCGGATCTGCATTACGAGCATTGCGTGTTCATTACCAGCAGTGGCACATTACTGGTACGACAAATACGAAACACAGGTGTGCTTTTACAGCCGAACATTTCTTGTTTAAGCATCAATTACTATGCTCGCGCAAATAATATCAACCATGATTTATTGCACTCTTGCACGCCGTGGCAATGGTGAAACGTCGAGCTCGTAGCCGACTACTTTAGTGATACGCATTGTACCCACCCAACCTTAGCATTCATCTGATCAGCCTTTCCCGTCGTATAGGCATGTGATGAAATGTTTAATTGAAAGGACATTTCTGGATACATCTGGTTCTGGGAGGTTCGGCCATCAAGAAATACTGATTACTACGCTGGGCACTAACAGCGCGATCTTGAGACTGGAAGCTACCACCTACTTCTGGCTTGTTAGGACGCTAGTCTTGCGTATTATTGTTGCCACGACTGCGCTTGTTGTTGTTGCGGCGACTGAAGGAAGTATGGTGGGTTACGTGCAGCGGCCTGTCGACAGGCTCGAACGCAGCCATAAGCACTGCTCCGTGCAGACAGAGAAGAGCTGAAAGATGTCAGGGGGAAGAAAAAATGAAAAGACTCGAGTCGGAGCAACCACGTCTGCCGAAGCGACCACCCCCCGAAACTGCTTGGACTCATTAGAAGGCTTTTATACTATGGCCGGATGGAAATGTTTAATAAATTTCATCGCAGAATTTCATCGCTCGAAATTGAGATCATGTCCAGAGACAAATGATCTCCTCTTGGTTGAACTTTAGGCAGTTGTCAATAAGGCTTTTATACATCAGTGTCGTCTCGCAAACTCGGGTGTGTATGCTTCCAAAACTTCCACACACTACCATGCGTAGCTGACCAAGATTTAATTGGCCAGAAAGGCCTCTTGATTGTCTCCCAGAGACCATAATGTCCAGATTATGGTCTGCTGCCCGCACATAAAAAGGAAAAAGAAATTTCTTTCGTACGTTTTGAAACGCTGTGCACCATGTAGCCCCTGGTTGGATTTACATTTCGGCGACAGGCCCCGATTACAGCAAGACTGCTATTTGTTGCCGTTACGAATTGATCGAACGTTAACGGGACATGCGCGTAAAAACTGCTGATTTTGTCTAAAGATCGTATTTTTGGTTTTTGCTTATTTCGTTATGTGTGAGCCTTCTTATTACGTGTCCTACAATACCAGCGTCGAATCTAGACGCGAAAGCATTAAAACTGCGATGTAAGCACACCAAATAAACAGAAAATGGGCAGAATTGTGCTACTTTAAAACCGGTAACAAATATGAATAGTGGGATTTCTCACATTTCTTGCCCTGCAGGTAGAAAAGGCATTCTTCGTGCAAACCCATTTTCAGGCAGGTTCATAGCTGGAAAAAATGATTCGAAACTGCCGTTCTCAAATCCCCAGAACCTGCATCACTACTTTCTCTTTGAATAACTTCTAACGCATTCTTCTTTTATATTTTTCATCTAACCTCAGTGGCTGTGCACAATATTCTTGCACTTAACCTTGCTGTATTACAATGAAATTTGATGTGGATGTGCTTAACTATACACACAAAGTAGCCATGCCTTTTATTGCAATTTATAGTTGTGAAAAAATTCATATTTCTTACAACTTTCGTGCTCTTATAAAATAGACTCCAAATGGTATTCCTGAAAAGCCCTCATATTGTTATAATCCACCATTTTCTTCTCATGCATAAAAAAAATCAGAGTGAGCAAAATGGGGTATTTTAGAGCGATAATTAGGTGCGCAAAAAAATCCTTATATCTGAAATGCACGCCCTGAAATAAGCAAACCAAGACAGGCGAAAAAAAGGAAACACACCTAATAAACTGCAAAAATATCTCATTTGTGAAAGTTTCAGCAACCTAGTACAAATATAAAAAATAGCCTTTTCTCTGTAGCATGTCCGTTTAAGCCTTCTCGGCCACATATGCACACCATTTCAGAAGAGACGACTCAGACTTTACAATGCAACCTCCATTGCTACCTTTAAAGGCGGATGAGAATTTTTCCATGACCAGCTCTCTTTTCTCTCTCTTGGGCTCTGGGAAAGCAGGACTCCAATCGTTGTCGGGCGACGTCAAATTTTCAGCTCTTCAATAAGCTCCACCGTCGCACAATTTCCATAATGCATCTGACGTTCTGAACATTGTGGGGGCAAGTAGTCATTTATTTTTGTAAATCTGGCCTTCGGTGGCATACGGGCATGTTGATGCTGTCTTCTATCACGACCGAAGCATAAAGAGACACTGAGGAGAAATTGAAGTTGGCTTGTATCGATAGAATACCAGCTCCTGATCACAAAAACGCCGCTCTTACTGAAAACAAAGGTCTTGTAAGGTAGAAAATAGCAAGAACTAAAATACAGGTATCGCCACCACAAGCCAATCTCGCAAGTACAAGCGTGGCGACGTCATAGGACAAGAGACGCCACCTTGGAGGAATTTTCCTTCCTACATTAACCGCGAATTTCTGAGGCTGACAAAGGAAGGTTGCACGGTTCAATATTGAAGTAAGATTTGTTTTAAAACCGATAGTGCACTCTTATCACACAAGGAAGGCAGAAAAAAGACAACCTGAATGTAGGAATAAAAAAAAACCAATGCTTGGCGGCGCCACAGGCGGCCAGGAGAGTTTCGATTTTTTATGGCGCTTCGCGTCTATGAGCTTTGGTTGCCCCGTGGTACTGTTTTTGACGCGCCTCGATATACAAGCGCGAACAGCAGAGGAACTCAAAGTGCCGCTTCAAAAGCTAGTTAACCTTTGAAGGAGCCTGTTATGGCTGGTCAGATGATCGCCACGGTCGATGAAAAACTATGATGGCACGATGGTCGGTTATCGTACAAGGCAGTTCGCAGTATAAAGAGTACTTGTGCCTTCGCACGCTCGCCCGGCGAAACATTCCCGGCTTTTATTCGTTTACTAGGGACGGGACACAAGGTACAAGGCAGTTCAGAAAAATTGCTGATGGCCTAGCTTTGTTAGGCCAGGATATACGTAGCGAAAGCGCGGAGATTTCTGCATCGGAAGAGTGCATTCACTAGATGTGCCTTAATTGATGATTACAGCTTGAGCCGTCGTGGCGGAGTGGCAGCGTCTCCGCCTCAGACGCCAAGGGCCCTGGTTCCATTCCGAGCCTCGGCACAGGATTTTTTTTATTCAGTGAGTAGGCGGGGGGTTTTCAGTGGCTCCCATAGATGCCGCCACCGAACACGTTGGTTAGCGGTTAAACGCAGGCTCTGTTAAGGCGCGTTTATGCTCCGGCGTAACGCGCGCGCTGCACGGCGACGTCACGTCGGTCAAAGCGAAACCCTCCAACTGCGCTTGACCGCCGACGCGATCGGCTGCTTCGGCACACTCTGGCCGCACTGGCGTATGTCTCCATTTCGCGCCGAGTGCGCCAGCCGCCGCCGGCCCGGCCAGACTGATTCGGCTCCGCTGCGAGGTGCGCGTTGGGACGTAATTCAATAGCTTCGGCAGTTGCGTGGAGCTGCTCTTTTCGAGCTCTCGGCTAATACAATCCATTCACAGTACACATCTGAACGTACATGCAACTGGGCGAGAGAGCCCGATCCAGTGGACTCGTTGGATCTAGCGGAAGCCGTTGGAGCGTCGAGCGTCGGCTTTAGTTTCAAGCCGCCCACTTTAAAAGCGACCGCCCTTGAGCACCCATCCGTTTTTTTATGGCAAAGAATAAATAAATAACGTGGCCCTTGCAACCGTGGGAGACCTCAACGCCGCCTGCTGCACCGTGCAACCGTGCCGTTCAAGGAATCACAATCCGTTGGCCACAACGCACCAGCCAACCTCCGATGGGCGCAACGCACCGACCTTGTCCTGTCCCCTCGCGACTCCATGCACTGGGGTTATGATATTTAGTTTGCAACGGCTGCTCACGGCGGAAGGGGGAAACGACCCGCCGGCGCCTAACCTAACCGTGCTCCCTTAAAAGCATCGCTCGCTCTGTGGGGCTGAGGTCGCTGAAATGCAGGCCGGAGTTTTTGCGAGAACTACGTCGTCGGGTTCGGGAACGGGATCCATCGTAAGACGTTGGTGCAATTGTAAACGAAGCAACGGTAGCGACCCCCGATAGGTGCCTTCAGCGTGCGGCGGCGGTAGCTTTCATTTCGGCAGTTGCTAGACCGCACCACTAGAAACCAGAAATCACGGAGTCTGCGTTTACGTCACGAGCACGTCACTCCGTTCTGTGACGTCATAAGAGTTCTCGAGTTTGAATCAGAGCGGCGGGAAAAACTTTTTTAAGTTCGAATCCAAATTTCTTTGAAAAAAATGCATCTTTCCCTCCCGGACAAGCGGCAACAAAGCCATATAATGCTGAACTATCAGATTTTGCTAACAAAAACAAATTTGATAAAGTTCTCCCCAGTGTCCCTTTAAAGACTGGGCGTATTGCCTCTGGTTACCAAGAAGAACATTAGACTCGATGGAGTGTACAGAGCTGACCATTCTCCTGGCAATGAGGCTCTCTGCAGACATGCTTTGGTCTCGGTTAATATCTGGAATCACAACTTGCGACTTTGCTCTCATGAGGCTTCATTGAATTCGCAAGGACTTTACAAGGCGGAGGGTGAACATTGCGATGGGGACAGGTACTGGGCAATACTTGAATTTTAATGGGAGTATACTAGGATCTAGATGTGAAACCAGCAGAGTAGTCTCGACAATCTTCTCAGTTCCCTGGGTGATGATATACTGACCTTTTCATGATAAAACGCAAAGAGAAGTGCAGTAGGCGAATTTAGAAAGACGAAAAGGGCAGAGTTCATTACAAAACGGTGTCATAGGGCCTTCAGAACTATAGTGCTGGAATGAAAACAAAACCCATAAGAGTTTTTCTGCAGCTAGCGGATACCTTCGATGCGCAAGCACTGGACGAACTGGTCGAATCCAGGATGGCAGGGAGTACTATCGGCAAGTAAAGCAAACTAACCATGAAAGCGAGTTTAAAGTTTTGGTGCTAAGCAAATTATCATTGAAGTTTGAAAATGAGGAGTGCGACAAATGTCGCTAACCCTGCTTAGCGTATACGCACTATGTAAATGATTAGTTCTCTACCTAGTTTCAACAAATGCAAATTAAATCCCCTCTCATGATTCACTTACTTTTTTTGTGATGAAACCACTGAAAACGACTGGCGCCACTGTGTCGTTCGCGTTCGCATTGATCACAGCGTAGAACTCGGCATTTAGCGGTTAGTCTCCATTTGGTACCGCGATTTGAGAGCGTGCTTGAAACTTAGTTTTGTTCGTTACAATCACCTTTTTTTATCTGGAGTGCTACTAATCGCAACGGTCTATTTCTATCAAGTTTGTTAAAACCGCCGGTCTATGCCGTGGTTGAAAGGAAGCGACTGCGGGTCTTTTGCACTCCGCGGCGCTGTAGCCGATAAACACCAGGCGTTGGTTCGCACCAAGCAGAGCAGCCACATTTGTGAGCATGCCGTAAACATCGGCCTATTTCCGCTCTCCTTCAATTACGGCACTTCTCCGCCGAGCGACCGGCGCTCGCCGGCTATTGTTAAAACAGCGGAGGGCTGCACATGCTTTGATATTAACTCTTCCTTCTGGTACTAGCAGTGAATTCTGTTTTACCCCAAGCTTTACTTTCCCCTTAAAATAACTGTCAGAGGTAGTTATATCAAATTCGAGAGCAACTATGTAGCTTCATTTAAGAGGGTAAAATTTTGGGTATGTTTGTCCCGCATCTTGAAGCGGAGCACGACGCAAGAACGCGTCCACGTTTAAGCTGTGGCGTGTTCTTCCCATTGAACTTCACATTTGCTAGTCGGACTAGTCTCGTTTACGTCTTTTTCCCCACGTCCGGCCTAACGCCGCGCTCCCATTCTTTCAACATGCAACGTCATAGCACTTGAAGCTGTGAAATCGTCGATCTAGCGCAACAAAAACCATGGGGTACTCACCTGCATTCCCTCTTAATTTCAGAAGAGCCGGTAGTAAAACGCAATCAATGCTAGACGAAATGTCTCGTGATAAAATAAAATAACACAAAAGAAGAAAAAGCGCGCATTGCGTCTATGACGAACATTCAACATTTCGTCGTTTCTTTCAAGCGAGACCCCTCAGTGCTGCGAATTCACTCAAAGTGTATCAGAAAAGAAAAAGCAAAAAAGAGCATGCAGTATTGGTCTTTGCACCAAATTTCCGTCCTTTGTAAAGTGCGTACAAAAAATGCGACAAAGCCGCAAATAAATAAAAAACACACAAAAGGAGAAAAATAGGCAAGCGGAGCGCGCCATGCGAGTAGCATACCAAATGACACGGCAGACCTGTCCGGGCGCCCGCATGCATTGTACCACATTGTGTGCGGTAAACCAGAGCCGCCGTCATGTCTTTGTTGAACGTACAGTCTTTGTCCAGGACTACTTCGCGAAGCCATGAAGGTTTGGTCGTACCGCTGCTGGACTAAAGAGTTTGTTGTACTGGCCGGGGGATGTTTTGAATGGGGAAGATGCAGCAGATACGTGCGCGGCATTCGCTCTTCCTCCGAAAGGCCAATCTGAAGAAAGTAAAGAAACTGGGCTGGATCGCATCGCCTTTCATTTTGTGTGGGAATGTGACCGAGAATAGTAGATAGAAAAAGAAAAATATACCAGAAGAAATGGTACGTAAGGTGCGGGAGTGGTTTCGCTTTGATAGCAAATCCACTCGCAGATTTTTTAGTCTTGAACCAAAATCTTAGGCCCTGTTTGCTGAGCTCATCAGTTGAAAAGCGAGTAAATAATTTTCAACTCAAGATTTATGGTACAAATTTCAGTTCTTTCAAAAAAGAAGACTATCTTGCCATTCCTAACAACATTCACAGAAGCATGGCAAACGTTAAAGGAAAAAATTATACCCCGAGTAAGCACAACAGGAGAACCACAAATATCGACAAATGAGCAATACGACCAGGTCACATACATTAGCCACGCTTTATCTGAGTGTTTAAATATTTTCTGAACTTTTTCTGTAAAAAGGAGGTTGTGATTGGGACCTCTTTTAGCTCCACTACTCCACAATCTTCGATGACTTCATGCTGAAAGAAAAGTGGCAGCAAACTTACAGTGATGTATCGCGAGTGCATGAAGAAGCGTTTTGCATGAATAAAAAAGGCATATCCTGCTACACGTCTGCGTAAATGACAACTGTTGAAGCTTTGTGTTGCATCACGTGTAGAACTCAAGCATACCTTTAGAATACGTGAACAAATGAACAAATCGCCATTCTCGTCTCCTACCGAGAATACATACTTCATGCATGGCGTCGACACTATGCTTATATCTCAGATCTCTTTCCAGTCACGTGCTAGCTCAAGAAGGCCTGACTTGGCTGCCAGAGTGCTTTGTACACTTGACAACGGCAGGTCTCTCCCGCGTAAATATTAGTGCACTGCTACTTACTGGGTTATCAGTCTTTTCCCATGTGCACTTTGTCTTTTTCTCCCTAGTGCTGAGTCACTGAACTGACTATAGAAAATGTGATTTTGTGTTTCTTTTCTCTCTCAAACCATCTCACCTAAAAATTGTTCTTTAGCGTCCTTTTATGCTTTTCTGATACTGATAGCGAGAGACGACATATAACTTTATTTTGGCGCAATAGACAGACAGGTATTGGACTACTAGTACAAGCCCAGATGCACAACAGAGTCCCGCCCAACATGCTATCCATTAAACGTTTCTCTCTCTCTCTGTCTCTACAACAGGGTGGCACAGACAGATACAGAAGTGGTCACGGAGTGTGCTATCCAGTGACGAAAAAATCGTATGCCACATGCATGTTATAACCAAGTGGCAGGAAGCAAGAGATTACCTATGCCGTCGTAATGCGCTTGCACACTAATATGCTTTGCAAACACTCTGAGGCGCAGTGAGCTTCTCTGCGGTCGTGCATCAATTCATCACCTGGTTTACATACTCCACATTGCCGCACCTGTACCACAAGGAGGACTCTTTTCTGATTGAATTTCAAAATACTTCTAAAGGTGTGTAAAAATGCCGTGGCACTCTGTGCAGCAAGAGTTACGTTTCGGTAAGACCAAGACCGATATATGTATTCATGTATTCGATATGTGATATGTGTGTCATAGAGAGCGAAATACACAAGGATTCGCAAACCTATCAGGAGGATAGGGTGCGTTGTAGACCCTGGTCGTTAGGATTAGGCCGTGTCTCATTCCTGTTTATGCAATTTCATAGGCACTCAGATTTTTTTGATCTCTTAGGTAATTGCGATGACACGAGATTAAAACCGCGCTGCTGTTGAACTCGAGGCGGAATTTTTTCCTCTACGCCATTGCTGCATACTTTACTTCATCATTTACTAGCCGATCAGCCTACTGAGTCTTGCCTGCAATTTATTGACTGCACTACTGACTAGTAGATTTAAAGCTTTAGCACTTCAGTCAACTAACGTAAACAGGCCGATTTTCTGAAAAGCTACTCTGGATTAGACTATATTCAGACTATCAGTCGATGCCGGATAAATGCTTAGGAAGCAGCTAACCTTTATATATCGTATTTGAAGATTACGATAAAGCACTTCATTCAGTACAAGCTTTAGTAATGATGTGGGCATTTCACAATCGCGCTATATGAGAGGTGTATATAAAGGCACTGAAAAATACATATCGCAAGTCCCAACGAGCATAGCTCTCCATATGGAAAGCGATAAAACCAAAAGTAAAGAGAATGTGTTAAGAATAGAAAGTTGTTCTATACAGTGGTTGTCAACATGTGCTACAGGTACTCACAGAATAACTTGGGAAGAGTTCAGGATGAAAATTACTGAGAATACCTTAGTATTCGTCCATTTTTTGTGACACCGCCTATCAAATAAACTCAAAGGCCTCACTGCAGAGCATGATAAAATCCCAATACAGGCAAAGCAGCACAGTTGGTCCAAGAATATTATTCATAAGAAGTTAAGGAAAATCGTGTCAGGAGGATAGAAAAAATTACGGCAGGTAGCGAAGCATCGGAACTTGTAAGGCAGTACATCTAAAAGCAGTGAGTACTGAAAGATTCCGGCCATGAATTTGACATGATTAGAACATTAGGAGTGGGGCGGAATGCATTTGGAATAAGGTCTTGAATCGCAGCTTACTAGTATCCTTCAAAAAGAAAGTGTGGAACAGTTGTGTCTTGGAAGTACTAACATCAGCGTGGAAACATTATGGTTAAAGAAAGCGCTTGAAATTAAATTGAGGACAGCGCAGTGAGCTACGGAAAAGAAAATTATAGGTGTAACATTAAGAGATAGGAAGCGGGCCAGGGAACTGACGCGACTTAATGACATCCTAGTAAGAAACATAATAGGATATGGGCAGAGCATGTAGTGCGAAAGGAAAATACCTCTTAGTCTCTTAGAGGAACGGGATGGATTACAAGCGAAGGCATGTGGAGGAGGAAGCAGCAGAGAGTCAGCTTCGCGGATGAGAGTAGGAAGTTTGTAGAGATGGTGTAATCTGCCGCAATGCTTGAAGAATATTAAATTCCACGGAATTGATGATTTGGGGACCACTTTAGGTTACGCGTCGGCTACTATACGGTTCTCAAACCTCTCATAGATGCAATAATCACTGCCTATTAAAAATGCAACAAGGTTAATGCAGCAACTGCCAAAAGCATGAAAGCAGAATCTCCAGCCTGTCATAACTAAACAAAAACAGACGTGTATAAAACTGTTGCACGATCACATTCTAAGTTCCGATGATTTCAGAAATTTCCCATTTCCTCTCCGAAAAGGAAGTACTTTAAGAAACACTTTGGTTCGGGCTAGCTGGTTCATAACTGTAGTTGATGTTAGTACGACGCGAAAGGAACAAGGAAAAGAGAGTCACAAGAACACAACAGGGCAGGCGCCAACTTGCAACGTAGGAATTTATTCGCCCAAACCCTTACGCCTCCGAAAATATGTTGCAACAAGCAACGAAAACAAGAGCAGCTAAAAGGGCGGCTCCTCGCTGCATTTTGAAATCGTTTTTTTAGTTAAATATATTGTGCCGGTAGACATGTGAATATTATGCGCAAGAAGCGAGATTTAATATGATTACCGACGCCCTAAAACAATGTGGGCATCCGCATGTCTGATGAAACTAAAAGTAGGGCTACCCAACAGCTCGTCGGGGGGTAGTTGACAACTTGTGATCTTTGATCAGAAAAACCACCCCATTGGCGTTAAAATTCAGTAAGCCGAAATTCAAGGGACTCTATAATTTTTTTGTTTTCTTCATTTTGCTTTCAGTTTCACAGATGATCTTGGCCGAAAATATTACGCGCATGTACTACAGCAGTTACTACTGGAATTTATATAAATTTTGTGTAAGTCCGCCTCACACTCCTACCTATAGCACCAAACAAGAAGTGAAATAGAGGAGCCTAATATGCTGCAAAAATATATCCTTACAGCGCGGCGAATAAAGATAGGATAGGATAACTTTATTGAGCTCTAGCACAAGTGCTTTTATGTGGTTCACAGAGTTATATACGCCACAAGAGAGAATGTAGAGCTTGAGGCGCACAGAGCATCGCTCTCCATTAGATGCGAGCGCATGCTTGATGTCCATCCAGATGTGAGAGTGTTACTCTGCCTTCCATATACACCAAACCAATTTTAATTTACGTGAGATGTCTCGAAGCGGTTTGGCGAGGTCTCACGACACTGCATCCCACTCGATGAAAACGGAGCTGACAGCGTGGCCCGCGTGCGCAGGGCGGTCATCCGATTGCGGGGATGAGCCACGCATTGTCACGTGGTCAAGAGTGGGCGCGCACTGCAATCGAATATATATATATATATATATATATATATATATATATATATATATATATATATATATATATATATATATATATATATATATATATATATATATATATATATATATATATATATATATATATATATATATATATATATATATGTATATTAACTCTCTCAAGGTTACATCAGCCACAAAGGAGAGACGACGCAAGGCAAACAGCTGCGTTGTTGCAGCTTGAGAGCCACCTTGCGCCCTCTGCCGGGGGTGTATAGCCCAGCAGCTGATCACAACAACAGTGGAAGAGCGCACTCACAAACAAAAAAGAAATACAGCCACAAAGTATCTACATCTGACATTTGCATGAAGTTACGGCTCTAAAATCATTGGACGTTTTTTTCAGAAAAAACTACTCCACATTCCAACACTACACATTTAACACTACACACTGCGCAGTACACATTTCTATGTCAGGGAACATTTACAATCACCCGAGATAAAATGCAAGTAAAATGAAGGTACACGAAACTATATATATGTTCTGATCACGAGATATGTACATTCAAGCATGGAAATAAGTGTGACTAATTTACGCCGTGAAGTCTCTTCAACTATTATGTTGTTCTTTTGCAGAATATTGAGGTAATGGGATAAACTATATGTCAGTGACTGCTTACCGTACGTGCTGCGGTAGAAAGGTACGCACCATGACATTTTGTTCCATGTATTGTAGGATGGAATCGAACGAGTCAGGTTGAGACTTGATAAAAGAAACTCACTATTAGTGGAAACAGCGTTTTTGTACATACAGATTAACTTGAATGGGAATAACTCTGAGATTGTCATGATATTAAACCTTGCAAAGTAGGTACCCGCATGAGTACACCACGGTACCTTAGCTATTAATCGAATTGCTCGTTTTCGAGCAATTAGAATTTTCATTTGATTTTGCTTGGTGGTTCTCCCCCAGACCATGAAACAATAAGTTATATTTGGGAATATAAATGCATTGAAAATAATATTTTCACTTTAGTGGGAAGTGTGTGCCTCTGGCGACTTAGGATGTCATTAATCTTGTTTATTTTCGTGCACATTTTCTCAATATATTTATCCCAATTAAGAGACTCCGTCAAAACAACACACAGTTACACAGTTGGCACGACCTCAATTTTTTTGTTTGCTATCCAAAGGTAGAGATTTGCACACACCATTCTGTTTTTAGTTCGGAATAATATTGCTTTCGTCTTGGTAATGTTTACTTTCAGGAAGTTCTTAAAGGACGATTGACGCAGGAATTCTAAGAACTGATTGCCGAGTGCTAGTAGGTCAGTTTCTGTATTACCCGAGGCAAGCATTGTGAGGTCGTCTGCATGCGCTATTATGTGTACAGGAATAGGAGCAGAAAATATATTGTAACGAAGACAGGACCGGCACAGATCACAGTCTCAGCGAAGTCCAGCGCACAGCAGGGAACTCATAAGATGGCTGTCCGAACCACACACACACTTCGTCTTTGTCCAGCGGCACACGCACACTTCGTCTTCATCGTCGGCGCACTCCCATGAGCACGCGCCATTACCCCCTCCATCAAGGCGGCGGCCCGACGCCGGAAACGAACACGGACAGCGAAGGTAATGTTCGGTATAGACGGCGGACGGCAGAGAATACAGAGAGCTGTTAAGCTGGTAGAGCGGCGGGTTGCAGCCTGTCATAATAGGGCTTCATGCGCACCACGTGGACAGTCTCGGTCGGATGGCGCCGACGTGGTGAGGAGGTCGTGTCCCGCGAAAAAACTTCGTATGTGACATCACTTATACGACGAACCACCTCGTACGGACCGAAGTAGCGTCGGAGGAGCTTTTCGGAGAGTCCGCGGCGGCGCACAGGTGTCCATACCCATACAGATGCCTTACAGCTGGAGATAGGATTGAGCGGACGCAGCTTGTCTGCGCTCCGTGGATTTCTCGTCCTGTGCGCACAAGATCCATTCGCAGTTCCACATTTTTCTACGGATCAGACGTATAACGTCGAGGACTACTCGTGGATACGCTTTGATCCCAAGAAGTGACTTTCTTGACATTATGCGGGACTTTAAAGCCCAAGCGAAAACGTGGGATCGCTAAGCCTCGCAAGCACTTCGGCACCGGGCCCGGCGTCCGTTGCCGCGTTCGGCCTGACCAGCAAGCAGCTACTCCGCTACGGCTTCGACGATGGATGTGGACCACACCCATGGCTACGACCCCGAGTCTCGAGGATTCGGAAGTGTTCCGAGCAGCAGCAAACAAGGCGAGGGGAACTTTGATAATTCACAGCCAGAACCTGAATGGAAGACGATATACCTCAGGGCAGGACAGCGTGCACAAGGGCACTGGGCTCCGAAGACATACGATGACGACCCGAAGTCACCAGCAGCGGATCCCACGAGCCGCAAAAGGCCCCCGAGACTGCCTGACCTCGACAAGTATGAATTTAAAGTGATTATCAAGCCGAAAGACCGTTTGGACCTAAAAATGTGGGGTGGGAGTGTACACCCACTTAACGTCGCATTCGAAAACGCGTTACGTGGCAAGACGCTACGTGCCAAACCTTACATCAGAGTTATCGAAGAGCAAAACATCATCATCGCGGCAACTTCCCATGTCGAAGACGCCACAGTACTTGCGAAGATCGATCACATCAACCTAGACGGGAAAAAGTACCACCTCAATGCCTACGTGAGAACACCGCAAGACTCATGCAAAGGGGTGGTGCACGGGATTGACCCCAACGCATCAGACAGAGACCTAGAGAAAGACTTTTCCTCAGAAACCCACGAAATATTAGGCGTCCGAAGGCTCGGCAGATCCAACTCAGCGGTGATACTGTTCAGGGGATACAAAGTCCCTTTCTTTGTTACGTACGGGTGGATCGAGCGAAAATGTTTTCTTTATAGGAAAACTAGACCGTTTTGCGTACTGTGCGGCAGGGAAGGACATAGACCGGACGTCTGCCCCAGCCCAGCTGAATCGAAATGGGACTCGTGCGGCAAGCTGAATCCCGGGGAAGCTCACGATTGCACCCCAACTTGTGCGGCATGCCAGGGGAATCACCACACCTACTCAAGGGAATGCAAAGCAAAGTTTCTGGATCCCATCAATAAGCCTAGGAAACATCAACATTTCGATGATCAGGAAGAGAAACCGACAACCAGTGGCACCAGCAAGAGCTACGCGGCAGCTGTACGCACCAGCCGAAAAGAGCAGTTCGACAAGAAGGAATCCAGAAGAGCGGCCTCCAATTCTACGTCCAGGTCCAGGTCAAGATCTAAGTCTAGTCAACGTCGCAACTCGTCCGGCCGATCCGGAACGGAAGAGTCAAGACATCATAAAGAGCAGGGGACCACCAGGTAGGTCTCCTTTGCACCTAAGGTGGATCCACCGGCACAGGAGACGCCACGCACCCGAGAACGCGGACCGTCTTCTGAGAAGCAAGAAGACTCAAGACACATCGTAAAGGTGGGCTATGCTGGGTTGCCTCCATCCCTCCCCGGAAACGCGATATCTAAGGAGTTTAACGACCTGAAAGCAGAAATTATTCAGCTAAAAAAACAGAACGAGGCGTTGCGAGCTGAACTTAAATTGGTCAGGCTGCAGTCACAAACAACTCACGACAAAACACCCGAAGCCCGGCCAAACTCACAGTCAGTTTATGAGCGCGTCATTGCAGAGCTGAGGGCTGACAGAGAGGAGCAGAATAAAAAGTTCCTACAAGTTATTCAGATGGTCAAAAACGAGCTCGCAAACAAGTCCGCCAACACTAAGAAATACATAAACTCTGCCATTGCCACAGTCCGAGACGAATTCAAATCGAAACTCAACGAGTGCAACTTCAGAAATATGAAATCCAAATATGCCGACAGGCACCCCCTTCCAGAAGAGGACGAATAAGGACCATGGCACATAGGGGACAGGAAACAATTATTTGGCAATGGAATTGTCGGGGATTTAAAAAGAAAAAAGCAAGCCTTCAATTTTTCACCGACACGTCGGAGGCGCCACCTGCTGTAATAGTACTTCAAGAAGCAAATACGGTCATCAGCATGAAGGGGTACAAAACTTTCCAAAACGAGCATAGCCTAGGAATACTTGTTCACAAGGAGTTTACCGCAACGCTGCAAGAACCGCTAACCGAAAATATCGAACATGCTTACATTGAAATTCTTCCCAAACACAGGGGAAAACGCAGCTTGCACATACTGAACGTGTACAGTCGCCCCAGGGACTCAAGTAGTCAGATAGCCACGCTATTTAATAATTTTATCAAGAGGGCAGGTAAGGACCCCCTCGTCATAGCCGGTGATTTCAATGCGCCCCACCAAGCATGGGGATATCACTTTAACAGCCCGAAAGGCAGGAGGATCCTTGAGATCGCTAACAGAGAAGGGCTCACAATCTTAACAGATCCCCTGCATCCCACCAGAGCGGGTAATAGCGCCAGCAGAGACACCTGTCCCGATCTCACGCTTGTGAAAAACTGCCTGCAGTCCACCTGGTCTAACACTGGCGAGTCCCTGGGCAGTGATCACTTCATCATATCCTGCACTGTTCAGGGAGTTAAATGTCGGAAACCATTTGGCAAGGCTAAGATTGTGAACTGGGACAAGTGGAGAGAGGAACTCGCACGTCTCCCGGACGAAGATATCACAGATATTGAGGCATGGACAGCGCTGCAGATGAAAACCGTCGCCAGGCATTCTGCGACAGTGAACACCACGGAGGAAACTCCGGCAGTTGACCCGCACCTGTTACACCTGTGGGAAGCCAGGAGATCTCTGACAAGGAGGTGGAAAAGGCAAAAGTTAAATCGCAAGCTGAAGACCAAGATTGCAGAACTCACCAAAGAAGCGGATGACTACGCACATAACCTCGCTAACCAAAACTGGCTCAAGCTGTGTGATGAGCTCAACGGTAAAATGGGCACGGCTAAAGCATGGGGACTCCTCAGATCCCTTATCGAGCCGAACTCAAACCGGAAAGAGCAAACAGACACGCTCTGTAACGCCTTGCACAGCTATAAAGGGGACAACGAAGCCCTCATTGCAGAACTTGCACGGAAATTCCTCGATCTGGGATCCTCGTACCCTCTCCCTGCGTACACCGGTGCACCCAATGAAGAGATGGACCAAGACGTAACGGTTGAGGAACTGAGGGCGGAGCTTGACGTCATGCGCAAGAACACCGCTCCTGGACCGGACCAGATAAACACCAAGATGCTCTTTAATATGGATGACATCTCTTTAAGAAAATTAGTGAAATACTTCAACACGCAGTGCTGGCACAAGGGCCAGATCCCCGACTCCTGGAAATTGGCTTTAGTGCGATTTATTCCCAAGCCCAATAAGCCATGCGATATTGATCATTTACGACCGATCTCCCTGACGTCGTGTCTGGGTAAACTGTTCCAGAGGGTCGTGAACGCCCGACTGAAGCGACTCCTGAGGAAGACTGATATCCTCCCTGACACGCTGTACGGGTTTAGAGAAAAGCTGTCTACACAGGATATCCTCCTCCGTATCAGAGAGGATATTCTGGACAACCCCGGTAGATGTCAGGTCAAGGCCATCCTTGCGCTCGATTTAAAAGGGGCATTTGACAATGTCAACCACCAGGGAATACTGGATGAGCTTAACAGCGTCAACTGTGGTGACCGCACATATAATTACGTGAGGGACTTTGTCTCCAATAGAAAAGCGTCAATAAGTATTGGTAATCGGACCTCCTCTCCGTTCAATCTAGGTTCCAAGGGCACTCCGCAGGGAGCGGTCTTGTCTCCGCTTCTCTTCAACCTGGCCATGCGTGGGCTACCAGAGAAGCTAGACCGCATCCAAGGCATTGAGCACGCTATATACGCCGACGACATTACGATCTGGTGTTGCAGCGGTAATGAAGGGGAAATTCAAGGCCGGCTTCAGGAAGCAGCGAATGTCGTGTGCCAGCATGCGGCGAGGTATGGGTTAACGTGCTCTCCCGAGAAATCAGAGTTACTCCTGATCGACCGTGGCAAGAGGCAGAATACGGGGCTTTTGCCGTCCACTCCCTCTGTCGCCATTACGGTCCAGGGTATGAGCATTCCGATCAAGAAAGAGATCAAGATCCTGGGAGCCATCATACCCAGCGGCAACACTAACACCACTACAATCAGACAGCTCCAAGCCTATTCCAAACAAGTCTCTAGAATGCTACGCCGGGTAATCAAGAAAAGAAATCGGCTAAGAGAGAAGGAGGCCCTAAGATTAGTTCAGGCTTTCATTCTCTCTAAACTAACATACGCCACCCCGTACTTACGGCTTAGCAAAAAGGAAAAAGACCAACTAGATGTTATTATTCGAAAGGCAGTTAAGACGGCGCTGGGACTCCCTTTATGCACATCCACTAAGCGCTTACTACAGCTGGGGATTCATAACACCATCGACGAACTAATAGAGGCCCACCGTGTAAATCAAATTGTCAGGCTCTCAACATCTAAGCCTGGCAGGAAAATATTACAGAAGCTGAGAATCAGTCCACCCCGGGAAGTCGCTGACAAGATCGACATGCCCATGCAGATGAGATCACACATTACGACTCACCCCATACCAAAACGCAAGGATGAGGAATATAACAGAGGACGGAGTCTAGCCAGAGCTAGACACCTCTCTAAGCGCTGGGTTGGAAACAAGGACACGATCTACGTCGATGCGGCTGGACCCGCTAACGGAGTCGCGGCAATTGCAGCAGTTTCACCCCGGGGAGACATCATTGCAAGCAGCCTTATCCAAGCGGTGGATACCACATCGGCTGAAGAAGCAGCTATCGCACTAGCGATATCTAAGAACAGCGAGGCAACGGTTATGTCCGACTCACAAGCAGCGGTACGCAATTACCTCAGAGGCCGCGTTGGCGCTCCGTGTTGGAAAATTTTGGAAAGGTCTAATCCTTCCAACATCCAGATCTTCTGGACGCCAGGGCACCTCTCAACGACGGGCAATGAGGCGGCCAACACAGCTGCTCGAGCTCTCCTCCTCCGAGCATCTGGCACGCAGCCTCTCTCTGACATAGTTGACAACCCCTCACCCTTACTAAGCTACGCAGAAATTACGGAGTACTATAAGATCACAAGAAGGGAATATCCTCTTCCTCACAAAACCCTAAGTAAATATGAAGAGCACATAATCCGGCGACTGCAAACTAATACTCTGCCCAATCCTTACCTAATGAGTAAATGGTACCCAGAAACCTACAATTCGTCCTGCCCCTTCTGTGGAGCAGTTGGCACACTCTTTCACGCGGTTTGGGAATGTCAAGAAAACCCAGACTTGGACAGCAATCCCGATCCGACTCATGAGCGCTGGGAGGCAACCCTTCATAGCCACAGCCCACTCGACCAGAAATTGCTTATTGAGAGGGGCCGGATTATGATGGCGACCAATGGGTTCTCGTACTGAACCCACCCAGTTTTTGTGCTCTGAATAAATGTTTTTCCTCCTCCTCCTCCATACCCATACAGAGTCGCCGGGCTCGTACCGAACGCATCGGTGTCGGAGGTTGTAGCGACCAGCGTCGAGTTGTTGTTGATGTCGAATCCGGCACCTTGCGAGTTGGCGGGCTTCTTCAGCCCGCTGGACGAATGTGTCAACGTCAGCGTAGGGGCCGATGTCTCCGTCGTTGTGAGCAGCGGGTAGCATAGCATCCAGCATGGTAGTGACACACCGTCCGTAGACCAGCTGGAAAGGTGTAAGACGGGTAGTCTCCTGTTCTGCCGTATTGTAGGCGAAGGTTGCATAAAGAACAACTTCGTCCCACGTACTATGCTCAACGTCGACCTACATAGCAAGCATATCTGCAAGCGTCCGGTTGAGGCGTTCAGTCAAGCCGTTTGTTTGGGGATGATAGGCTGTTGTCTTCCGGTGACTGGTGTGGGTGAGTTCGAAGAGAGATTGCATTAATGCCGCCGTAAAGGCGGTTCCACGGTCCGTGATGACGACTGATGGCGCACCATGACGCAAGACAATTGATGTCATAAAAAACTGAGCCACTTCTGCAGCACTAGCGTGGGGGAGCGCCTGTGTCTCGGCGTACCGCGTTAAGTGGTCCGTCACCACAACAATCCATTTGTTCCCAGAGGAAGACAATGGGAATGGGCCCAGCAAGTCCATGCCCACTTCTTGGAAAGGTGTTGTAGGCTGTGGGATGGGCTGGAGAAGCCCTGCGGGTTTAACTGGTGGTGTCTTTCGTCGCTGGCAGTCACGGCAGGTCCTCACATATTGCTGGACTGATGAGAGCAACTTTGGCCAGTAATACTTCGCACGAATGCGGGCATACGTCCGCGTAACACCCATATGGTCAGCCGATGGCTCGTCGTGGCAGGCGTGCAAGATTTCTGGACGGAGTTCGGATGGCACAACCAGAAGAAAGGTTTCCGTGTTATGGGCGAAGTTCCTCTTGTAAAGGACGCCATCTCGGAGACTGTAGGAACCCAAACCTCGAACGAAAAGCCGCGGAACAGCGACGTTAAGGCCCTCCAGATGCTCGATGAGCGGACGCAACTCTTCTCCGGCAGTATTCTTCAGCGGCAGTCTTCTCCGGGTCAGGACGGACTCCGTCAGCGCTTATCACGTGACCAAGAAAACTGAGCTCTTCGAAACCAAAGTGACACTTTTGTGGCTTTATCGTCAACTGTGCCGAACGGAGCGCCTGTAACACCATTCGCAGCCGGTTGAGGTGTTCCTCGAAGCTAGGAGCAAAAATGACAACATCATCAAGGTACACTAGGCATGTCTGCCATTTCAGCCCAGAAAGAACGGTGTCCATCATGCGTTGGAAGGTTGCTGGCGCAGAACAGAGTCCAAAGGGTAGCACTTTGAATTCATAAAGGCCGTCAGGTGTCACGAACGCTGTCTTCTCTCTGTCCCTTGCGTCCACTTCGATCTGCCAGTAGCCATTCTTAAGGTCGAGTGAAGAAAAATATTTAGCGTCACGCAGTCGATCCAAGGCGTCGTCGATACGTGGAAGGGGGTAAACTTCACGTTTCGTGACACGATTCAACTTCCGATAATCGACGCAGAATCGCAAGGTGTTATCTTTTTTCTTCACCAATACCACAGGCGAAGCCCAGGGGCTCGTGGACGGCTGGACTACGTCGTCTGCAAGCATTTCTTGCACTTGGGATCATATAGCCTCCCGTTCCACCGGCGACACTCTGTACGGGTGTTGGGATATGGGGCTAGTCTCCTCGTTGACGATGATGCGGTGTTTGGCTACCGGGGTGCGCCCTACCTTTGATGTCGTGGCGAAGCACTCTGCGAAATCGTGAAGGAGCTCTAACAAGCGCTGCTTCTGACCCACCGACAAGCCGGGATTAATGTCCACGGTAGACAAAACGGTTGCTGCATCGCGTCCGTCCGGCGACGGTAGCTCCAGAGCACATATTTCTGCGGGCTCAACGAAGTCGGTAACGTATGCGACGGCCGTTCCTTTCGCAATAGGCTGGAACTCTGTTCCGAAGTTGGTGATCAAGAGTGTCGCAGAGCGATCCCGTAAGCGAACAAGCCCTCTTGCAGCGCAGATTCCTTTCTCGAGTAGAAGGCTGACGTTTCTCTCTGCCATAACGTCTCGATCACCGGGCGAGTCACTTTGCACGGGGACCATCATGCTGCACCGCGGAGGCACCGTCACGTCATCAGCAGCAATACGCAGGGCGGGTATCCTGGAGTCGTCTGGGTCGGCTATTTCAATTGCTTGCGTCGGCGAAAACGTCACGCGCGGCTCTTGTAAATTGATAACGGCGCCGTTTGCTTGTAAAAAGTCCAGGCCGAGAATGACATCGCGCGAACAGTGAGGTAGGACAACAAAGTCACAAACGTAAATAAATCCGTCGATTGTAACTCTCCCCGTACACTGGCCAACAGGGGTAATTAGGTGCCCACCAGCTGTACGAATCTGAGGCCCAGTCCACGCGGTTAAAACTTTCCTCAGTTCTTTTGCTAGCTCGTTGCTCATAACCGAATAGTCCGATCCCGTATCAACCAATGCCGTAACCGCTAAATCGTCGATATCGACCGGTAAGTTCGAAGCTGCACATCCGTTGTGATCGTCACGTGTCCTCGTTTGATAGCCGTCGTCTGGTCGGGAACGGGAT
Source organism: Amblyomma americanum (assembly GCA_030143305.2). Classification (NCBI taxonomy): domain Eukaryota; kingdom Metazoa; phylum Arthropoda; class Arachnida; order Ixodida; family Ixodidae; genus Amblyomma; species Amblyomma americanum. Next base: position 16,017 of record JARKHS020026550.1, on the reverse strand, counting down.
GGAGGATGTTCGGCTGTTCGCTCGTCAGCGGCCTTACCTCCGCAGGCCGCTGGGTCTAGTTTCCCCGGCGAGGACTCGGTGAGCGGCTGAAACGGCTTGTCGAAGGACGGGGACTCGGCGAACGATAGCGGGTAGAGGTTGGCGGGCGGTAGTCAGGGTGAGGGAAATCAGTGTGAGTGTGATCCCGGCGCGTTGACAGGTGCTCCTCAATTTCGCGGGACCGTTCGCCATTGGGCGGACAGGGGACTCGCGGATGAAATCCGCGAATTCCAGCTCGACGATAAGGGCACCACCGCAAGATATGGCCAGCCTCACCGCAGTGGTAGCAAAGGGGCTACTGGTCAGGTGCCCGCCACACGTCCGTCTTCCGCAGCCTGGCTTCGGGCAACACAGGGACAGGCGGGGGCCGCGGCTGGAAAGCAGGTGCAGATGGGCTGGTGCTCCAAGGGGCGAGGTCGCAGTTCTGTCGGAGTACCGACGCGTACGTCTGGCGCGGGGGCGTCGGTGTAAGGGCAGCAGGGGCAACAGGTTCAGGAACCACCTGCTGCACTTCCTCTCGGATAATTTGGGCTAACGATGGACACTGCGGCTGCGACTGGGCAGAGAGGCGCATTTTGTGCAGCTCTTCTTTGACGATAGATCGAACCAGCTCCCGAAGGGTGTCAGCGGAGTCGCTGGAGGCTGGCGCAAAGTCGGCAGTTGATACGGTGTTCACGGCGCGATTGTAATAGCGGGCGCGTTGTTGCAGGGTCTTTTCGACGGTAGTGGCCTCCGATAGAAACTCCGAAGTCGTGTTAGGTGGGTTTCGCACAAGCCCAGCAAACAGTTCTTTTATCCCGCGCATCAGGTGGCGCACTTTCTTGTCCTCGGCCATGTTTGGATCCGCCCTTCTGAACAGCCGTGTCATGTCCTCATAATACATTGCGACGCTCTCATTGGGTCGCTGGTTCCTTGACTGCAGCGCCGACTCAGCTCGTTCCCGACGGTCGGTGTTGACGTAGGTTGCCAGCAACTGGCTACGGAACCATTCCCAAGAATGAAACGTTGTCTCGTGGTTCTCGTACCACGTCCGCGCCGAGTCGTCAAGAGCGAAGTAAACATTGTGCAGCTTCCGCTCCGCATCCCAGCCGTTGTACCTGGCAACGCGCTCGAACTGGTCAAGCCAGTCCTCCGCGTCCTCAAACACTTCGCCATGGAAGGTCGGCGGCGTTCGCGGCTGGAGGACCAGGAAATGAGCAGCTGAGTTCCCGTTGTCAGCCATAGCTGCCGCGTCTCCGTTGCTAGCCATAGGTGCCGCGTCAGTCCTGCGCGTCGCAGCTGGAGCCCTGGTCCTAGGGGATAACGGACCGTACTCTGGTGACTGACCTTGGATTCGGCGGCTCGTACTGCGATGAATCAGAGTCAAATCCGTGTTCATAGAGAGCCTTCGGGGCACGTAGATGTTGGAAAGTACCCAGCACCTCCACCAAAAATGTAACGAAGACAGGACCGGCACAGATCACAGTCTCAGCGAAGTCCAGCGCACAGCAGGGAACTCACAAGATGGCTGTCCGAACCACACACTTCGTCTTTGTCCACCGGCACACGCACACTTCGTCGTCTTCGTCGGCGCGCTCCCATGAGCACGCGCCATTATGTGCTCTGGAGCTACCGTCGCCGGACGGACGCGATGCAGCAACCGTTCTGTCTACCGTGGACATTAATCCCGGCTTGTCGGTGGGTCAGAAGCAGCGCTTGTTAGAGCTCCTTCACGATTTCGCAGAGTGCTTCGCCACGACATCAAAGGTAGGGTGCACCCCGGTAGCCAAACACCGCATCACCGTCAACGAGGAGACTAGCCCCATATCCCAACACCCGTACAGAGTGTCGCCGGTGGAACGGGAGGCTATACGATCCCAAGTGCAAGAAATGCTTGCAGACGACGTAGTCCAGCCGTCCACGAGCCCCTGGGCTTCGCCTGTGGTATTGGTGAAGAAAAAAGATAACACCTTGCGATTCTGCGTCGATTATCGGAAGTTGAATCGTGTCACGAAACGTGACGTTTACCCCGCACCTCCACCAAAAATGTAACGAAGACAGGACCGGCACAGATCACAGTCTCAGCGAAGTCCAGCGCACAGCAGGGAACTCACAAGATGGCTGTCCGAACCACACACACACTTCGTCTTTGTCCACCGGCACACGCACACTTCGTCTTCATCGTCGGCGCGCTCCCATGAGCACGCGCCAATATCATTAATGTAGATATTAAATAATAGCGGCCCCAGAATTCTACTTTGGGGTACACCAGAGGTGATAGGTGGCGAGTTTGATTTTGCGTGATTAAGGCTATATTTGGTAGGGTATATCGCGTGATTAAGGGTACGATATTTCAAATATGACTGAATTAAAGTTAAGCTCGTTCCTCTAATGCCATAGTAATTGAGTTTATGTACCTGTAAATCCTGATTAAGAAGGTCAAATGCTTTTGAAAAATCAACAAATATTCCGAGTACAAGGAGCTTTTCCTCAATCGCATTTATTATTATCTCTTTTTGCTTAATTAGTGCCATTTCTGTGGACCTTTGTTTTCTGATACCGATTTGACTGTCTAAGACTGATTGTTTAACTATAAAATTATAAATTCTGACATAAATAATCTTTTCCGGACCTCTGGATAATATCGGTATATTGGAAATAGGCCTGTAATTAGCCATATACGACGTATATATGAGAAATTTATCTTGAGGTCCGCGCTGGTGTTCTTCAGGTGATCTTCTTCAGCAGAACCACATACGCTTCGCCGAAACGAGTATCGAATCAAAAACTAACAAATTTGGGGTAAGCAGGCCCTGGCCCCCTGCATGCCGCACTGCATTCAAACGTTGATGTTCCTGCGGTCCATGACGTCGGCAGGCCGGTCCGTAGCGGTCTTCTGCCACACTGGATCCTCAGAAAGAAGTAGAAATATGCTAGCACGAGACGAGATTGAACGTGTCCACTATCTCTTAGAACTTCTTTCTCAGTGTGGTCACTTCGTCGGTCTGAGGAAACCTTTAATTTTGTTTGGGACTTAATTTGAGCTTTGAACTTCAGTCAAATTTGACTTAAGGACGCACTCACAGTTGTTGATGCGAATGCGCCTACATCGTCTGCCAGGATTAATGCCATTTTCTAGTTTACACAAATACCGCATGAACACCTTGGACTAGCGGCGGGCAGAAATAAATATTTTGAAGTACGAAAAGCTGAGCAGGTTGGTTACTGTTATCCATGGTAAAACAGCGCGGAAAAAACACAAGGACGGAACAAACACGACGACACGAGCGCTGACTTTCAACTGGTGATTTATTACGCACGTGTGTACATATACTATTCCCGCCAAACACTACACAGAACAAAAAATATTCAAGAAACACTGCGTCATCCCGGAACACATTAAATCTACCTTGCTGCAAATGCATGCTCCAAACAGGTGATTTCGTGGTTAGCCAATGATAATGAGGGCTTGCTAATGCATGCTGCATCCCCCTTGTCAATATGATATGCCTCTACTAGTTCCCTTACTATCTGATCTTTATGTTTGAAGATGACGGATGTCTGATGAAGCAATGGGGCGCACGTGTGCTTAGGTTGCCTGCAGTGCAGCGCCAAATTCGTCCATGGATAAATATTTTGTTTGGCTTTTTTTTTTTGAAGTAATGCCATCTTGAGTACTTCGCGTGCTTTATAAGCCTTTCTCTTTTTGATTGATATCTGATTCTGAAATTTTAAGCTGGTCAAAACACGCATGACAGAAGCTCAAGAAAGGTAACAAGCACTTCGATAATTCCATCAAAATAATGAAAGTAGCAGAATAAGCATGTAGAAAGTTTTTCAGAAAGCACATGATTTCGGCACAGGTTCTAGAAGAGCAATTTCATTTTTGTGATTTCAATCTCATTTTAAGCGTGCGCTGATCGCGTCGTGTTCAGCGTTCAGACCTGCAAATGGGCGCCAGTAGTGGTTCCCTGCGCAAGCCTTCATCCCATGATACGAAAGCCGGCTTGCTCTAAGAAAAACCACTCCGAAAGAGCGTTGCTAGTTTTTCAAAGAAGCCTCGTTCTCGGCGCATGTCATGGTTTTCATGTGAACGTACGGCGCAGATAGCAAAATTTTATTATTTGATTCAAGTACTTTACCTCTTGTTTGAAGAAATGATCTCCGAATAATGCTATCAACGATGGGAGTTCAGGTCAGCATGCTGAGGTTTACCCACAGAGTAGCTGCTAATGTATGCATGAGCGAAATCAGCATTTGTAACACCTGCCTCGTGTGCATACTCAAAGAAGGTAAAATGAGAGAAACAGCAACAAGCTTAAAGCAGCTTTTATATTCACTGAGCATGAACCAATGCATCTGTTCGCAAGCCTAAAGATGAATATTTCGAGCCTTACTTTTAAGCTGTACATGACGAGGAATTAAGTTTGTTCTCGAAACGCAAACAACGTGGGAAAAAATGCAATTTGGCCGCACGTGGCGCTGGCTGTAATTTTAAACCTTTCAGGGCTTTACAAGTTCTCGCAGTAAGGTTGTGTTTTGTGTTTTGCACTTATCAGTACAATCATCAATCCTCGCCCATACAAATGCCAGAGGCACGTAAAAACGTTGTCATTTGATTTAACGCGTGTACTAGTAAGTAGAGTAAAGATAGAAAAGAAGCAGTAAAAATATAAATGATTAAACGTGCTTTAAGAGCACGTTGATAAAAGGCACATATTAGGCGCCATCAAAATATGCGATTTCATTCATTTATTAAATGCCCGCAAAGTAAAGAACCAAATGTAACAACCACATCATTGAGCGCCGTGATTAAGAATTTGCGTTTTTTTTAAATTAAACATAAAAGATAACAGCACTTATGAATAGTATTTTACATGCCAGAAAAAAAAATCAGACGAAATTGCTTTACGCACGTTATATACCTGGATATTGAAAATTATACTATAAATGACGCAAAGAAAATGGATCTCAGAATTTCCGAAAGCTAACATGGGCGTTGCTTGGATCGTGTACTTGAGGTTGTTTATTAGTGCACACCCGCCCTCGTGATTTTCAAATTACAATTGCGATAACCCAATTCGGGGTTCGCTTTTGGTGACGCTGTCGCTTCCAGCACTTTTGTTTTTCTATTTTTCGCTCCGGAGAACACTGCTCCACCGTTGCAAAATCACATTATGTTTGATGCATTTTAGCGCCATGGTAATATAAAAGACACAATCTGGTCCCACATATTATGAATATACAGCCCAGAGCAAGCTCAGTCTGAATTTTTCACTTAAACTACCACCGTTGCATCCAAAGTCACCAAATAAGCTTCTAAGCCGAGAGATGCCGGACGTCGCTCTTTGCTGGTCGACCAGCAAACTTCTGGATTGTATTCGAAAAGTAATACTAATGCAAAAACAAGTATACACGCTAAAACCAACATCCAACGCATGCTAGATACTCCCAGTGCTTAACGGCGATGGAAGTGGAGGCTGCTGGGCCTCTATTAAAACCCGGTGGGTCGGCAGCAGCCGCCCAGAGGTAGCGCCTGCACCGCCAGAGTGACTCGAGCAGACAGGGCACTGTTGTGTACTCGGTGCCATGTGAAGACTCCTCATCCTCGGCCGACGACGGTTTCATACCGGTTGTTGGCAAGAAGGCCAAGCACAGACTGCGTAGACAAGCCGAATCGTCCTCATCGAGCACGTCAGCGGTGTCCTCAACCAGCACGCCAACGATCATCACGGTGCGAAGTTCCTCGGCGCATACAGCCTTGTTTGTGCCGTTGAACACAACGGACAACTTGAACCTCCTGAACAGGCAAGCAATCTCTATTTATCGGGAGAGCATCGTACCGGGAGGCATTAAAGATGTCAGAATAAACCTGTTCAAAAAGTCATTGCCACTGATGTGGTGGAGCGAAGTGCACTACAGAGTTTAACCGCTGTCACCAAACTCGGCAACATAAGTGTACGCCCCCATATTCTCCAGGACAGCGGCACTACGGCTGGCGTAATCTACAACGTCGGCATCGCCATCTGTGACGCATATTTACCCATGTTGATCAAGTTGGCAACCAACGGCATTTCCAACATTCAAGTTCAGCGGTTAGGAAGATCTACATGCATCAAGCTGACCTTCAAGGGTGACTGCATATCATCGTACGTGAAGGTTGGACACTTTCGTCATCCAGTTCGACATTTTGTGCCTAAGCCCCTTCAATGCAGGAAGTGCATGAGGATCGGGCACGTGAGCGGTGTCTGCATCAACTCCATCGTGTGCCCGCGATGCTCCGAGTCACACAGTGGTGACGTTTGCCGCGCGACTACCTTCAACTGCGCCAACTGCCACGGCCCTCATGACTATTCCTCGAAAGACTGCCCCAGTCTAAAGGCCGAGCGGGCAGTACTGAAGAAAATGGTGCGGGATCATTCTACGCAAAAAGAATCCGCCGCAAAGGTGCGACGACGTCGTTCGCGCCGCCGAAGGTCGTCAAAGAAAGCAGTCACATTTGAGAAGAATACCCCAAAAGCAACTGCAGATTGTCCGCCTTCACCAAAAACCGTACCGAATCAAGGGAGCCCGGCCCTTGGTGAGGCTGGATCTGCTGCCTCAGATGCAACTTGGCCACCACTGCCAAAGCCTTCTACGCCTACTGTGTCAGGGATGTTGGCGCATTCAGGGCAGTGTGCAGCGCCTACGACTGATCCAGCCAACTGGAACGATCAAGGTCATGGCCCAGATAAGCAAGTGATTGCAATGCTAATGTCACTAATGAATGCCATGCGTGCTCTGCTTTCCAGCCTACGCACGCCAGCAGCAAATAGCGCACTTCAAGTGCTGGACGCGCTACATCCTGTTCTTGCGGCTCTACAGTAGAAGGCATCATGGCTCCTCCGGACCTGTATTATCAAAAGACAGTCAAGCAAGCTTTCATTTTCCAATGGAATGCTCGTGGACTCCAGTCCCGGATTTCCGATTTACGGCACTACGTCTACGAGAATCACTTCCCCATTCTTCTGATTTGTGAACCGAAGAACACGGCAATTTTTCGAATATCCGGTTACGAGGCATTTGCATCACCCACGAGCAACAGATCCAGCAAAGTCATCGTCTAAACTCGACGTGAACTTACATATGTGCAACATTCAGTTCCTCCGAACGAAGACAATCAGTACGTTTGCCTGACAGTGAAGAGCCGAGACCTGACGTTTACGCTACTGGCGGTGTACTTAGCGTAATCAAGTCGTTTCGACGCCAGAAGGTTGAGTGGTTTGATGGCAGCTACACCTGCTCCGTGGGTCATTATGGGTGACATCAATGCTCATCACACCATGTGGGGAGGCGTTAGGATGGACGTTAGGGGAAGACAGCTTGTGTCCTTCACCTCTGATCATGACCTCCAGTGCTTTAATGATGGAAGCCCGACCTATATTCGAGGGGTGACTTATAGCAGCTGCTTGGACTTGACTTTCGTTTCACAGTGCCTTACCAACAGCGTCCGGTGGTTTTCGGATGTAGAAACCCATGGCAGCGGCCATATCCCAACCTATCTCATTATTACAGGCCATTCCACATTTTCCCCAGCCACGTGTAGGCAGCGCATTGACTGGACAGTTTTTAAATTACTTATGGAGGCTGCTTGCGCAGAGGGCTTCTCTACCGGTCTTGAACAAAAAATTAAGGAGGCCATGGAACACGCCACCTGCACCTTTAACCCTGTCGCTAACTACACCGATTGTGACTTAGAATTGCAGCGACTGCGATCACAACGGCGCAGAGCAGAGCGCAGATACCGACACACAAAGTCGCGCCTAGACCTAAGAGATGCTAGGCGCATACAGAAGAAGATTCAGCGCAGAATTAAGACACTGCAAACACAACGGTGGAGGACATTTTGACAAACACTTGATCCACGGAAGCCTTTGTCACGCGTTTGGAGTGTAATTCGGGGTCTTCGCACGTACCCTCTACAGCGCTACCCGTTAAAATCCGTAGCGCTCCACCAAAGGCGCAGTGTGGTTGAGGTGGCCTAAGATTTCCGCGGAAGAATAACAGGCCCTCTGAATCCAGGCGCAACGCTGCACTGCAACAATGTTCCTCCCTCACGGGATTCTAGGATGGATGTACTATTCTTCATGGAAGAACTTGATGCTGCGCTGGCTTGTTGTAGAAGGTGATCATCAACAGGGCCCGATGGTGTGACGTACTCCGCACTTGCCAACTTTGGCCAAGAAGCTCGACGGGCTCTTTTGGACACTTATAACAAGTCATAGACTACTGGCATAGTTTCTCATGATTGGAAGACTAGTCGTCCGTTTCCCCTTCTTAATCCGGAGTAATCACCGCTCGACCTTTATCACACCGTCCAATTGCACTCGCCAGCTGCGTCGGCAGTCCTGGAAATAATGCTGCTCACACGCGTGGAATTGTACTCGGAGCGATATCAGATTTATTCAACCTTCATGTCTGGGTTCCGACGGGTCTGCTCTTCTATCGACAACGTGGTTGACCTTGTAAAGTCGGTGCAACACAGCAAAAGTTTGAAAAGATTGACCGTGGCATTGTTTTTGGATACCAAGGGCGCGTACGACAACGTAGCGCATCAGGTCATTTTGGACGCAATGGAAGCTGCTGAAATCGGAGGCCGCACGTTCAGCTGGATATGAAGCTATTTATCACAGAGGTCGTTTTTTGTCCTGGCTGCGGTTGAACCAACGTCGTTGCACCGAAATTTACGCAGAGTCCCTCAGGGTAGAGTGCTGAGCCCAGTTCTCTACACCTTGCTCTCATCGGCCTGGTCGACGTATTGCCACAATCAGCTCAGATCTCTAATATGCAGATGATATCTGTATTTGGGCATCAGGGGTGACCCATCCTCAAGTTTGTGCAAGACTTCAAAAGGAAGCATCGATATTGACATCTTATCCTCACTTGCAGGGCCTGAACATTTCGACCGAAAAGTGTTCACTTGTGGCGTTCGCATGCAAAATAATGTCACGTTACACCATTCGCATCAATGGCGAAGCGATTTTATATGAGAGAAGCCACAGATTACTTGGTGTTGTCATTGACAGGAACCTCTCGTGGAGTCCACATATCTACGACATGAAAAAGAAACTAATTGCGATTGTCCATGTCCTGTAATTCTTCGGGGAAAAATCCTGGGGCGCATCAGTGCGCTCGATGCTACAACTGTACCGTTCCATATTTCTGAGCTACTTGCGGTACAGTCTTCCGATATTCAGTTCCTTTAGAAAGACAAATATCAAGACTCTTCAAATTGTTCAAGCGCAAGCTCTCCGTATCTGCCTTGGAGTGCCTCAATGTGCATCAACAGCAGCAACAGTTCTTGTTGCCCGGAACATCCTGTTACTACATACATTGCTGTTGACACCATGAGAACATATATTCGGCATCTCACACGGCTTCCCTGTCATCACATCGCATCACTCCAAATAATTAGGCCGCGTACTGCATTCCCCAAAGTCATTGAAGCCCATCGCGCATATCTTCCATCGGAGTTCACCCCTGCGTCAAGACCGTGCTCACCTGTATGGAGTCTTCAGGAACCTCGGGTTCACCTCTATATTCCTGGCATTACGAAGAAAGCTGGTTTATCACTGCCCGCTCTCATACAACTGATATTGAATCACCTGCATTCTTACCACAGTCACTGCATACATGTTTAACAAGATGGATCAGGTCACTCGACCAGTTTTGCGGGGTCGGTGGTGATACCGGCCAGATCCATTTTCATGAAAGTGAAGAAGACCTATCCAACATCTTCAACTGGTGCGGAACTCGCAGCCTTACGGGTGGCGGTAGAGTTCATCAGTCAAGAGCCTCCACATGACTGGACGGTTTTCACCGACTCTTAAGCAGCCCTTCAAGCCCTGCAAGCTGCGTTACGCCGCGGGTCGCAGGAACAACTTGTTGCTGAGATCCGTCTACTGTACCACGGCACCGTATACAAAGGTCATGACATCATTTCTCAATGGCTGCTAGGACACTGTGGCATTAACGGTAATCACCAGACCGATGCGGCTGCGCGTTTTGCTCACAACAACGGACTTCCAGTGAGGATCCCAATATCAAGACCTGACGCTGCGTGTGGGCTTCGCCTTTGGCGCTGGAGCTCACACTTTCAGCGTGGAACACGGGAGAGATTTGCAACCTCCGCCTCAAGGCACTGGACCCTGGACTGCTTCTTCGTCTTCCACGTAACTTAGCACGTCGCGAAGCAACATTGTTATGCCGTTTATGGATCGGTGTTGCTTTTACCAACCACTATGCTCTCCGGATGGGGGTGGACGACAGCCCTGCCTGTGAAAGCTGTGGTGGTGAAGAGACCATCGCTCATCTTCTCCGTGAGTGCCCTTCATTTGCGAGTGCAAGACATACACTGTGTTGTGCCCTGAACCGCCTCCATCCTCTCCCATTAAGAGAGCAAAAGATCTTCGGTCCGTGGCCACAGAAGTCGACTGCCCTCCAGGCATACAAGGCACTCTTTGGCTACTTGAGTGCAACTAGATTGAGTGACAAATTGTGACAGCGTCTTGCGTGTGTGTGTTATGCCTTTTCCCCTTCTCTCTTCCTCCTTTTAGTCCCCTAATTCCTCTTCCCCAGTGCAGGGTACCCAACCGAAACCCCTTTCTGGTTAACATCCCTGCCTTTCCCTCCTCCTTTTTATCTATTTTCATAAGACGATCATCTCCAAGAGTGGCTGCAAATGGGTCCTCGGGGATATTCTTGCTGCGTCTGAAGATAGAACGCACGTGCCACAAACATTTCAGCTCCAGCGACATGCGACCACCGTGGCAGGGATCGAACTCGCGCCTTAGGTGCCGGCAACCTAGCTCCATAACAACTCAGCCACAGTGACGGCACTCCCACAAGGAAAGGAGAAGAAGTTTGGAGTACTTATGAGAGGGCTTGTCTGAAATGCGGTAAATTATTTCTACCTCATATAGCGCTTGAATTTCTTGTTAGCCAATGCTGGCTCTAGGGTACCATGCCACCTGCTGAATTATTCCTAGCTTCAAGTATACTCCAGTGGAATAAACGCTAAGAAGCTGAGTGATCGTTTAGGGAAGCTTGAACGACTTGCTTGCGGACGATAATAAATTTTACAATCTGTTCGTGACTATCAGCCAAAGATATTAACAGCTGTTTTTACATGACGTTGCACCATAAATCTAGAGAAATGTCACAAGTGTTCAAAAACTGCGCATATACAAAGACAACCTCAGCTATAGGTCCGACTGTCTACTTATAAAAGTAGCTTCTCTAAAAGGGGTATTGTATCAAGAAGTGCTGGCCATGGTCATGACATGTATTCCTTTCTAATGCCCCTCAAGGGCCAAAAAGCACTTTAAACTGTGAAGACGCAGGAAGACAGCCCCTGGAGGTGCTTAGTTCTTACTACTCTTATGCATACAAGGAAACGGCATTTATTATCTTGCTGTATTCTTGATTTTAAAGGCGCAGAAACAGGACAAAATATAAATGAAGACGAAAGAATTTCCTTACAAGCTCGCGCATGCTTACAATGGTTCTTCAATGACAATGAGAGGTTAAAAGTGAATCTTTTCCTTTCTTATTCTTTTATAGAGCGCCCGCTTATCTGGACAAAAGATAAGTCAGTTCATTTATCGAAAGAAACGGTGGAAGACCATTTAGACATTTACGACCACTTCGCGCTATTTCCAAAGCGGCAACAACGTCTTTTGAAATTTGATATTTAGTCCTGAAAACCACCTCATACAACTTTGTTCGTAAAGTTTCGAGACTGATTCATTTTCTTCTCTAGAAATGGTTCTCCAAAGCAAATGTTTGTGCGTATGTGCAGAGCCATCTTATCGGGCCAACTTTGAGCTATTTTTGTTAATTGCTGTGTCAGCCGCTAGATGGCAATACATGTAGAAAAATACTTTTTCACTAGACGTCCGCGCATTCTACTGTGAGTGAATGTGGAGAGATGGATGTCCACCTCAAACAACGTGTAAACATAAATCATAAAATTCTGAGTGACGCTTGGCAAGATAGCCAACAGACGTTTGAGGTCCTTCGGTACGCTTACGGCAACGAGACATCATCGCGGGCGCGAGTTTTCGAGTTACAGAAGAGGTTTGTTTCAGAGAGAACTTCGGTGGAAGACGACACAAAGCAGGGGCGCCCTTCAACCTCACGGAATGAAAACAACGTGGCTCGGATCAAGGAACTCTTACAGCAAGACCCCACCATTACAGTCCGCATACTATCAGATGCTCTCGACATTAGTAAGACAACATGCCACCAAATTTTGCGTGAGAACTTGGGAAAACGAAAGCTGCAAGCCAGACTTGTGCCGCACTCCCTCAGACAAGACCAGAAGGACACGCGGGCATCAGTGAGCGCTGATTTGCTCTCCGGGGCAGAGAAGAATGCTGCATTCGTCGACAGCATCATTTCTGACGACGAAACATTGTGTTTTCAATATGATCCTCAAACAAAGAGGCAGAGCGCCGAATGGGTTTCTACAAGCTCTCCGGCGTCGAGAAAGGTGCGGTGACAGAAGTCCAAAGCAAAGACGATGCTGATCGTTTTTTTCAGTGCGTCATACACCACGATTTCATACCACAAGGGCAGACGGTGAATCAGGAGTTTTATATTCGCGCGCTCCAACACATGCGTGATGCACTGCGACGTCGTCACCCTGACTTATGGGCATCTGGACAATGGAGCCTTCTCCACAATAACGCAAGGCCGCACACTGCTCTCAGCGTGGCAAACTTTCTCGTCAAGCACAGCGTTCGAATACTGCACTTTCTCATCCGCCATACTCGCCTGACCTCTCCTTATGCCATTTTTTCCTGTTTTCTCGCGTGAAGAGAGCCCTAAAAGGTCGTTGGATGGGGAGCTTGCAAGCCATTCAAGACGCCACGACAAAGGAGATGACAGCCCTGCCAAAAGAAGCGTTTTCCAACTGTTTCTAAGACCCCAAGAAGCGTTGGAAGCTGTGTATTGACGGCAAGGGAGACTATTTCGAAGAGGTGCTGCACAAACGATTTCAATGTTGAACGCAATTTTTTTAATGGACTTTCCGGAACTTCACGGAAAAAATGTCGTATCTATAAATCTTAGGATAGCGGGAGTTCATACATTTATGATTCTAATAGCTCCAGTGTCTTCTTTTGCTGTTTTCTACGCGGTACTCATTTCACCTAACATCCCTTGAGTATTCCTTCAATACTACCTCCTTTCCATAAAATGGAATGAAATGGCGGCCACACAAGTCGTAATTCAGTATATCAGAGCTCGCTAGCACACGGTAATGATGGAAACCAGATATATGTAGCTCGTGCGGAATTTCAGTGCATAATCCATTGTGACCCCCCCCCCACCCCCACCCCCCCTGCAACAGTCGTCTTTATGGATCCACCACCGTGGTATGGATGCAGAATGGCAACGAAAGCAAACAAGATTTTTTTCTTGGAAAACATGGATGTGCTTGCTTAGTGAAATATAACGCAGGACGCAAGGCCCTGGCTATGTGCTTGGGTTGCTCCCATAATCGGGCCTCCGAGGGTTGGCACCAATGCTAAGTGCTTTAAATGCCCCCTGCCGCTTTCATTCCAGTCCTGCTTGGCTCCAAAGAAGCTTTCTGACGACGACAACGCCGTTTTGCCCGAGAAACTCCGCTTTAACAGCTAGCGCTGTAAATGAAATGGCCTCATTCATCGCGGTCAATGGTTTCTCGATAAAATAAAACAAATTAGAGGGGACACTTCCGCTCTACCTTATAGGTATGACGCGAGACCTTGTGCAAATATTCATATATATGCACACGTTCATTCACTACTTTACAGTAATAGATGCCTGTGAGTCCTCGTACCCCTCCTCGCGCAGTGTGGTATTTAAGCGATGCACCACTGCCCTTTGATGGCAGGTGCTCCCTGCGGTGGGCCTTGTGCGACAAAGGTTGCTCTTTCGAGCAACCAATCATTAATTCAACTGCCACCTGCCTCGGTGGTCCGTTCGCTCACTATCTGGTGGGCATGTTTGATTTCGACGCAATGTCACATGACCTAGATGGCCCACCAGCCTCCTAGGTTGCTCTCTGGGGACCACCGGCCGGAGCCGTGTCAGTGACTTTTCTCTGACAACACCGACGCCGGCAATGCGGACCCCGTATTTCACGGCAAACAAGGCTTTTAATGCTACCGCGTTAAAAACAATGACCGCTCACCACTCACTGAAAAAAAATTGCACCCACGCTCAAGGCAGCACCAAGAGCTTGCATATCGTTTCCTCGCGTGAATCATTCGCTTGGAATTAAGCGCAACGTTTGTCCGTCCTTCTGCGTCCTTGTCATTAAGAGTGTATTTCGCCTTTGCAATGCGTTACGTACCGGCCGCTACACTGCCGCTTCTAAGAGCCGTTACGGGCAGGGCAAGAAAGATACAGGTTTCTTCCTAACGTCTGGAAATACATTCCAACTATGTTCTGTGAACGCAATTATAAAACGCTTTTCTGATATTAGAAAATTCTAAAATTAGAATATTTTTGACAATTACCATTGCACAATAGATCGAATTGAGTTTCAGAATAGGTTTTCAGATTTGTGCTCATCGCTTGAGTTTTCAATTTATGTGAATGGTATGCTGCAATAATTGCATTCATTGCCCTACTCGTGAACCCATTTACCATCCCTATTTTTCTGTCCTTATGGCTTGTACTTTGTTCTTACCGGGGGTGAAAGTGGCGAGAACATGAAGTAATGAGTTTTTTATCGTAGTCTTTGTCAACCCGCGTGCGCTAAAAAGAGATCGCCTGTCGGGTTTGAAAGAAAACAGACTAACGCATAGCAAGTATGGCTTCTTGTGCATAACGACGAAAATAGGACACAGGAAACCTTCTTATTAAGCGGATTGTCACAGCTGCACAACGACAGATGAGCACTACTGCATGAAATGGTGCGTGAGAGTTCATGGCAGAATAAGAAGGGGTTATTACGAGCTAGCCGTGAAGTACGCCAAACAACAGCAGTAAAAGACAATTAAAAACCACCATGTATGTACTCCTTTTATATTCCCGTCAGAACCGCTTCTGTAATCGTAGATTACCGGCATTTGAAGGGTATTTTACTCTACGAGACACCGTGTTTGTTACACTATATTCTTTGGAAATATCTGGTTTATGGGGGTTTAACGTCCCAAAGCGACTCAGGCTATGAGAGACGCCGTAGTGAAGGGCTCCGGAAATTTTGACTACCTGGGGTTCTTTGACGTGCAACTGACATCGCACAGTACACGGGCCTCTAGAATTTCGCCTCCATCGAAATTCTAGCCCGCGTCTTTAAGGCCAGCAGCCGAGCGCCGTAAACACTTAGCCACCATGGCGGCTCTTTCTTTGGAAATATCTCTCCTATTAGTACGATATGAACGAAACCATCGATTTCAAGGTTGCATCTACGTTGACAGGTAGGGGCGCAGGACTGCTCTGCTTCTAACCAATATCAGCACATCCACCAGTCTTCTAAGCGCTGAGAAAATGGATAAGGTTTTCTTCAAAACACTGCCCTTGGGTATCGCATTGAGTCCATACAGACAGGGCTTGCAAGCTTCCAAATGTCCTTTATTACACCAATTTCTTTTCGGTTCTGGTACCCTTGCATTGCTTATGTTGAGCTCTTCGATGATGACGGCGTTTTGTCATTTTTTAAACACACTAAAATAAGAAAAGAGTTTTGCCAGTCATACTCACAAATTAAGGAGCATTACGTAATAGTTTTCTCGGGCAACACCGTACACGAGGCTTGTCAGCCTGGTTGCTTGTTTTACCTCAGTACGTGTGCAATATAACCTCAAGAAAGCGTTTAATGCGCCTAGTTTTGATTCTTTTGAAGTAAAATAATTGTTTGCTAAAATGCACTAATTTTCAGCAAATTGAAATTGCATCAGCTTGCCGAAACAGGCCTCAATCTTCGTATTGAGTACGTTTGCTTGTTTGTTAATACCCGAGAAAGAA